>JAMJFZ010001232.1:4162500-4517500 GCA_026225945.1 Cricetomys ansorgei | reverse complement strand
TTCAGAGACTGGAGTTCTATAGTTACTTAATGTGGTGTTGATTTTATATTTTTGGAGTTGGCGAGGTGGTCTTACACCAGTGCATATGACAGGTGACGTTCCTAAACGGACAGCTTAAACCCTATGTGGAAACCATTGCTCTCCCTACAAACATAGGCGCAGGCAGGCGGTTCCTGCCATCAGTTGCCTTCTTTGAAACAGGTTAATAACTGGCAATGATGGCCACGTCCATTTCCAAAGGAGCCTTTTTGTGTTTGTTCACTTTATGCTTAGGTGGCGTTTCACAGAGACATCTGTTTGCTGTTTAAAAATATGTTTAAGGGCAGAGCACACAATGAAGAAATAAGTGAGTGCAAAATGATGGTTTTTGTGATGAGCCAGTCTACCGGGCTCTTCCCCCTGGATTCTTACACACAAAGAATGCATTGTTATTGCAGCCATTATGAAGCTCCTGTGCTCTGCCCCACTCTGCGGGACTCGAGGGAAATCGCTATAGATTGCAGCCGAAAAGTCCATCAGGCAGAGCGCTGTGACCCCACCGTTCCTGCGGAAGAATGCCCCGGGACACTCCGGCTGAGTGGACAGATTTCCCAAATGTTTTCAGTCAGTTTTGAAACAAAGAGAGGAAGATGCTCAGAAATGGGTTTGGCCTATACACTCGACCACACTGCACCCATTTCTCTGGAAAGCATGCATCAGGAGCTTTCGCGTGGATGGGGGGGGGGGGACCTGAAGGGGCGCGAGGAGAGAGGGAGCAGCCCGTCGGAACAATTAAGCAGCAATCGAAGAAAAGCAAGCAAGAAAAGATGGCCCCGCGTTAGTACAATAGCTCAGGGGCTTTTCATTTTGGGGGCATAAAGACAGAACAGAGCATGCTGTTTTCTTTCTAAAGCCCCTTTAAAAATGGTAACTGCACCCACTCTTGTAGATGTATTACTCATGACAACCCGGTTTTCATCCGTTCACGATTTTACATTAGAGTTAAATCTCTGCAGCTTGAATCTCACGGCTGAGTTAGCCAGAGCCCATAAAATATTGAAACCTTTAGAGCAGCAGCCAGCCAGGTTGAGAGAAGTTCATGTCCAAAGCCCGGCTTTAGATTCCGAGACATCCCAATTGCAGTGTAGTACAGGCAAAAAAAAAAAAAAAAAAAAAAAACAGCACTGATAAAATTTTCATAAAAATGAGCTAACGATATTGCTAGCGCGCTTCTCAGCATCTATATGAAAACTTAATCTGAGCTAATGGAAGGGATATGAAAGCCTTTCTCAATTCAAACACAGCCGGTGCATGATTCATAAATTATTGTCAGAGAAGCGATTCAGCCCCCAGATTTATTCTCTTTTGGGTAGAAACAACCAGAGGAAAACTGGGTCTTTTTGACCTTTAGCGGCAGGAAATTTTACAGCAGAGCTGTCAATATAACCAAGTAACCTGGTCATTTCTCGGAAAAGCAGCACACCACCCACACAAAGCCCACGCAGGCTAATAGTAACTCGGCCTGCTAGGTTACGGCACATTCAGAGAGGCAAATGCCAAACATCTGAGTTTATCTTGTGGCGGAGAACTAAGGAAGCACTCCCTGCACCCATGCCCGCGCCCTCCACAGGGTGGGGGGTGAAACGTTTACCGTGTCACCTTACCTTCACGCCCTCCGAGTGGGAACGACAACGTGGCCATCATTACCCTGTAAACCAAGAACCATTCATTTATTGCGGTGAAAAGCGGAAGTGCTCAATGGAAATTATGGACACAGTTCGGATTAATGTAAAAAGAATATAACTTGGGCAATAGTGTGGAAGCTTATCCAGGCTTGCACATCAGCAGCACAGGAGGCATGCACTTTCGATCCCATATTTCTTTATGTAGTAGACGCTCTTGACCCTTCTACAAGAGGCTAAGCAGCGCAGAGAATTTGAAGACGGACGTGTAAATGGTGCGTGTTAATAACCTGTGCAACAGAGTCGCAAACTGAAAGCGTTCTCGAAGGCTATGTAGACCTCACAGGCCTTCGTCCCACCCGCTGGGTGGTCAGCTAAACCTGGATAGCACAGGTTCAGTGAGCGCCTCTTATCCTCAGTTAGCAGCGGCATGTGCTTAGCCGATAACCAGCCAGACACTTGTGTGAGTGTCAGTTCCTCGTCTCACTAACCCCTGTGCTTCAAGTCCCCGTGCGCTGCGTGTCAGGTAAGAGCTGACCTCTGCACCTCAGGATGGTTCTTGTTCCTCAGTCGCAGTGTTGCACCAACCCTGCACAGGCTTAGTCACTGCCTCTCACCAGGACTATGTCAAATACTGCCCCAGTCCTCCTGCCTATGGGTTCTTTCATTAGCATATCTTCCATTCCGTCACCATAGCTTCTTCCCAAGAGAACAGATCATGTCACCTAGGCTCTTTAAAAAGTCTTTTGTGAACCCTCACTTTTCACAGAATCAAGTTCAGACTCGTCAGCATCTGCGGAAGGCTCTCACCGTCCAACCCTGATAGGTGTTCTCCAGGCCAGCTCATGCTCTAGGTTGGAGCATGCGTGTTCAACCTAAACACTAAACTGGACTGTGGATAGAGTCTTGATCAAATAGCAAAGATTGGGCCCAACCCAAGATTATCTAACTGACACTATGTGGTAGTGTCACCGAGGTGAGTCTAACGCAGAGCCAGGCCTGAAGTGATTATTAAAATAATTAATAAAAATAATCATAAAAGCAGGAGTCCTAGGTCCCTTCCTCTTCTCTGAAGACTCGAGAATCTTCAATCCAGATGTCAAGATTGGTAATGTGGCTTAAAATCCCAGTCCCTACACCTAAGTCTAGAACGAAGGTAAACACTAACAGAGGACTGTTTTGGGGAGATCTGGAGGTTGAAGGGACTTACAAGGTTTATCCAAAAGAAAGGGCGTGAGGCAGCCGTGGTCGTAGTGAGAGAAGGGACTTCAGTGGGCCGGAGGGACAGAGAAAATATCTGGTGGGTCTTAAAACATAAGCTCCACAAATGCAGGAATCTTATCTGCTTTTGAGGCATGTTATCGTTTCAACCCAGAAAATAATCTTTGGCAATAGCGGGGTTTGGTAAATGTTTTCTAAGAGAAAGGATTGACTTTGAGGTGACCCAGAGTTTTTGGTTATACCATGAGCTCAGCCAGGCACTTGAACCAACGAAGACTTTTCACATTCTAAACCTACTGTGTAAAGTACAGGTTCTACCATGGGCTTCTGATCCTCGTAAACACATTGGTTAGATACGAGAACAGGGCTCAGTCATGGTGTTTTTCCTCTGAGTACTTTTCCCACACAGTGACTAGTCATCGGTGGTCTATGAGGGTCCACTGAGTGTCTAAAAATAAGTAGAATATGATTTCAGTGAGCTTCAAGGGAGTGTAAGATTGGGACTTCCCAGGAAGAGCTCAGAATCTAGTTTGGGACTGACATCATCATGGAAATACAGAAGGCAAACTACTATCAAGTTGATACACGTGTTACATGAGGAATTTAGCAGTAAATAGCTCTCATCTCTGGTTAAAGAAAATCAAGACCCGTGCTTCTCAAGTGTGTGTGTGTGTTTGAATGACAAGCATTGATATCCTGGGAAGCAGGAAGCCCTACTCAGGTAGAATTAGAATGTTCCTTCTGTATCCTGTAATCCTTCCATGAATACTCTGTTCCAGAGAGACACGCAGCCATGCGTTCTAAGGATGGTAGAGATAGATGTGTGCCATTGAAAGCCTGCTTGGGGTAACACTGTGTTTTCATACTCTAGGAGAAGATATTCTGAGACAAGACACAAGTGCACAATCAGATGAACTTGACCTCTTCTTTGTTGAATCTCCCGCAGCTCTGATGGAAACTAGCTCTTACTACTCACCAGGATCCAGGCCAGCCCCTTCCCAATGCTCCTTACAGCTTGGAGGCTTCGGAGACTAGCATGGTATGGGTCCTGTTACTAGCTTCGAGGGTAGGAGGGTAGAGTCAAGCCAGCAGTAAAGCCGGGTGTCACCAAAGTCTACTCTAACCTTGAGAGCTCATTCCTTCAGGGGCTGTCCTGTAGAGGAGGCTGTTACGGTATACATTCTGTCTAAACCCTGGGATTCAGTACAAGAACCAGTGTGTTATTTATAGCTGAACTAGGGGAATGAAACAGGTTTTTCTAATTAGCTTTTCAAAATCACTCCAATCAGAAGGTTGGGATCAGAAACAGGAGGTGGTACCTTGTCTACCTGTAGATGGGGCATTTCAGAAACCCTTGTAAGTGCATAGCTCCCATGAGGAGGCACTTCCAGGGCTGCTGGGGATACAATTGCACTGTGTGGTTTTAACCTCGGTCTTTGTGCTACAAAATGAAAGCAGTCTCTCCCTCCTATGTCCCCTCCCTATTTGGCCACATAATTGTATTAACAGGTTACGTCAGACTCCTTAACAGGGGTATTTATTAACGTTGTCTTTTTTAGAAATTAGCTGAAATCAGCCTCTTACCTGAAGAAAATGAATACAGAACTAAAAGCCCCGGAAGCAGGACTGTCTTCCTGCTCACAGACGCCTTCCAGAGTGGCTACACTTGAGGTGATTTGGTCCTGGGCGTCCCTTTACCTACAGACTCGGGTTTTACGTGTCCTGATCTCATCTGCTTCCTTTGTTTTTAATTGCCCACGCGGCGGTGAAAAGGGAGGCGAGGAAACACCATTACAGCCAGCCAAGTTAACATATATAAACGGCTCGGTTATATGGGAGGCTGTAACAAGCCACGTGACGGGAGGCGAGGCAGCCCAGCGTGGAAAGGGAGTAATTTGCTGCCCCGCAAGCAGCACTTCAGGTGCCATCATCCGTCTTCCTGTGACTTGCTCTGTCAAAGTCTGCCCAGAGCACAGGTGTTCAGGGACCCGCCAGGCCATAAGCGTCCGGCTGAACACCTAGGAGACATCCCCAGCCCTGGGAGCTCGCTCTTTTGGTTGCACTGATTTACTCCGGAACGCTCCTTCAGGGAATTTCTGTCTTCACTTGCTTTTGCACTCCCATTTCCTTCCTTGTCATCTTTAAAAATCCATTAAAGATCACGCAGGCACTTTTCTGCAGGCTCGGATTCTGAGTTTCTACTGCTTATTGAATGCATACTTTGAGCCCACTCTGGTCTTCAATGTATTTTTAAGGCTCGGAGACCACGAAGACTTCTAATTAGAGGTGCTGATCGTAGGTCAAGAAAGCGAGAGATGTCTAGAATTCTCTAGGAAGTCAACATTTTCCTTACTGGGGATCTAAAATGGACATTTGCTTCTCAGTCCAGGGTAGAAACGCTAACCCTGGCTTATCAGAACTGGAAACAGAATTAGAATATGCTTTCCTACCTCCATGTCCCCCCTAATTATTGGTTTCAAAGTCTTTCCATTGCCAAGGTTAAGCGTTTATTGTCAACACCCACTAAAGGCTCCGGGAAAAGAACTCAGCTTCTAATTTGTTTACAAATCCAATTTCCAAGGATGCTCCTCGCCCAGCCATGCACAGTCTCGTCTGAAATCTTGCCTGCAATTTGTCTTTCCTCCCACCGAGTCCTCCGTCTGCACCTTTCCACACAGCTCAGACCTCACATAATAGGCACACAGCCTTCTCCACAGTCCGGGAAGATCATATCCAAATGCCACCTCACCGATCAGATCGTATTAATTCAGATTTGTCTATCGTTTCCTGTGCTCGCTGCTTTGCCTTAGGTATTAACATAACAATACCTGATCTGTCACATCCACTACCACTTCCTCACCTGGAAAACTGCTCTCATACTACATGGGTTCTCACAGACTTGTCTTTATTTATTCATTCATTCATTCATTCATTTATTACCGCACAAGCTTGCCTATTACAGTACAATAATCGAACTTTTATTGGCACCCCCCGTGTATATTTTTTATTACAGTTTATATCCAGCTGTGCAATTGTCACAGGTTGGATATGTGGCAGGTTGAAGCGTTCAAAGGCAGCTTCTTTTTTCCTCTCATCTGTACAACATCTTGTTCTCCTTTTCCACTGACTTGAGTCAGTCTCTGTGTGGGCAGCTTCGGTAAGTAATATTTTGAGATAGTCTATTTAGATGGGGATTTTAATATTAGACAATACCGTACGGGTCTACGAAATGATACCTCGGTGTCGTGGGCTGGAAATACGAGCTTAGTATTTCATTTCTGGTGACAAGAAATTTGAGTGTACATATTCAAAAACAAAATACAATTTCTTCGAGACACTTCTGTTCTTCCCGCAAAATCCAAAGGGTGGCACGTGTCAAATAGAGATTTTTTTTTTTTTTGCTTTCTCAGTAATACAGATGTATTTCCGTATTCGTCCAGTTCTTTCTGTAACTCCAAACGCTACTTGCGTAGTTTTCAAGTGTCCATGGCCACAGGTCACTTGATCTCGGGGTTTAGTACTCTCGCTTTAGAAGGGCACGCTGACTCAGAAGAAGGCTACCTCTTAAGTGCTAGATAATGAGAAGAAACGATAGCCTGGAATAAAGCCTGCCACTGCCCTGCCTCGCATGCCGCGTTCCCTAGGGAAGAGGAAGTTAGAGAGAACAAATACCATCTTGTTGGCTCGCAAGCCGTCACCAACATCCTTTCGCATAATTAAACTGGACATGTTTTAGAAAAGTGAAAAGACAAAGCTACATTGTCGAGCTGCAGACGGTATTAGACGGCATTATCAATCACAGGGATTCGAGGTTCTGCATATTAATTGCGGGAAGGTGCTAATTTGAGTGCTCTAAGCTCTGTTCGCAAGCCCGTTTGCACGCTTTGTTCTACCTGAACCTGTTTGGAGGTTTGTCAAAAACCTAACAAGCAGAAAAATATTGCATTTGAAAACACACATGCATGTTTAATTAAGCCAGAGCCACGGAATACCCCTCAGTATGTTTAGCGGTTGAGGTTTGGGCGCCATCAGAGTGTCGAGCATTATCACCTTTTGAAGTATTGCCGAATCTTTAATATTTAAAGCACAAAGCAGACTGTAATAAAAAATTCCAGCAGACCCTAGAAGATTAAAGACACATTATAAATGTGACAGTTTGTAAATGGAACACTGGTATTAAAGGGCCCTCCTGATATTTCACAGCATACTTTTAAGGTGTATACTAAATTATGAATACAATTAAATAGCTGTAATTATTCTCCAAGAGTGGACAGCACATTTAAATGCCTGTGATATTTGCGACTGGCTACAGAATAGCACTTTATAGCGGTGCAGAGTGAGCGGGCTAATCTTCCTAGCAGGTGTTGACCCAACTGGTCTTAAATCTTTTGAGACGGGGTTTCATGTGGCCCAGGCTGGCCCCAAAGTCACTATGTAGCTGAGGATGCCTTGAACTCCTTCTGCCTTCTTAGTGCTGGGATTATAGATGTGTACCACTATGCCCAGTTTATCAACTAAAGATTTTTGACATTTATTGAAACTTCATTCATTCTAGCAGAAGGATGTCCAGTAGAAGCCCAAAGATGACTCTGGCCTAGTTAAATCTGCACAGTTAACTGCAAGCTAGTGTGCAGCAAAAGGATTAACTAGACCTGTGACTGAATGCCAGACCATGTTTCCTAGGTGCCTCGTTTGTAATCATCGTTCAACAGAAGAGTCCCGTGATTTGCATATTTGGGGGGTATTAATTTGATCAAATACTTGCACTGCCTGGCACAGAGTAAGTTTAAAGGAAATACTTCTGACATGAAAAGGCTAATCAGTGACTGAAAAATATACAGCCGTATAATTATTCTAATACTTAAATATTCTCATCCAGTGAATTTTTCTGGAAACCGTATTTAGCATGGTTGTGTCAATCCGTAAAATATAGGGACAAATAGGCTTGCTTTGCATCTGAGCAAGAATGAGCATCATATTGCGGTTTTGATTTTGTTTCTTTGTTTTCTGGCTTTATACATTGCTGCTATAAAACATCTAGCCAAATGACTTAATGGTTTATTCCAGCTTACAAGGTGATATGATCCACCATTTCCAGGAAGGCATGGTAGCAGGAGTATGTGGCCAGCTGGACACACTGCATAGACAGGAAGCCAAGAGAACAGGAAGCGACCCCAGGACATAAAACTTCTTCCAGAAACTCTTCACCGTCTATAGGTCCCACAACCTTCCCAAGCCATGCTGCCAGCTTGGGACCAAGTGTTCAAACACAGGCCCTAGTGCATGAAATTTATATCTAAACTGTAACGATTATCAGATGTGTCTTTGCTGGGTGTTATAGTCCAGGCCTTTGACTAGCTGTGGGTCTGCTCTTAAACACCTGAGAGTTTTGGATGGAGTTGCTAGAACTCAATTAACCTTAGGTTCTACAACTACTAAATGGGACAAATAATCTTCTTGTTGTTGTTGTTGGAAAGACTGAATGGCAGGTCTTTGTTCACAGCCAATACAGGGGATTGCTTAACACAGAGTAATCTCCCACCAGGGAAGACAGTGTGAATTAGAGCACAGATTTTGGCTCAGACGACCTGGTTTTGAGTGCTGCCTGCTTCCTCGCCAGTTGTCCTGGGGTGCGTGATCTGGCCTGCTCATACCTCAGTTTCCCTAGCTATAAGATGAAAGTGATAACAAAATCTATCCCTCAGAACTGTTGTGAGGACTGAAATGTTATTATCTGTAAAATGGTTGAGAGTGGGTATGTGCAGGACAAACAGTGCTCATGGTACAGAACTAACACCACCATGCCCGCGAGGCAAGTCTCCTCTGCAGTGGACCTCGTAACAGCTGCAACTCTGTGAGTTGGACAGACATCTTCAGAAGAAGCCTGGAGAACATGTGCTGTTGCACTAGAAATTCCCTAGAAAGAAAAATGGGATCGTTGCCAGGAACAATAGAGAGAGCATACCAGGGTACAAGTAATCTGATTAGGGGAATGGAAAAGGAGGAGATTTTAGGGAGGGAGAAGGAGGTAAATACAGAAGAATGTGGGAGGAGGGTTAAATAACAATAAGGATGTCTAAAAAAGCCACAAGGAATCATATTATTAACTGCCTTAAACAACTTATAAATCACATATGTTATTATATAAAGATACATGTTAAGTTTTAATGAACTTTTCTCATCTGGGTTGACAGTGCTCCCTCCAAGAGTCAAAGACCACTTAACAAAAAATTCAGACATGAGAAACCCTCTTTTGAGTGGTTGGCCAGGGCTGTCCAAGAGACTCCCCAAACATACAGCCTATTTCTGTTGCCCTTGGTTGTCCCTCAGAAGTGGAAGGTAAGTCTCTATTGCTGAAAACCCCATTCATTTCAGAAACATGGCTCAGAGACCCCTGAGCTGGAACTTACATAAATGCTGCTCCCCCAGGACTAGCTTGCATGGTACTATGCAAGCTTCCAAAGGAGGGAAACAACCAATAGTCCTACCCAGCTATGACACCTATGAACCCCATCAACTGCCAGCATGGCACAATAGCCCTAAGGGTGCAGTAGTGGCACACACACCTTGGCGGTAACCAGTGGCTTCCTAATTGGACTTAAGACCCGCTTAATAAGAGGTAAACCATGTCTGGTACTGGAAAGCTAGCTAACTACTCAATGTTCGTGAAATCATAGACACTGGAGGAGAATCAACAACCACTAATTCACTAAACCAGCATAATCCCTAACAACAATCAAAACGCTTGTCCATAGACCCACAGGTAAATGTAGTCTTCAACCTTCTTCCAAGAAACTTCTCTTTGCAACAGACAGAGACTACTACAGAAAAACCAATCAAAAGAAAGATCTGTGGAGCCCAGTCTCAACAGATACATCTACAAAAGATTCCTGTGCCTATGGTTGAGGGAACATTTCAGAAGAGGGGACAGAAAGATCGTAAGAGCCAGAGGACCAGGGAATTTGCTGTAAAATTGTGTCTCCTAGTAACATCAGAAGCGACATCCATAAACGCTCACCAATACATCTGCCCAAGCATAAGCTGAACACGCATGGCACCAATGAACGTGTCAAGGTAGATGGGGAAGGCCTCAACCCTTCACAAAGAACTATAGGCAACTGAGGAGGGCTGGGGGCGAGAGGTGGGATTCCTCAGGAAAGCACACACGAACTGGCTGCCCAATAACAAATTCTCAGCCCTGAAAAGACACAAGTAACACTATAAGGACTGAACTAGTTATACTTAAGAATTCATAAACTTATCCAAATATGCATGCAATAACAATTAATGATAACAGAGGCCATGAATTGGAAAGAGAGCAGAGAGGGTCATGAGGAAGGGTTTGGAGGGAGGAAGAGAGGGGAGAAATGTTGTAATTACATTATAATCTTGAAATCAAGACAAATTAAAATTTTTTTTAAAATGGTGGACTCTTGTTGTAACCATTTTGCACTTGAGGAAATTAAGGAACGAAACAGTGATTTAAATTTCCCCAGGTCTCAGAGCCAGTCCAGGGACGAAACTGGTCTCCACTTGGGTAGTCTAAACACACAGTTCAGAGTCCGTAGTGAGATGGAGTTTTGCTTTCCTCTTCATGTGTGTGTGTGTGTTTGTTTCGAACACGATGCAGAACATATGAGCATTCCCCACTCCACGGAAATAACTCAGAGTGAAAGATACGAAGAGTGAGGAGGAAAATTTTATGTAGAAAATAAGTTTTCTTCATCTGGGGAAGACAGACATTAAAATCTAGAGCCTTCTTTTTTGAATACACAAATCTATATTTATTATTATTATTTTTTTACTAGAACTATCCTGACAGACTCGGACTCCGCGTGCTAAAGCTTTCTGTTGGAGGAGATAATCCTAAAACTAACAAGAAATTCTAATACTAAGTTTGAGGTGCTTACTACATGCACCAACTAACTTGTTCCAGGAACTGAGAGGGCTGTGTAACAAATGCCACAAGGCGATTTGGAGCGATAGGCAGGAGCTAGGACAGTTGCCTAAGAAGCTTCTGTAGCGACCCTGGGAAACAATGCTACAAAATAGCATAATAATTGACCAGCCAGTTCTTAGGTGGTTTGTTATGCAGCAATAGCCAATGGATCCATCAAGTGAATTTTGGTAAAGACTAGGCAAGCATGAATGAAATATTGGATGAATAGCGCAGTTAATCATGAAGAACTACTAAGGCCTCTCTAGGGATCTAGATACAAATTCGGGTGGCGGAGCTCCAGGCGAGATAGGTCAGCGGGTAGTACTTATACGAATTCCGGTGGCGTGGGATGACGATGACTAAAGCTATTGCTGATGGTGTGGCTGTCATCATGCAGCGAAGCTACTGCCGAAATGGTAAGGCATCACTGTAACGGTGGGTAAGGCTCAGTCCCCATTTACTTATTCACCTTCTGCTTCAAAACACTATTTTCTCTTGAGCGTTCTTTCTAGGGAACTATGTTTACCCTCCACAAGAAATTCTATAAGTTGGCTCTCAAAATAATTCATTTCAGCAAGCCTTTAATGGGTGTCAGCTGCATGCCAGATATTGAACGCATTACTGTGTTGTAGCTGGATAGGGTGACGGAGTGGCCCAGGTCAGAGGGAGCAGGCACTCCTGGGATACAGTCCAGGGGAATGTGTTCGTGGCCCTGGAAAGCTTTTGCTGGAAGAGTCAAAAGTCATCTTAGACTCTTAGTTCCCCTACTGGTCCGCTACAACTATCAACAATAACTGATATGACTGTATGTTCTTCTAACATGTCAAATAGCATGTTGTAAGATGTACTGCCTCATTTAAATTTTACAGCTATCTTCTATACCATAATCATTCCAATGACACAAACGAGAGTGTTGAGGCTCGAAGGAGAAATGTTAATTGCCCAGTGTCTCAGAGCTAATCAGTGGCAAAGCCGTGATTAAATCCAGTCCTGTCTCACTCCTAAGCCAGGTATTTTACCCACTGACTACTAAGTGACTCGGAACAAATCATTATTCCCAGGGTTTAGTTTATTTAAGATTAAAACGAGAAATTCAAATAAGATAACCTCTATGTCCCTTCCATCCCTGGTGTTTTATGACTCAAACATTGCACATCACATGTAACACCTACTTAGTCAATCGTTTGTAAGATCTGGCTAAACATTGCAATGGGTTTAAACCACCTCCTTCATAGAGAGAGGCCTCCCCAAGTATAAATCTCTGAGACCTTCCAAGAGTCATGTGACTTGTTCTGACCTTGAGGAATCAGACCCAGCATTCTCTCTCGTCTTACTTGGTTCCTCTATGTTTCTGCTTTTTCTGTTTTTTTTTAAGAAACAAGAAAAACATATCTTTGGGGGAACAGAACAGGGGACTTGAAAATACACCACTTTCAATTTAAGTGCGCGAAGTTTGTAAACTTAAATATAACACTGGAGAATCTTTTCCAATGGATGAAAAGGCCCACGTGTAAGAGAAGATCGTCTTGCTAAGTGGTTATGTTGCTACCAAGAATAATATCTACCTAGTTTGCACTGATTCATAAAAGATCACGTAGAGGACTCCCAAGAAACACGGAGAATCAAATGTGGCCACTTCTCCCTCTTACGATCCCAATCAAATGAGAACATCCGCACACATGGACTACGAGTGCAAGACTCATGGAGAAGAAAATACAAGGGAACAAGAGATTTAAATGCATTTTAAAATAATGAAAACCACTATTAACATGCTGTCTTGGTAGAATAAAAGAATGTGCAGCCTAAAGCCCGAACGAAGGGGAGTTGTGAGAGGCAAGACAGCTCGCCCTGCAGACCTCGGGAACGCTCAGACTCAGCGACACCTCCTATCAGAAAAATGTGTCCTGGATTTGGTGTGGAAGGATAGGGCGGAGTGTTTCTTAAGTGACTGACATTAGGGTGACTAGTTTAAAGACCTTACCTAGTCTCGTTAGACCCACTGATTCCCTTCCTACCTAGGGCCAGAGGGCATCCTGTCATGGACAAGATGGAGGAGTTATTTTCTGAATAGATTGTACAAAGAGACTCTGAGCTTTGAGATGCAAACAGAAGAGCACAGTGAAGACCTGGGCGGCCGTGCCGGCCTAGAAGGTTGGAGGGGAGCGCTTCTCTGGTGGTCGCTCTATGGCACTGAAACCAGAAACAAGCGCAGCGCTAGGAAATATTCAAAAAGGTCCTATTTCAAGAAACAACAGAGCTGCCAAAACACCGAAGGTCCACACACCAAGATCCCCGATAGGAGGAAACGCAAAGCAGAGACTGCAGACGCCATCACTTTCTCTCCAGTCCTAAGAGGCTGCAGTCTTCGGAGAGTGAGAGACAGAGATCTAGGCTGGGGGACTGCCAAGGTGCAAGGCTTCACGCTGCCGTTGCAGTCTCTCCAGGCCTCTCTCCTGGGAGCTAGGGTAAAATCAAAATACGCGTCTGACTCGGAATCCAGACGGAAGTCTCCAGAGCAGAATGTCTCCCACAAGCAAAGTGCATGTTAGTTCTAACAAGGTATTGTCATATGTAATACTGAGGAATTCCTTAAAACAACAATAGGAATAAGCATACCACAAGACAAAACCAAATGACTAAAAATGTGGGAAAATCATACTATACCAAGAGACCCAGACATAGTGAGTAGAGAAAGATTCCGAAATAATGGTTGATGTAATGCAGAAAAGTTGAAATGTCATTCGGAGAAATGAAATCAATACAAACGAATGGGTTTGTAGCCGAAAACAAAACAGGTGAAATCAAGAGAGCAACGTATGGGAGCCTGCCTCAGAAGTTTGCTTAGGTGTGTTTAAAATGGTTGTTTTGTGCACTGTTGGGTGAGCGGCTGCCTAAGTCGTGGCATTTTGCATTGTCTGCGGGTGTCGGCTTCATGTAAAAGATGTTTGATTCCTCATGATCTGCACGTGCTGTCAGTCAAAACCCTTGAGATGAGACACTCAGGGTTCCACTGTCCAGTATGGCGCTGGGCACGATAGTGGTTCTTTCTGCTGGGTCTGGCAGGGTTTGCACCTATGAAAATGCCTCCGTGTCTCTCTTGGTGAGCCGCACACCAGCAATCTACTACAGGAGACTAAACGTCACAGAAAAGAGGATGGAGGATCTAGGAGATACATCAGGGTAAATTAATGATAGAAAATATGCAGGAAATAAGGATGATAATCAAGGAAAGGGAAGTCCTGATGGAGATGATGGAAGAGCCTACCAGACACGTTGGGGTCCCGACAGGAAAGAGTACCAAAGCAACACCTGCTGGACTTCACAAACCCAGAGAAAGATATCAAAAACAGATTTAAGATTCATGAATTCCAAACAGATAATACCACTTTTAAATACATCATAGTAAAACTTCTAACAATAACAACAACAAAACAGACAGAGAAAATATTCAGAAAGATTTATTACCTTCAAAAAATAACATAAGGATGTGGAACACGTCTTTAATGCTGCATTCAGAAGGGGAAGCAAGAGCAGTGTTGGTGAATACTTACATACTCATAATTACACCACGGAGCCAGTGCTGCATTGATGCAAAACAGGCCAAAGGAAGAAAGGTCTACAAACAGGCTGGCACAGAAATGGACACGGCAAAGATGGTGGTGCTCGGCCCACAGGTAGCCTCCTCCATTCTTCCAACCCAAATAAATAAAAGTACTTGTGGCGGCGTAGCCTCTAACTCTACATCACTGAAGATGTGGTCTCTGTGGTTACCCTTCTTTAAGCAGAGAAGCCTGCAAATGACTGGCCACGCCTCCCTGGGGGCGTGTCTGTACGCCCGCTCCCCAAGCAGCCAGGTCTTCGTGATGGTTAAGCAACTGGAGCATTTTGTGGTTACTAGTACAGGGTTTTCATGTTCATGTGGAAGTAAATGTCTTGCCTTTTATACCCATCTTTGAATGTAAGGTTCTCTGCTCAATAAAGCGTGCATTGCTTGGCACGTATTTTGGGATGCTGGTTCAGCCATCTTACAATTTAACACTCTATTCTCCCACATAAAATTCTGCACTGAAACAAGCTTCAGAGGTCAACCGGCTCCTCCATAAGGGCTGCCAGATATCAGGTCTCTCTTGACTTTGTTCTGTCTCCCTCCCTGACACCCCAGGGCAAGTATCTCAGTGCATGAGACTTGACCAGGATTAGTTCTCAGAAGCAAATTCAGACTCGGTAGCTCTGAAAGCACAGCCTGGCCTTCCGCAGTGTGGCAGCCTCTGCGTGCTGCTGATGGTGCTAATGGGAGCTAAGTATTGTATAATGTACATGCGTCACACGAAATATGAAGGCCCGCGAATCAAAACTACATGTCTGAACCCTTCCTAGTGGGGAATGTGTTCCTTTATCGTGGCTTCTGTAACAAACAAGGACCAACTGTATGGCTTCAAATAACGCAAGTGTATTCTACTGTGATTCCAAAGTCCAGGAGCCCAAAACTGGGTATCATGGCTGGAAAGTCAGCGTCAGAAGTCCCTCTCCGTCAGTGGTTCTCAACTGCCTTGGGGCTGCAACCCTTTACCACAGTTCTTCATGTTTGCTGCTCCTTCGCAACTGTAATGTTGCTCCTGTGCTACTCTTATGAATCATAATGTAAATATCTGATACGCAGATAGTCTTAGGTGACCCTAGGGGGTGTGACCTCTAGGGGTTCAAGGAGATATCTGCCCCATGCCCCGTGACCATAGTTTCAGTGGATGCCTGTACTGTTTTTTCTTTTTTCTTTTTCTTTTTCTTTCTTTCTTTCTTTCTTTCTTTCTTTCTTTCTTTCTTTCTTTTTTTTTCTTTTTTGCACAGAAAGAACCAGCCTTCAGATTGCTTTTCTTAAGAGACCTTGTTCTAGTTCACCTTCATGTTCCTGAGATAACCACCATGAACAAAAGCAACTTGGGCACTAAAGGTTTTATTTCAGCTCACAGGTTACAGTCTACTTTGAGAGAAGTCAGGGCCGGAGGTGAAGGCAAGAACTTGGAACCAGGAACTGAAGCAGAAACCATGGAGAAATCCCGCTTGCTGGCTTACTCAAATAGCTTTTCTATTGCGTAGAGATGGCACCGCCCACAGTAGACGGGGCCCTCCTATCTCAATCAAGAAAATGTCCCACAGATGTGTGCTCCAGCCAATCAGATGGAAGCAAGTCATCAAGGTTCTCTCTTTCCGGGTGCATTATAGACTTCTGATCTCCATAGAAGTAAGAGGATAAACTTGGATAGTTTTACATTATTGAATTTGTGGTCATTTGGTATAGCAGCAATTGAAACAAATACAGCAGCAAAAACTGGCTGTTAACTCAAGGAAAATCTCCAGTACATGATTACGTCCATGAACAGGACACAGAGAGAGAGACTCAGAGTTCCGGTGGCATCCACTGGCTTAGATTTGTCCCGAAGCAGGGCTCTCTGGGAGCAGTTCAGGAGCCCTGTGTGAGCACTAGGCACTGACTGGACAGAGAAGTGGAGCAGGAGTGAAGCAATCTACAGGGAACAAGCTGACCTTGAGGTCCACAGGATGGAAGGGGAGGGAGGGAATGAGATGGAGAAAGTCAGGATGATGTCAGCATCGGAGATTTAAGAACTTCTGTAGGTGTCGCTAAGTTAGTTGGAATGCGAGACACGGTGAAAGTGTATGAGAGTATCCATAGTTCTAGTTAAACAAGGAACCTGTAAGCCAGGCACTCACAAGCTACTGTAACAGTTTAGGGGGACTACTGTAGGAAAAATAGATTTAAGTTAAGAAAGGGAAGGTGGTGGTACATGCCTTTAATCCCAGCATTTGGAGGCATGCCTTTAATCCCAGCATTTGGAGGCACGCCTTTAATCCCAGCACTTGGAGGCAGATACAGTAAGGTGAAGAACAATAGAGGAAGGTCCCAGAAACTGACCTCTGCCTCCCCATGGTTTCACCTGTACACATATATATGTGATAAATAATTTAAAATTTGAAAAGAGACACTGTTGTTCATAAATCCTGAGGTTAGTGCTCATAAGTGACTTAAGAAGATTATTATTATGAACCTGAGGGCACCGTTTTCCCATCTTGATTCTGAATAAGGAATTTAGAAAATACATCATTATACCTAGAAAATATAAAACTGCCTACTTGATAGTATTTGTTATCCTGGGATGTTGACAATGGATGTTACTCTTGAGGACATGTTTCCATCCATGAGGAGATCTATGACCTACGGAACTCGCTCTAGTTGGTTTGGGACTATAACCATTCAGCTGCCCTGTTCTCATCCCCTGTTTCCAGGTTCCCTTGAGTCACACTGGACAGTCTGGGGGTAGAGACGGGTGGCATGGCTTCATCAGAGTACTGCGGCCAAACGAACAGCGATCGCGTGAAGCCGGTGCGATCGCGTGAAGCCGGTGCATACAGCAAGCAATGGCATCAGCTCAGAAGCCTGGGGCCTGGCTTCCCAGTCTCAGCATCCTGCTGACCACTTCGACCACCCCCGTCTTTATGCTTCACTTTCTTCGTCAGTGGACTGGATGAGATTATTCCTGATCCACTTCCCAGGGCTCTGGGAGAGACCCAAAATAATGCATAAAAATATTTGCTGTTCCTAAGGAGACGTGCTCTGTGGTTCTCAGTAACTGTCAGTGCTGGTGTCATACCTGGGGGATTCTAACTCCCTCTTTATGCCCAGGTGAAGGGTGCTTGCTGCAAGCTGTGATCCGTGCGTTCTCCAGACTGAGGTAATTTCTTCCATGCGTCTGTGCTTGCTTCATGCCGACTATTCAAAGCCCTGTCCACCAGAGAAGGAACTTCGTTACTGTTCTGTCCCCCTCTCTAGTAATTATACCATACATAAGTAAACAGAATCACTAGAAACAATCCAGTTAGCCTTGCATTGCTGTAGAGACTTCACTGTCCGCTGGTTAATTAACAAATCCTTAGTGGCAATTATTACAAAACATGACCATATAGATTTGCCGTGTAAAAAAAAAAAATCACCTCTACCTGGGGGCTGAAGAGATGACTCAGCAGTTAAGAAAGGGTGATTATTGCTCTTCCACAGGATCCAAGCTCAGTTCCCAGCACCCCACAATCACCTGTAACTCCAGCTTCAGGGATATCTGAGGCCTCTGACCTCCGTGTCATCTGTACTTATATGTTTGCACGAATATGCACACGCACAACACACACAACACACATACACACACACACACACACACATAAATAATTTTAATTTTAAAAAAATCCACTTCTATCAAAACTGAGTCTCACTTGAATAACTTTCCCTGGGCATTCGATTTAGGATCTGCGGTCTCTTCACAGTATCTTAACTATAAAGAAGTAAGTCTCTATGTTGAGAAGTCTCTTTCAGTGTACTTCCATCTGGGCTTCTCCCAAAGAACTTTAGACATATGTTACACGTATGTCAGGGCAGGGGGGAGGTCAGAGAGTGGAAGCTGGGGACGCTTATGTGCTGACCTCAATTTCATTATGGAGGCTGAGACTTTGGACTTACGAGCTTCTTGCCTCTACCTTCTGAGATGACGGGTGAGCATGAGTTTGTGCACTGTTAGGGATCGAACCCTTGACTCTGTGCATGCTAGATAAGCACTCTGCCTACTGAGCCGCCCTGAGCCAGCACTTCGAGGCAGGCTCTCCTATCTTTGAAATTATATGCAGTTGTTTTTACTTCACAGAACTTTCCCTTAAATGATGGCAAGTCTGGATTCTGCTAGTCCTAGTTCTTTTCACAGTTTGCCTCTGTTGGGGTGTGGAGTGTCTCTGTTCTGAAAAACTACCCTGTCTTTCTTCCTCTTGATGGCACAGCGGGGAGAGCAGAGCACGCTGGTTCCTGAGAGGCTTAGAGCGGACACAAATCTTGATCCACACGCCTTGCACGTGACCCAGGGAAGCAGCACTCATTGGCCCAAGCTACACATTTATGAACATGGTGACTTAGGTCTAGAGGTATTTCCATTATAAATTCATGCAAATTTAATCTACCCTGTAGAAATCAACATTAGAAGTCTGAAATGAACTAATACATTCTGATAAGCTTGTTGGTGAGAACTCTTTATGTCATGCAAAATAGCTCTCCCAAGCTTTTTTATCTCATACGGGGCTTTCTTTCCTCATTAGCTGGAGTTATAGTATTTAAATACTCCATTAAGCTGCAGTTGATTATAAGGTAGCTTCTTCCACTCCGACACTGTATTTTAAGTTCTGTTTTGCTCTGCAGATACATCTGTGCGGCTAAAGAAAATAATGTTTAGGAGTTTTCTGTGCACTTAAATATAGATAAGATATTTAGGCAGGAGTTAAGAGAGTTGTATTAAATCAGAAAAGCATCTTAAGTACAAGGTGCATGGCAGCTGTGCGGTGAGGTCCCCTTCAGCAGATTCCACTGTGGAATTCAGCTCGTCATCAGCTGAAAGAACTCGTCATCCACATCCACCCTCAGAGACTGACAACGAAACTGCTTGTAACATTCTCCCGAGATTTTGTATATTTCCTTGATTAACAGAATGCTAAGGTGTTCTCAAGCGCAGGGAAGCATATAGAGAGGAGATTGTGTTACTAGTGGATAATGTCTATCCAATTCTATAGCGTTTTCCATGAGCAGTAATCAAGTGAAGCTGGATATTATATCTGAGATGACAAAACGTCCGAAATCTCTCCCCAAGGCAGCGATTCACATGAGAAGGGTCAACCTGACCCTGGGACGTTGAAGTTCTGAGCCTAGAGGCAATTCAAATGTGACTCGCCTGGGGTTGGGGCTTTTGTGCCTGACAATAAGTGCTTCTCAAAGTGTGACCTGCCGCTCACTGGTAATTTTAAAGTTTCCTGAAAAGAAACTACACGGTTGTATACATTTAAAAAATATCCATCACACCCTTTGCTTACCTAATGCCAGTCATAGGCTGCTCAGGTTCTATTCCCTGCTTATAAGCCTTTATTTTTTAGGTGCATAGAATCGTACCAAACTCTTGGTGAATTGACCACTTCTATTGCAATAACGTCATCTTCATCCCCAATAAGTTGTAAAAGCCACTATATTTTATAGTAAGTGTAAATTTCAGTTTACCTTTATTATTGTTGCATTTCTTTCTTTGTCTTTTTGATATATTTGTGTGTGTGTATATGTGACTATGGGTGTATGCACATTCTGTAGAAAGCACACAATTGAAATTTGTTTGTTTTTTAAAAAAAGCAAACAACATGACGATTTTTGTAGATTAAGAGATGTGTTTGTATCATGTATATTTAATATGATTGCTGATATTGCTGGATTGGAAACTACCTTCTTGCTATTTTCTTTCTACGTATTCATCAGTGGTTGTTTTTTGAATCCCACACTTTTCCTTTTCTTTAGATTTGTTAGTATTTTTATATGAATCTGTAGCAGTACCCTGAGCCAGGCAGCTCACCAAGGAAGACATGGAGGTGTATTCATAGGTACAAACCTTGCCAGACCTCAGCAGGGGGAACCACCACCATAGCAAGTGCCATGCTGGGCAGTGGAATGCTAAGCATCTCATCTCAGGGGTTTTTATTTGTACCCAAGCTCCTCGGTGTTCTATCGATAACACATATAGATCAGGAGGAATTTACATAAAGCCAACACCTGCAGACAATACAAGACACCAAAGCCTAGGCTAGCCCTTCACACTGTAATGCACAAAACAACCATTTTAAACATAACTAAAAAAAAAAAAATTCTGCATCATTTACCCCTTTCTGTATAAGATAATTAAAAAAAATGTTTTAGCTCTATGACACCAGCACTACGCCAGCAAAACTATTTATAAGAGGAACAATCATAAGAATTACTAGTGCTCAGGACCAAATGAAACCAAACATCTATCAAGCTTTTCACAATGTCCCTGGACAGCAGAAAAACATCGATGTCCAATTATCTGGAATTCACTCACGATCTTCTGGGCTCCTCCAAAGGGCTTGGATCTCTTCTCTGGCTCTGCCCTCTGCAGCACACACAGCTTGTCCTCCAGGCTCTGGCTGGCTCCACTCCACTGCTGCTGCTGTTCTTGGTGGTCTTTCCATGGTACTGGCTTCTTCAGAACACTGGGGTCCCTTGCTGCAACTCCTGGGCTACACTTTCACCAATAGCTTCTCCTGGGCTCTCTTCATGGCACCAAACCTCAACTTCTCTACATGACCCCTTCAATCTGGGCCTTTTACTGCCACTGAGGCTGAACCTTCACCAATTGCCTCTTCTGGTCTCTCACAGTGCCAAGCCTTAGCTACTCTTCATGACCCCTTCATGCCTTTAAAACCAGCACCACCTGGGTACTGGGTGACTCTTATACATTACCAAGTTCAGCTGTCAGCACGAGATACAACCTTGGCCAGTTCTAGAAGACAGCTTGTGTGTGCTGACCCTCAGGAAACATTTTGCAGATTTTAAGATAGAATCTGGTTTGCAGGGAAATTCACTGGTCAGTTCATGTTTGAGTTCAAAGTTAGTTAGTTCAAAGTTAGAACATCCCAAAGACCTTTTTATAATGCTGCAACTGTTAGTCCTGATTCTTTGAGTAAGTGTTTTTTCTTAGCATCATCACGAGTGTTTCTTGTTTTCAGGAAGGGTTCCCTCGAGGGGTGGCGTTCTCATCACCACAGCGGATGTGTCTTGTCAGGACTGCCTCACCAGTATCTTGATTCCTTATAAGCAGGTTTGCAGGGAGTGGGGAAAAAGACTGCGAGAGATCTGGAGTTTCTTTTCTTCTTCCCTGTCTCCATGTTGGATTAGCTGATGTGATGTCATGCCCCATGTTGCGGGCACCACCTGGAGTTGTATGTTGCTGTGGTGGCTCACCAAGAAGATCTGGGGACATTTTCATTGTTGTAAACCCTGCCAAGACCTCGGCAGAAGGAACCACCATCATGGCGCTTGCTATACTGGACAATGGAACCCTGAGTGTCTCATCTCAGGGGGTTTTATTGATCCTTAAGCTCCTCAGGTGTTCTATTGATAGCAATGCAGATCATGAGGAATTTACATAAAGCTAACACCTACAAACGCCAAGACCTAGGCAGCCCTTCACCCAACGGTGCATAAAACAGCCATTTTAAACATAACTAAAAATAAACTTCTGCACCATGAATCCATTCTACTCCGTTTTTGGGGGAAATCAGAGACAATGCTGGTGAAAATCAGATATGATGAGCATGTGTGGCTGAGGTCATATTTTTAACACATGTGTTTAAGTTTCTGAAACTCATTCACAAGTGCAGTTATGCTATATAATTTATAGTGAAGAATTAGACAATATGTCAACATGGGCCCCTGGGCATCTCCCTGAACTGTATAGCATGGAGAAATGTGCCAGGTACGCCATCACCCCTCCGCTTCTTGATCACGGCTGGGGTGTGACAGCAGCTTCAAGCTCCAGCAGCTTTGACTGTCTATCATGATGGGCTGCACCTTAACTGTAGAGGGGGAAAATGCTCAGATATTGATGTATGTCATCCTGCATGCCTCCCACCACTCTGGAGACAGAGGCCGGTGGGTCCCTGTGAATTCAAAGCCAACCTAGTCTGCACAGCAAGGTCCTGGGCAGTCGAGGCTATATATAGTGTGAGACTCTGTCTCTGATATTAATAACATCAGTAACGATACCGCCACAATATACATGGTTCCTTTCGCTTTAAAGAGTTGATTCTGACTGAAACTTAAGAAATATGACTGTATTTACCTACAGTTACCCTTTCTGAGGCTCATCATTCCTTTGTTCAGGGCAGAAACCTGCATCTGGTTGTCATTTTTATTCCACCTAAGTTCTTTGTGTTCTGTGTGCTCGTCTACAGACTCTGGAAGTTTCTCCTCCATGTCCACCTTTCCAACATATCTTCAGCGAGTAAAGACTTCTAGGAAGCGTTTCCTCCACCACATCAAAGGTCTTTTCCCCGCAACCCCAAGCATACTTTGGGTTTTTCAGATGGGAAAGCTGTCAGTGTGGCCTTTGTTACTTTATGTATGTTTTCTCTGGCTGCATTCAAGGCTTTCTCTTTAGCCACCAGTTTTAAGCACTGTGATTATGACGTACCCTTAAGTTATCGTTTGAGACTCACTGAGCTTTGCTGAACTGGGTTTGAAGTTTTAATGACATTTCAAAGATCTGTCTCTATTTTCCGACTATGTGTTCCAGGCTTCCTCTTGCTCCCCTCGTTTAGACATTCTATCAAGACGGATACTGTGACTCTTAACTCGGAACGCTGTCTTAGCTTTTTTCTGTTGCCCTGATAAAATACTCTTGACAGAAGGAACTTGAGGGGAACTTTGGCTCACAGTTAAGGTACAAGTCTGTCATGATGGGGAGTCAAAGCAGCCGGAGCTTGAAGCTCCTGCCACACCACAGCCAATGCTCAAGAGGCAGAGGAGTGATGGCATACCTGGCCCATTTCTCCAGTTTATACAGTTCAGGACGTCAGCCTAGGGAGCAGGTCCGCCCACACTTAAGCTGGATCTCCCCACATCAGTCATCCTAAGGAAGAGGATACCTTACAGATGTCCAGAGGTCCTTACTGTCAAGCTGACATCTAACCCTCAGCACCACAGCCGCCATCCCATGATTCTCTGCTGATTTCCAGTTCTTGTCTCATTTCATATACTTTCTGTCACTGTGCGTTCGTGCTCTGGAGTCTCCTGCAGTTGTGAGCAGCTCTGGTCCCACCCATTCCAGTTTTCATATCAAGCCTGCTAGTTTAATCTCTGGAAGGCTTCTTTTTGCGCTTCCCCTCCACCTCTGTATAATCACAGCCATTCGTTTTTCTGGTTCAAAACATACAAGTACATGATCATCACTTTCACGGTGCATTAATTTTTTTGTCTGTCATTTCCGGATCATTCTGGAGTCTGTATTGGTTACTTTTAAACAGGGACGTGGTAGATCACATCTTATCTACACACAGGAGGCAGAGAGAGGAAACAGGAAGTGAAGCAAGGCTATAAACCTGAGAGCCCACCCCCAGGGACACACTCCTTCCAACAAAACTCTGCCTCCAAAAGGTCGTGTACCCTCTACAAACAGCGCCACCGGCTGGGCGCCAAGTGTAAGTACATGAGCCTAAGGGGATGTTTCTCACCCAGACCGAAGCCTTTTCTTCTCACCCTGTGTCTCGCTTTCCTGCTTTTTGCATGCCTTGTAATTTCTGACCATGTGCCAGACTTTGTAAATATTACCTTTTCGGGTGCATTTTCATTTCCCTATAATCTCGAACTTTCTATGGGGTGTGGCTACTTGGGAGCAACACGGCTTAATAATCTTATCACATCTTGCTTTTGAGCTTTGCTAGGGTGGGGCAAACTACGGTTAACATTTTCCCCCCTGTACCGTAGCAAAATCTTTCTGATCACTCTCTCCTGAAATTTCCCTCTCAGACTGTTAGTAACTGTGAGAACTCTTCCTGCCCCCGTGTGAGCTGTAGGTGCTTTCACGAGAAACCTTTCCTAGCGACTCTCGGTTTGCTGATGGGGTTGCATTGATCATCGCTCAGCAGACACTGAAGAGAGACTCTGTACTGACCTATCAGCATTCTTTCTGCGAGGCTATCCTCCCTTTTGCACTCTGTCCTTCTACAAGACATATCTGCCTGCCGCCTCTGCATCCCAAGCTGGTCCTCCCAACTCAGACTCTGCCGTGGGGGAATCTCTCTTTCTCTGCGCCGTAGCCAGGACCAATCACAGAGCTCGGCTCCTCTATTATCCCTCATTCCTCGTCGCTCACTCTTCTCCATTGTTGATGGCCGCTGTCTGTCTTACGTGCTTCTTTGAACTCTTTTCTTTCTCGGCTTGGTTTGGTTGTTTCAAACAGGAAAGTGGATGCTGAGGAATACCTTTCCAGCCTGTCTAAGTCTCTTTATACGCCAGACAGTGGGCACAGACTATCAATTAGGTTATAAAACATGCTTTCAACCTATAGATTTTGTAGGAAAGCCATCAAAGATGAACAGTGCGTAGTCTTTCCTGTCATCCCATAAGTCTTCGAGCCTCCCTGGTTCGATGCGGACTTACTTGCCTGTGACATATCAGAGTGAATTTTAGCTGTGAAACATGAACAAAACGGGCTTTCCTGAGCTGGGTAATGCTCTACCCGTGCTCCCCCAGATTTCCTGTAATGCTCTACCTGTGTACCCCCGGATTTCCTAGGTTCTATTCTCTACCCGGAACTGATATCTATAGGTGAGGAGAGTATATATTCTGAGCCTTTTGCTGTGCTAAGACACAAAAGAATTATATTTCACCAGAGCAGACGGCTATGAAAAATGTAAAAGGCTTGGCTCTGCCAGCCCCCCTACAAAGTCAGAACAAAACACATGTTCAAAAGCAATCTGAGTTTGGGGGGAAGCTGTGCATGAGATTGGGGCACACTTTTAGGTTTAGCGATACGTAACTTGGAATGCTGTTATTTGGGTTTGTTTTTTTAATTTTCTTTTAATTTAAATAAATACATCAGGGGTGTTTCCAAGCCATTGCAGGTTCTCTTTCCTTTCTCTCCTCCGTTCCTGCCCCTGACACATTCCTGAGTACTGAGTGCGCATGCGCTTGGATCCCTCAAGCACAGCCATCATTTTTTCCTGACCAGCAGAGCCAGTCATTATTTATTATATTTTGTTCTCACCCCTTCTCACGCTCCTGGTGGGAACAGCGCCATGGCTGCTGGCGAGAAAATTAGCCCAGGGAGCTTCTTCTGTTGGTCTCTTTCCTCATTATGCCAGTAAAAAATTTAACTGTGGTGTTCTCTATCCCTGCGTGTGTACGTGTGTATGTGTGTGTGTGTCTGTGCGTGTCTCTCTCTCTCTCTCTCTCTCTCTCTCTCTCTCTCTCTCTCTCTCTCTCTCGACCAGGGAAGGACAGTGTTCTTGTGTACTGCGGCTCTGCATTACGAACCCAAGCTCGTGGCTTGACGTGACATCTCACTGCTTCTGCCCAGTTGTCATCTAGCTGGATGTGCTATTGTTCCCTACAATCGTCAGGGGGCCGCTCCGGATACCTGGGATGCTCAGGAGATGTGACACTCACTTGCCACGTGATAGCAAAGGCGTCTGTTTATTTCTGTGGCCGCTCTTCCTGCAAGTCTCTGTGGGAGCCCCGGATATCCAAGCCGAGGGGGAAGCTGAAAGCCACACAACCTCACTGGAGGCTTTTAAGAATCTTTGCTTACGGGTGTTTTCAAGTGAGCCGACGCAACTGTGAACTACAATCTGCAAAAGCTCTTTTGTCTGTTTAAGTGCCCTTATTACTTTAAGACTTTTGTGGGCCACAGTCCCGTAGTTCCAGGAGCTTGTAGCTAGTGGCCTTGTTAGTCCACGCAGTTTAGTTCAAGGAGGGTGACTAATAGTTTCTCAATAGGACTGAAGGCAGGGGCTGGACCTCAGACCATCCTGAGCAACTTTGCTTCGCCCTGGCTCAGTGCTCTCAAGGAGCAGATAGTACTTCCTGACTGAGCAATGGATTAGGACAAAACGACCTTTTGTTTGTGGGGAGAGTTTTTGATCCGATCCCAAAGTGGATCTTTTTTCTTTTGTCCCGGCCCACCTGCTTTCAGAGTTGAGTGACGACAGACATGATAGAAAGAAGACATTGAGGCAAAAGATTCAGTGTCTTACAATGCTAATTCTCCTTACTAGTTTTACCCAAAAGAGAAAATGCTCATCCAAGGTTAGGGAAGAAAAGAGACAATGATGCTATAAATATAAAAATACCCCTTAAGAGGTTTGGTGTTTTATTTTGTGTCGAAGAACACCATTCCCGATTATCTGCCATTGGGATAACAAAAACATGGGGGACATATTTTTACTTTTTTGAGATAGGGAGCTATTAGGTTACCTTGCCTAGCTTTGAACTCATGGTGATTCTCCTGCTTCAGAGCCCCCTGGGTACTAGGATACCTATGTGTTACCGTATCTGGTTTTTAGAAGAGATATTAAGACAGTGACCAAAGCATCGGAATGTAGGATTAATTCAATTTTGGTAGAAAAAAGAAAGCATTGCATTTTCCAGTGGGCATTACAGCATGTATTTAAGTGACTATCTGAATATTTAGCTTTATTATGTTTTCAAGTTGTTTAAATAAGACTCTGTAATTAGGTCCAAGTGAGTAAGACAGTTACTAGAAGAGACGCTAGTTACTGTGTATTTGTATCTCATTAATGAGCCTTCAGATTAACATCACCAATTCATTTCAGGGGGTGCCACCATAGACAGCAAAAGCCTCATTTTCAGCTCCTGGGCAAAGCATATGCAACCCTTAACATAACCGAAAGCAATGTCTTCCGCTGGAGACATGTGTGAACACTGGTCCTGTCTTAGGCTGGCCCTGAGACTGCATGTGGGAAGTCAACCTTAGTCTGGACTGTTCCGGGGCGTGTGGTGGCACATCTCGAGGAGTAGGGGGGCGGGGCATGGAACGGAGCAAGAGAGCATTTGCAGAGTACATCTCCTATACCCCGGCTCTGCCGGAGGGAGGCCGTGTCACCCCATGGCGTGTGATGCTGCTCCAAACCATTTGCAAGAGATAATCTAAATGTCAAGCCGTGGGTGTCATGGGGCACTGCACATGTTGAGACAAACCAGAGTGTGAGGAAACTTAGAGTGAAGTTGGTTTTGAAGGTTCTGCAAAGAGAAGTCCTAGTTAGCAGGCACCCGGGGAAACTGCACGATCCCGTTCGCAGAGAGCTCTGTCTGGACCACAGGAGAACACTGTGTTTATACAGTTCTTCAAAACAAGTGCTCGTTCAATGAGCATTTCGTTGAGGGTCTCCTTGGAGGCTCACACTGTGGTAGACTTTCTAGATGGAATGCTGAACAAAGTCGGGCCCTGGATACTAGATATTTTCCTCCGTGCTGTGATCAAGTACCCTGACGAAAGCAACCGAAGGCCGGACAGATTCACTGGGGCTCACGGTTTGCCATTAGAGTCCATCATGGCAGCTGATAACTGTGCATCCTCAGTCAGGCAGCCGAGAGAGGTCAGCATTGTTGCTCAGCCCACTTCCCTGCCTCAGTGGACCAGGATGCCTACGCACAGGGAAGGTCTTCCCACTCCAATTATACTATCTAGAAACTTCCTCACAGATATACCTAGTTGTACATAGTGGTTAGAATCTTAGCAAATTTACACCCGCCGGTCTCACGGAGCCCTGCTTCTCCAGGGGACGGAGACCTCTGAGAGGGTGACATCGAAGAGAACGAGCCCTTCCCAGTCTTAGTTCGCATCCCTTCCTGATCATCTGGCTTTTCTCTCCACTCTCTTATCCTTGGAAGCACCATCAAACTGTATGAGTTTGGACGATTCTGTCAGATTCGTAATGGACACACAGCCAAGGCTCGGTTTATCTGATTCATAAGAACTGAACTGGAGGTTCGTTGAGTCGGGGCCTCTACTCTCCTCCCAAAGCCACAAGACACAAGCTAAAGTTTACCAGAGCAAACCAGGAACCAAGAAAGCTACATAAGAACGTTGCAGGAGGTAATTTGTAGTGCAGTTTGTTTTCTTGTTTTTGAGATGGGTTTTTACATGAACTGGTCTATAAATCACTGTGCGGGCTACGCCGCCCCCCTGTCTCAGCATTCTGAGTGCTGGGATTATTAGTATGTGCCTTCATACCTGGCTCAAAGGGCCATTTTTAATGAAAGACTAGCAGAAAGAGCACAGGGAGCCACTCTGAGATTCCAAACATTTTTTTTCCTACTTATCAGCTGAGGGAATTTCCAATACTTAGCCATCCAACCCCACCCCCTGTGTTCCAGCTTTGTCCACTGCAAAGGTTGGCATTTACCTCCACTGGGCTCTGCTAAGAGGTAAATGAAACCCGTGGGTAAAGCTTGAGAGAATTGTTTGCAATTTATGACGCTCCAAATTCCTCGAATGTCAGAAATACATTAAGAATCCCGTCGTACCATATCGCCAGACGCTGACGCACCTACCGTCTTAAATGATTATCTCACTATAAGATGGACCAGTGAAGAAACAGGGGTTCCAGAGAACAAAGGAGAGCCAGCACGTTCATGATGGCAGAGCAGAGCCAGAATTCTGAAAAATGAGCTTAAAAGCTAGGCAGGACCTGGAGGTGACCCATTCCTGGATGGGAGGAATGGCCGGGCTGGACCTGGGGGTAACCCACTCCTGGATGGGGGGAGTAGCCGAGCTGGATCTGGGGGTGACCCACTCCTGGAGGGGGAGGGGTGGCCTGGCTGGATCTGGGGGTGACCCACTCCTGGAGGGGGGAGTGGCCCTCCATGGTCAGGAAGTCTTCTTGCTTCCACCCTCCCTCCTCAGCAAAGCCAGTTAATATCAGGCCAACCACTCATCGTCTGCTTACTGGGGCACACCAGCCCTTGGAGGCTCAGTACCAAGAGATGACAGCCCCATTCCTTGGTCTTCCCCCTCTCAGGACAGGGCTTAAAAGCAGGTTTTTTCCACAGCAGGCTCCACGCTATTTACCCCTCATACCATGCTGCCTAGGAAAATATGACGTTCTCCTTGGGGGCCTTCGGGGTTAGGTGGCTCACACACCAGCTCCCTTGCAGGTCCTGTCCCTGCCGTCCCGGCCTCTGTGAATAGCCGGCACAGGGGTTGCTAACTGGGCTTGATAGTCGCAGTAACAATGCCTACCTTGCAACCTAGATGTCAGACACCGCTGCTGCCCATAGGGAAGGAGGCCTGGTGCACAAAACCTCCTCCATCTTGGGCCTCTCTCTGTTTGAATCATAGTGGCAGCGCTCTGAGCGAAGAAAGGAGCTGGCCGCTGCTGCAGCTGTTGGCGCGCTCCCCCACCTCTCTGATGACCACTGGGATAATTCAAAGAGAAAGAGTAAAAAAACGTACCCCAAGGTATGGGGAGGGAAGGCGTTTCATCCTGCAAGAGGGCTGTGCGTGCTCGGCTCTGCAACAAACTTCGCATCTCCCTCCTTCTGCCGCTTGCCTGCACCTCACTTACGTGACCCAGAAGGACCAGCCCCACTTACGGGGCACTGCCCAGGAGCTCACGCAGGACTCTCTTCTTTTTATCATGTCACAGGATGGCACACCACAGTGTGTCCCCACTGTATTTTGCAAGATGCTCATATTCCAATGATCTTATTAAAATGTGGCACCTTGAGCCACGCTGTGAAAAAAATCCTTCAGGTGGGGGCAAGGGGACCGCGATACATTTTCCCCGAAGGAGCTTGCTGCAGTCACAGCGATTGAGGTATGCTGACATCTGCCCCACACGGTGACGCCTGCCACACACACACACACACACACACACACACACACACACACACGTGCACGCACATATATGTGTGCATCCCAGGAAAGGCATTTCCTAGCTGAGATGGATAAGAAAGGTAAAGGACTTGTTCAAGGTCACACAGAGAGAGGGGGGAAGAAATCAAGTCATTAACACAAGGGCTTTTTGGCAGTTTGTCCGTCTTGACCTCCAAACAGCCACCTCCTCACCTCCTTTACAGCTGGATAAATGTGTAATGCACGCTAGAAATGCCACTCCAGTGCGGTGTATCACTTACAAAACACAGCTTTTAGCTAACAGGAATGCTGTTAAATCTTACTCCCTATGGGCACTGTCAATCCGGACTCGGTGCCTTCCGTCTTTGCTTTGGGAAGCTAGTCCAGGCTCAGCTCGCCAGCAGATCCAGGTCTGTGTGCTCAGGACAGCCTGGCACCAAGGGACCCAGGGGTTCACTCTTCTGACCAGCTGACCAGGTCCTCAAGTCATCACCCCCAGCTTCGGCGTCATCAGTACAGTGTAAATTCCAAGCCAGTTCACTCAGGCATAATGAAAAACAGAGGTGATCATCAGCTTAAAGAGTTTTGGAATTATTAGAAGATCTTTTATTTAGGTAGATCATGATGGAAAATGGGCTCGGGAGGCAGGCAGGGTTGGGTTCAAATCCTGGTTCCAGTTGTGTTCTGTTGGGCAAGGTATTTAATTCCTGGAGTCTGTTAAATGGGAAGGCAAAGTTTATTTACCTGATGTGTGGGGAAAGGGAAATGATATCCCATCTAAGGATTCTAATAGAGCAGCTGGCCAGAGAGAGGCAACTCTTGGGTGTTAATTTCTTCTTCTTGGGTATTCTACACCCCACACTCAGACCTGGAGAGGGAGCTTGATGACTGGCAGGTTCTTGCATATCCAATAGCTGAAGCTGTGTTGAATTGCAAGAACTCAAAACTATTGGGGCTATGAACGATCAACTAGATTAAGAAAATGAAAGCTAATTTATTTAGATCTAGTTTCAAGAACTAATCATAACTTTGGTACCAACCACAGACCTAGCTTTCTAATGAGGAACCTGGGAATGAATTTGCTAGTTGCATTCATTTTGGAACAACGATGTGATAATTTGCGAATTTGGGTCACATGGATAACAGCACGTTCTTACCAAGTCCACATTCTTACATTGCTTTCCTGACATTTTGGGGAAGTTGTTCTGCCTGTGTCTGTTTCTAATGTATTTTACATGCATTATTTTTCTAAAGTTACACATTTTTTTTTTATTTCCTAAAGCTAACAGAGTCCTTTTTATTAAATTGATCTCTAAATTAGTTCCATGTACGCTGAGTTAACACACACGCACACACACACGGCATGCGCACATAATCCTAGGTCAAACTGAAGTCAAAGGGCTGGTTGCAGAACTCAGAGAACAAGAAAGGGCAAATACCCTAAAGCTTCAAGAACTAACATTTGAATATTTTCTTTCTCCTGCTCCCTGAGAATTAATAAACAGACAACCTTAAAACTTCAAACCATAACACCCTGCCCTGGGAATTAGCCCTTCCATCTTAGTTGTTTAAAAATGAGCAGACCGGAATCGCTGCATCAGCAAATCTTTTCAAGTCTATTTTTCTGCTGAAAATTAATCAACAACCCTCCAGTCATGTATGGCCTGGTAAATGAATGAGAATTAAGAAGTTAAATCTGTCTTTAAAAATTGTGTGTGGGGGGGGGGCGCGGTGCATGGAAATGTTGGAACCCAAGGAAGCCAGAGGAGCGTGTAGGACCCCCTGCAGCTGGAGTTCTAGGTGGTTGTGAACCACTCATCATGGGTGTTGGGAATCGACCTTAGCTCTCCTGTAAGGGCTGTGTGCATCTTAATCACTGACTCCTCTCTGGCCCCTCAAGAGCATTTCTTATTACAAGAATGAGACAGGGCTGTGGTCAAAAGCCATAACTGGGAAGAAAACTATAAGATGAAACACCCTCCCCCCCAAAGCCTTCACAGCCTAGTTCTGTAGGGAAGAGATGAGTGTCTCCCTCCTGTCCAGACACTACGGAAATGAGTATGGAATCCTCCACAAAACTAGAATTAGATGTACCGTAAGATTCCGGAGTATGTGCCAGAGGAGTTTAAGTCCACATATCACAGAGCCAGCTGCACAAAAATGTTTATGTAGCACTGTCCACAATAGTCACGGAACAGTTCTAGAACAGACATAGGTTTTCCACTGACAAGGAATGGACGGGACGAAGAAAGTGTGGTCAATCCCCAGTGGAGAGAAGAGTAAAGTCATGCCGTTCACAATACAAGGGATGATTCGGGAGACGATCGTCTTCCGCAAATGAAGTCGGTGAGAGGAAGGCTAATATGTATAATTCCTTTCCGGTGTTTTTTCCTTGACTTTCTATAGACATAAAATCATATACATGTATGTACACATGCATATGTATACATATATGTCATTAAGCTAGAAGCAAAATTGTTTAGAAGGGCAAGGGGACTAATGGGAGGGGCTGGGGTAAGCAAAAGACAGGTAAGAAGGTGTGAGAGGAAATACACAAATATGTTCACATATTAATATGCATTCGTATGAATGCAATATTATGTATAATGAGTATATACAATGAAAAATTAAAAAAGAAAAACTATATATATATATATTTAAAATATGACTTCAGAGGGTTGAGGGTAGAATGTGAAAAAAAAGTGTGCATTCTATTCTTCCTCCTGAAGAATGGCCACATGTATATATGTATATGCTCCTTCTGTCTCCCTTTATTCAGGGATATAGTCAGAGGTGAGTGTCTGAGCCAAGCTTCCCCAAGCCCCCATATATGTGTGGATGTAGCTCGGGCCCTGTGTGAGATGGATATAGCGACAGATGTTGAAGTCACAAGCTGGGTGGCTCTGGGCTTACCTAACTGCTATACGGGCTCAATAGCTGCTGCCACCTCACGGGCTTGTGGGGAAGGTTGCATTAACATATGGAAGGTCCGCAACAGTGCCTGCATTGTGGGAGCCAACACTCCACAGAGGGAAGGCATCCTTAGAGCGAGTCTGCTTGCTCTGCAGCATCGCGCTTTATTTTGAGAGCAGTCTCCACTGGGCGTCTCCTCCAAGTCCCACGCATACACACATGGTTGGCAGAGGAAGGGAGGGTATACACTTTCTTCCAAGTTGCTCTTTCTCTAGGGTTTCCTAGGTCTGAGCACCTCTCCCCAAAGTGTTCAAAACCGCAAGGGTCAATCGCTCCCCACAGGCTCCCTCCCTCCGTTGCTGGGGTAGAAGGGGTATATGGGATCCTGTGAGTTACATCTGGGCTGCACTGGATTTTCAGAATCTTCCAACACAAAAAAGGAAAGACCTGGCTTCAGAAGGGATCATGACTGGCCAGTTGATCTGTTAAATAATATGCCAGATACTGGGGGAATAACGAGGAAGAGAAAATTACATTCACACTTCTTTATTGGTGCCATTAACAGTGTTTTGTCATCCAGATGATGAAGCCAGTACCATCTCCCCAAGAGCATCACAAGACCACCTGGAGCCTTGTGTAACCCTTCACCCCCACGTCCCAGCATCTCCCTCTGCTCCAAGGTGGGGGGAGGCAAAGCGGCGGAGGAGGTGAGCCGGTGGTGGAAGCCAAAGGAAGGAGCCACTAAGAGGTCCTCATTTGCATAGCAGTGTCCGCACTGCTCAGGAGAGCCGCCCCTCCCCCTCTGCTGTGGCCACCCGGAGACTCTTCCTCACTCACTTTGTCACCAGGTCTCTATTGTGTGTGAGCAGCTGCTGAGACCTGAGGGGCAGCCTGCACCTCCCTCCCTTTACCTAAAACTAGCCCCCCACTTCCCACCCCCCGACAGAGGAGCAACCTGTGCTCTGCACCCTCACCCCTTCCCAGTCATCCTTCCCTGTCTGAATCCCTGTATTAATCTTTCTCACTCCTTCCCTACTCCCTCCCTCCTTCCCTCTCTCAAGTGGAAGCTAGGATCTCCTTTTGTTTCAACAGTAGATGGAGACTTTATTTCCGAGAACAGGACAAAGGCTTTAGTAAACTAGAAACTGACCTGTCACACCCTGTTAGACCTGGAAGTTAGTACTGGAAGCCTGCTACTTTTCTGGAGGGGGAGCGGAGAGGAGGTGGAGGTGGGGCTTGGTCCTGTAGGCCAGGTCCAAAACAGAAGAATAAGCAGGACAAGAGCAGTAGACACAGTGTGAGCAAGTAGCGACCCTTCATAGATCTGGGAGTCCTTTGTTACTGCAGCATAACCTAGCAGAGGCTGCCTGATCCTGATTCCTGGGTGTACTTGGCTTTGATCTCTCCGCTAGGCTGTGATGTCATACAGTCAAGGCACATCTGTCGCATTTCTACCTCTTTACTGAGCATCTAGCAAATGAACGGCTTGGTGGACTGAACCACTCCACAAATATTTATTGAATCAATGTATCTTGAAAGGGGCAGAAGGCCTTATTGGAAGGCTACCTATTTGTTATGCTGAGTGATTAACTCTTTGTAAAGCCACACCACTCTTACCCTCTGCCCCTGACAGGCCCTTAGGCAGGCTTCTCTTGCTCTCCCAAGGGACACATAAGGTTGTCACTCCTTTTAATATGTATTCAGTAACTGTGCAAGGTGTAGTTCCTAGGAGAAATACGTATTTAGTTTGCACAAGGGGCGAAGCAACAATGAAAACAATTCTCTTAAATAAAGAATTCTCTAAAATATTTTCTTGATTAGCTTGTCCCCAGATGTCTAAGGGACTTAAAAGAACCTATCACCTCTGTGAGGCTGCCTCCTCTAGGAAGCTGGAGCCAAGTAGCCCCTAAAGGAAGGTGTGACTGCTTCGAAAACAAATGTCCTGGTTTTCTCTGATGCAGAAGTTTGTTCCCTTCACCCTGCACATTTATTTCTAACCCCAAATTGTAGATATACCCTCCCCCGTTTGGGGAAAGGTCCTGAATCACGGACAGTGTAAGGCATGTGTGGATGGAAGAGCAACCTGTCCCTTCCCACCTGAGAGGATCCATTGGACCTTTCCTCTGTGAAGGGAGCAGAGACAACATCCTAATTATACTCCTGTCCCTAGCTCACAGCCTAGTCAGAGGCTCACCAAATATTCAGAGCTTGAATAATGGTGTCGTAGAAATCATGAATCTCTGGAATTGTAAAGACCATCCCCGGCCTTCCTATTTGTGTATTTCAGAGAATTCTCAATGGAATGGAGAATGGGTGGAGCACCGGCATATAGCCTACCCCCACCCCCATCTCAGGTCCTGCCCACAGTAGGGCCTGGCTACCAACTTCCTCCTTCCAAATGCTTGCTTCCTGCTAGGCAAGCAGCTAGTATCCATCAAGCGTGGGCAAGACAGACAGAAAGGACCACGTTCTAACGCTCTCTTATCAAGGTTCTACTTAATTCTGGGCAAGGATCGTCACCACCCTGAACCACGGTTTGTTTGGTGGATGAACTAGAAGCCCCAAGCGTTCCGTTCCCATGACCTTTCTTTGAAACAACCCAGATCTGGAAAGACTTTGTCTCCAAGTCCAACTTCCTGCCAATCTTTAGAGTTATATAAGAGTCATATACCACTAGTTGTTCCTGAACACAAGATAATTCCTAGTTAGAGGATGTCTAGGTTCACATCGTGGCAATTATCCCCCAAACGGAATAACTGCTCTCCGGTGAGCACAGCAGAACTGTTTTGGGTTCATCCCTCAGTCTCTTGGGCCCTCCGTGACCTCTGTGTCTTTGCCATGTCGTCCTACCATTCATCTCCACCACTGGCTCCTGCTTCAAGGTGTCACTGTGTCCTGCTGCTGGCCACGCCCCCGGCCTGACCACGCCCCGGCCTGACCGCGCCCCGGCCTGGCCACGCCCCCAACCTGGCCACGCCCCCAACCTGGCCATGCGCTCTTACACATTTGGTGGTAACTTCCTTTCACACCGGGCCAGACCTGTACAAGGAATAAAAGCACCACCCAGGGCTGGGGGTCAGCTTGGTCCTGTCGATGTAGTGCTCTCCCGGAGAGCGTGATGGCTTGGGTTTGGTCCCTAGAACAAAACAAACAAACAAATACAACAACAGAAAACAGCGATGTGATGGTACCCGCTTGTAATTAAAGCACAGGGACGTAGGACGGGATGGCCCTGGCACCCCAGCAAGCTGCATTTAATACAGAACGAGCGGTGAGAGCTATCTACTTCTGCCTTTAAAGTTGAGCATAATTCTTACAGTTTGAGGTAATTGGCCTATTTTTAATAACTGGCGACTGACAGACACTACAACGTCTTGTCTTCTTTCTTCCCACCACTGCTCTCAGACCCCAGCCACCCAGCCACAGGGCTCTAGACAATCATCTGTCACCTTTGGCCTAGTCACAGCCTGAGCCAAAGATGCAAACCACTGAGGCTAGCAGCTGCAGAAGGGACCGCGTTTCTGCTTGAGGCCCAGCTCAGGGATGAGGGAGGGTAAGAGCGGTGCCAGCCGGTGGTACATCAGAGCACACCCCGATTCTGTCTCAGCTGCAGGCTCATTATATGCAAACCCCTGCTCAGCCGGCGGTTCCCAGCTGTGTATCTAGTTCCTGTTAGGCACAGTCATTTCAGCTGTAAAATGGTGACATACCTATCTCACGTTGTGTGGAAAAACACAATACAGCATGTGAAGTATCTTACCGTGTTCCCAGGACATAGAAACACACAGTACATGTCGGCCATGATCAGCGGGATTATGAACAGCTCTGAGTACGAATTTCATTCATGATGCTACCTACCAGCTAAATATGTAAATCTGGAAAATGTGCTTACTATTAAAGACACTGCTACCAGCACAAGAAGAAGAAAATCAGTATGCACACACAAATCTACAATGGCAATCCATCTCAAGGGAACACCCTGGGGACAGAAGCATACAGGTACACAGTTCAAGCTGCAACCTTGAACATATACTTTGCAATAGCCGTGCCCCGTTTCAAAGCCTCAGATGCTGAGGGTCTTGCAAGTCCTAGCTTTATTTAGCTTTGCCTGTTTGTTTGTAATACCCCAGGGGTGCTCTTGGCAAATAAATACATCTATCCCATTCCTTCCATCGATTCTTGGCAATTATGTCAGCTCGTTCAACAGTTGGAGAAAGGTTATTCATTCCGTTAGCCACTTTCCAGGGCCTGGGAGAAACCTACAAGGTAAGATGTGTGGCTGCAGGATACATGCTTTGATTGTAGGCTGGGCTTGGGTAAGGGAGAAAAAACTAGAAGGAAGCAAATTAAAGCTCCTCTTTCTGGTTCTTTCACCAACCCTGAAGCTGGCCACACCCCAAAAGCTGTTAATTATATGACATTCAACTACAGTCGAGATCAGGGGCAACTTTGATGGAGAAAATAGTCCCAAAGGGCAGCATGAAGCCCAGCCTTGTCGGAGCACGTGGAATAGAGAAGATGCCCCTGCTTTCCAGGCCAGGACCTCAGGGGCTGAGCCAGAGCAAAGCCAGGGAGATGCTCTTGAACATGTGAGAAGCGTCTTTCTCCATGTCAGGCTCATGCTTATTCCTCAACAGCGCAAGGCCTAAAGCAAGCAGCAAGCAGGGACATGGTCAAGGCTGACCGGAACGTGGTCACACGGACTGGCCGCAGCAGTCTTGGGGCGGTGGTGGGAAGAGGCACACTGCTCGGTGCCGTTCTGGCTTTATGCTCTTTGCGTTGGGCACCCAGTGCTAAAGAGGACCAGTGGGGATACTCCAGACCTGGGGAGCATGCACTCTGGAGCTCTGACCCTGAGCAAACTGGCCTAGAGCCCCGTATGGGGATGAGACCTTAGAAATTTCGGATCAGGGACTCAGGAGGGAGGTTGCTACATTTGCAATCAGGGAGTAAGTGATCTTTGGGGGACTTGCTTCTGTTCCATCACAGAGAGAACTCTGGCCTCCTAGAATTTGGAAAAGGTGTGGACACTGGTCTCAGAGCAAAGGAAACATGTCTGTTCTGGGCTAAGACTGCTACGCTAGCCTGTGCTGTTGAGTCACTTAGATCCACAACAGATTATTTTTTATGAGCTGTATTTCTTTATTGTGTTAATCTTTAAAATTCTACCTCAACTTTTTTTTTTTTTTCTCTTCACATGGCTACATTCATATAATCTGCCCCGCGGGAAATTTGTAAGGATTACTTGATGGATATAAAAGGCTCCTAATAAAGTTACTCAGAAAACGTTAAGTCATTGTAATGAGGTGTACGAGGTGGGACCCTCATGATAGACACACTCCCCTTATCAGGAGAGAATCTTTAGCTCCCTTCTTCCCTTCTTCCCTCCCTCCCTCCTCCCTTCCTTCCCAGACACAGTGAGAAGGTAGCCATTAGCTAGTGAGGAACCCAGTTCTCAGTAGGAACCAGATCAGATGGCTCTGTGGTCACGGACTCCCTAGCTTTCTGGAATCACGTGAAAATAATTTCTACCTCTCAGCTACTATTTGTGACGTTGGAAGAGACTCACACGCTGGCCCTTCCTCAGCCTTCACAACATAATGTTAACACCACCAGGTGTTATGATCAGTACTACAATTTTTGAACCAAAACTGAAGCAAGCATTATAAAATATTGGCCAGGATGAGGGACACTGGCCAGGGATTCCCAGAAAATGGCCATGAAATACATTAGTCAGATGCTTATAAAGGCAAAACCCATAAGGCTACATACATACTTCCTGCTTTCAACCAATCGGGGCAAGCATACACTCGACATACTTCCTGCCTACATCCAATCAGGGGCAAGTATACATCCTGCCTGTGTACCTCCTGCCTACAAGTGATCAAGCACATTCTGGTGCAGTTGGAACAACCAAGTTTGTCTACAGAAGAAGAAAACATGTGGCTTGCTATCTTCCATGAACAACAGGCCCCAGCAGTTCAAGAAGTTATCTGTCATTGGGGAAGTGGGGCTTACAGGTGAGGTACTTTAGATTCATAGATCTCTTAGGCACAGTAAATAAAACTTACAATGTAACGTTAGCTCTCACAATAGACATTGTCCTAGTAATAAGGGTGTTTGAATTTAATTGTATGTTTTATGACAGTTTTTGAGCTACTTCAGGGGTAAGGTATGGCCATACATTTTCTCTCTGAAAATGTTTATGGAAATAAGAGAGCGGACATTCAGTAACCAAGGAGGAGATGAGGAAAACCAGGGATCACTCTAATGAAGAACAAATCTGAGACCAAAGAAAAAAATAAAACAAACAAACAAACAAAAAGCCAATTATTGCTAGGGCCACAGAGAAGAAAATCCCAGAGACAAGGCAAAGACAGAATGGTTCCATTTGCATACTGATTTGGAATGCAAATTTCCTTTGGAGATAAAGATTCCGGAAGAACCAGAGGATGCTGGGAATGTGCTTACGGGCTCTTGCATTTCCCATCACACACCAGCAGGCATTAGTGGAAGTGAGCCTCACCTCACAGAATAACCTAGGACTAGACTCCAGGGCTCCATGAAGTCAATCTTAAACAAACAAACAAACAAACAAACAAGCAGATTAAACACCACATGTGGTATAGGAAGAGGATCAATAGTTGTGTATCACAAATGAACAGATAGAAATGAAATTAAATGAAGAGTAAACCAGGGAAATACCCAAGGAAGTCAGAACTGCGAAAGAATAGGAAGTAAAAGGAAATTATACCATGCTAAGTAGTGCTAAGTGCTCACAGTTAAGAGTTAAGTGAGTTACATGTGTCCAATGAGATTGAGAATTTGGATATAACTTTTTCTGTCTCCTTAGGCACAAGACCAGCCTTACTGGCTGCAGTTTTTTAAGATTGCCCTGAGGTTTAGACCAGGTCGTTGTACTGGGGAACTCCATATGTAGAGTTTTACACAGAGCAGACATTCAGTAAGTGTGGATCTGCTTTAACCTTCAAAATGGGGGAACTCTTCACTTAAAAAACGTGGGAACCGGTTTAAGCCCCATCCCCGATGAGCTACTCTGTTTCAGAAGCCTTCACACTCTCTCCCCTTCCATCTGCAAGCTCCAAAGGTAAGCCCACATGGAACGGCTCACTCTTGCTGAGTGCAGACTCACGGTACCTACCAGCGCACTCTACGCATGCTCAGTAACTGTTTCTAAACGACTGGCTGATGATTAGGCTGTTGGCTACAGTGTGCTCTCTCCACCAAGTAGAATCTTAGATCCTTCAAGACAGATCCAGAAACACGGACACTGCATGAGGCTGACAATTTTTTTTTTCTTTCTGTGTAAACCTTCTATCTATAGAAAAAAAAAAAATCACCGAGCAGGGCCGCAGCCGGCTGTCACTTCACGTCGACATGTGCAAGCGCGCAGCCGCGTGTGATGGGCAGCGTTCTTGAGTTGTGCTGTGTTGCAATCTGTCAAATGGAATACGTTAAGAAGAGAGGCATTAGCCCACAACTTGAAAGTTCCAGGTAGGTTTTGGTTTGTTTTTTTGTTTTTTCTTCGGAGAGAAAACTAAGGAATTTCAGATATGTGTGCGTTAAAAAAAACAAAAACAAACAAACAAAAAAACCAAAATAGATAAATAATTCTTTGCTTTCAGAGTCTTAACGCAAGTTGAGAACTAACGGTACCAGGAAAAACTTTGGGTTAGATTCCATCATTTCCTCTGCCGTGATTTCTATTGTCCTGGGCAATAAATTCCAGGATTTGATCAAATAATGACAGGTGCCACGCTGTCCCATTCAGGTGTCCCCAGCTTATCTGTAATGATTTTCCTCCAGTCAGCTCATTTCTTAAAGCTTGGCTGCATCTGGTTTCAACGGTCCTATAAACAATCATCATTGCATTGTAAAACTGGAAACTCTCCACTAAAATAGTGTTTTGATCTGGGTTGCCATAGTAATAAGTGTATGCTCCCCTCTTTGGAGGCCTTGTTATATGAAGTATCTGCGATTTGCTCAGAGTGGCCCCAGTTCATCTGTCAAAATAGGTTTTTCCTTTTTTAAAATAATGATCTAGAAAAATCCCTCTGTGGCCACAAATATTTTACAGCCGTAACGAGAAAGCATTGGCGTCGTCAAGCTGTATAAATGTACGCCATTGTTACATTAGAATAAATCATGTTGCTTAGGGGTGTCACGTGGACCCTTGGAGGCGTAATTTTAGATCTGCTGTTGAATCTGGGTGTGGCAGTTTATGATGGAAAGGGTATTGTGAAGCATGACTTCAGAAATGAATTCTGCTATCAGATTGCTATAGAAAAACTCTAGAGCCAAAATAAATAAATAAATAAGATCTGGAAATGACGTATTCATCTCGAAATGCTGCAAATAGCTATTCAGGTTCAAACTTAGTTACAATTAGAATGTGGTGTGCCATGCTGTCCTGGAGCACGAACCTTGATAACTCCACTCACATTTGAATTCAAGTCACTCATTGGTAGGAGAAGGAGAAAGCGAGAAACCCTACAGGTTTATCAGTGTCACCAGAAAAAAATAATCATGGCATATTACTTAAAATAAAAATGTTCCAGTCAGTTACAATAATTTGGTCCAAGATCTAGGATCATTTTATCCTACGGGTACAAGAATAAACAGATATTACATCAACAAACCCATAATAGAATCCACAAAAAGGTGTGAGATCATTTTTCATCTGAGGCAAATGGCTAAGTCGGTTACTTTCTGTGAGTCACTACCAGGCTCCGGGCTGGTTTAGTGTAATTCACGGCTGGCTACTGCCTTGTAATATCTGATGTGGGAATATTAACGACATCAGTGGGTAAAGGAACAGGAAGGATCCATCTGTAGCCGATGAATTCTAATTAAAACGTAATTACTGCGCAAGGAGTGAGCTGCCAACTTGCATTCCCTCTTCCCAACCACAAACCACACAAAGGAGCCCGAGTCTTCTGCTATTTCTATCCTGCAGAACAACCAGCGAGGCAGGCAGCAGCCAGACACACATTTCCTTGCATTTTTTCAGGTGACTTAGTCTTAAACAACTGCAGCCCCAGCAGACATTCAGGGGCAAGAGGTTGTACACATCTTCTGTTATAATTGACCTGGGCTTTGAGATTTCTCTGTCATGATGTATCCCAGAATGGTGCATGATGGGAAGACCCTTGTTATTCTTCCACCGGCCGAGCCAAGCGGACAAGATCAAGTAGGCCTGGGACTTGGGAAAAAAGGGAAGAGATATTGACGGATAAGTAACCACTCCAGGAAATGACAGACAGCTGGAGCAGTGTCGGTCCCCTCAGGACTCAGTGGTAAGCCTTTAACCTCATGCTCAAACTCTGTACTCTTTCGAAGAGATGGAAGAGAAGAAGGAAAAAGCAAATTGCTTAATCAAAGCCCTTAATGTGTGACCAGGATTAGTAACTACACTGACAGTATAAAAGCTTCATAAAAAGGCCTCGGTGCTAACGAAGCCGTGTCTGTAGGTCTGAGAAGGAAGGCAGCATCTCAGTTGGCGAAGACATTTCCCTGCAGGAGAAATCTAGGCGTTCCAAACTCTTCTCCTAACCACCGAGAATTTCCCCTCAGCTGCCAAAAGGTAGGGCTACCGCCTGACTGCCTTCTGGCTGGTGAATTTCCCCCCTTTCCACCCATCTTATAGAAAGTCCCCTCTTCTAAGAGGCAACATAACAGGTGTCAGCTGGGTTTCCGTCTGAAGAAGAAGAATCGACTCTGGCATAAGGCATTTGCTGCTAAGGGCACTGGAAGATGTCAGGGTTCTTCTTCAGAGAGGAAGTGCTAACAGACTAAAGTGGCTCTGTCAATTCACATTAAAGACGGAAAATAACAGCACACCCCACTCATACAGCGTTTTTGAGGTAACTGTGCATGTACCACTCCGAGATTTTTGTTGTTGCTGTTAATCTTCAGAAATGGTGGGAAGTGTATAGCAGTTACCCCAACCTAACGTAGAGTATTCTGAGCTACTGGTGAGGGGGTTGTTATCACCACGATTACAGTTGTGTAGGGAGAATGGTGAATGCATTATTGTTCAGCCATTTTGATTAGCTCCTCCTACCCCTAACCCCACCCTCAAGACATTACCAATCTACCAAGAAATATGTAATGAATGCTTGGCCAGATTTATAACAGGTTTGTTCTTGGGGAGCCTATAGAAAAATAGGAATATGGTATCTCGTATCTCTTTCTAAGGTAGACGCCAGCCTCTAAGGTTGTCTGGTCACTAGAGTGCAAACACAAGAAACCACCTCCAAGGACAAATGATGGTTAGAAACTTCTGGACACACAGAGCTGCACTGCAGATCAGCTTCTGTGACAAAACTTTCCCAGGACCCTGACCCAGTGGCCCAGCACCCTCCTGAGGTGATATTTCTATACCTGAACTAGAGTTTTATTTTTAGTTGCATTTAAAAAAATTGTACTACGTGTGTCCAGTTGTACTATCTATGCACTGTCGGGTGAGGGGCTGACTTAGTCTCGGTGTCTTGTATTGTCTACCGGTGTTGGATTTATGTGGGGATGCTTGATTGCTCATGAGCTGCGTGTGCTATCAGCAGAACACCTGAGGGCTTCTGTATCAATAAAAACACCTGAGCAGAGACTCTCAGGGTTCTACTGTCTGCTATGGACAATGGTAGTGTTACTCAATAAATTCTGACATTAAGCAAAGAGACAGAAGTGTTTGTGTGTTTCTGACATAGTGCATTCATGGCATTACATTCTTCAAAAAGTTAACCACTGAACAGGTTTATTTTACTTATTTTCTATCAATACTTTTAGAGCATGCACCCAGACCATGGATCTGTCAGCCCTAGGAAAGAGTAACATTGATTGATAGCCCCTAGATAGAGAGCAGACAGAGCTCAGTTACATTTCCTCAAACACAGTTCTATCCACCATCTATGGAAGCATCTGGTATTTACTTGTTCATTGATGTCCCCCAAGGGCAGCCTTTCTCAGAGCATCCAGACAGCAGACCTACAGGACACAGGAAGACTGATCCCAGGAAACTGCTGAAGGCTTTCCCCTTGTTCGGGTCCAGGGTTGGGTCCTTCTGGTGTTCTCTAAGCCACAGCTTCTAAATAGTTGCTCCAAATGCTGCAGCTCAAGCAGGCTGAATGCAGGGGAAATGAACAATGCAAAAATGGTCTCAAAGCTAGAAGGGGAGCAAGCCTTCCGCAGGGTGTTTCTGCTGCAGACTAACTTAAAAGTGTTAGCATTTAAGTGGTCGCACCTTGGCTTTGAGCTTAACACTCCATTAAGCAGCTGAGGGAACTAACACCTCTATCCCTGTCACCTTTCACTCTTCCTGAAGCCCAACGACTGGAAAGGGGAGGAGAAAGAACAGGGAAGGGAGCTAGGAATGCGGTAATTGCAAAGGTGAAGGAAGCTTCCAGTTCCTCCTGCAGTTGTCAGTGCACAGGCTGTCACTCCCCAGGGTTCCGACTGGACAGTAAGTGGCATGGCCTCCCGAAGTAGGTTGTGGGATGATCAAAACGTCAGTGACAAGGAAACCACCATGTTTGTTTGTAAATAAAAATGGAAGAAATGTTCCTTGGAGGACATAAAACGTCCGTCACTTCAACGCTGAGGTTGTGTGTTCATAACATAGGTCTAAAGTCAAGAATTAAAGCATCTTGGGAAGGGGTCCTTGTGGCTCTAGGGTTGTCATTTCGAAAATGAGAAACTAAGGTTCAAAAAAGTTGAGTTCCTCGTCCTAATTAATAGAAAACCCGGAAACCAGACCCAAGTATCCTAAATGCAAATTAAGCATGTTATCAGGGCATCTTTATCATCCAAGACTAAAAAGAATAAAGAAGTTGTAGTAGGTTACACAGGCATCCTCTCTACATCAGGGGACCCGGAGACCACTAGGAAGGTGCACCTGCTTGCCCTGGGTCAGGCAACTAACGCTTATGTGCAATTTTAGCTGAGGAAGAAGCCAGTATGTCTTCTTGTGATAAGCAAAAGCTGGAGATCCAATTGGTTCCCAGCTTTGCAAATAAATACTTGACTTTGTTCAAAGTTATCAAATGTCTTCAAAACTCCCATTTCGTCATCGATAAAATGAGTATTATATTAACATCCACCTCAGATGATCATTATGGTGCCTGAAGAAGATGATTCACGCAAAGCCCCTAGTTCAAAGCTCAGCACGTTTCTCCCTCTCTACTCTGTTGGTATCTCTCTTCGGTTTATATAATGCACTACTCTAACTTCTCGGAACTCACGAGGATAGATACTATTGTTCACCTGTAGCCACCAGGCTGAGTGGGACGGGCGTGACTTGTAATCCGTCACACAATCGGCATGCAATAGAAGCGGGACTTCGGAGTTTCCATCTTTTCAGTGTGCTTATGCTGAGAAAGCAAGGGGGCGGAATTTCCCTGACAAGGGGTCAGGGTTGTGGAAAGCCACAAGACTTAGGGCTTCGCTGCACTGTCCTGAAACTGTTACTTCTTTTCTATACAGTCAAGGGATGCAAACCTGAAATCTGGAAGGAGTGTGAACTTAGCCTTAAGACTCAGAGAGATGCTGTTCATCTCAACAGAAGACACTTACTTAGATGAGAGAGAGAAAAAGAAAAGAAGGAGGGAGGGAGAGAGGAAGGGAGGGAGGAAAAGAGGAAGGGAGGGATGAGGAAGGAAGGAAGGAGGGAGGGAGGGAGAAAAGAAGGAAGAAAGAAAGGAAGGGAGGGAGGAAAGAGAGAGGGACAGATGAAGGAAGGGAGGGATGGAGGGAAGGAGGGAGGGAGGAAGAGAGGAAAGGAGGAAGGAAGAAAGGAAGAAAGAAGGGAAGGAAGGAAGGAAGGAAGGAAGGAAGGAAGGAAGGAAGGAAGGAAGGAAGGAAGGAAGGAAGGAATGTAAGCTGAGATAGAAATCCTACGTCCGGATCAGGCCTCTAATGAAGCCATGAATCCACCAAGTAAGGAGACATGAGCACTGAGAAGTCCCCAGCCACTCCTTTCAGAGCTTTCATTCAGGCAGAAACTTGGTCAGGAAAGCAGGTTCTAGGTAGTTCATAACATTTCCCATCATTTCTTGGGATATTTTGGCTCCCGTTTGGACTCTTCCTGTAAAATATCCCTTCAAATGCTCGCAGGTGGTTTACTTGAAGTTACTGCTAGACAAATAGTTAGGACTTCCATGTAAGAGCTAAGAAATTCTATTAACAAAAATTCTACTTGGTAAACACACGGTCTACACAGAAGCAAAACTAAGAGACAGAGATCCTTTATTAATATACCCGGAAGTCCTCCCAGTAGACAGAACGACAGTCCTCAGGCTTCCTGGGAACACCCAAGAGTTCTCTGATTTGGGCTTGAAGTGACTCCCTGCACCTTGCAATAATTCATTAATTCTGATACCTGCTTTGGAGTGAAACAAATTTGAATTGTAAATGTGCCCCCATCTCTTCCACTTCATGACACCCAACAGGGGACCTGATCCCTCTGCTACTTCCTGCCATGTAAACTGGCGGTAATAGTACTACGTTCGTGATATGTGTGATCTGCTCAGTCCGCTCGTGGCTTATAATAACTCCCAGCGAGAAGTAGTCTTCTACTCTGAGAAGATCTGCGCCTTCTGGAGCCTTCTGGAGAAGAACACCACCCCCCTTGGTTCTCCCAGCCCCTTTAGCTGGCTCTCCTTCGGGTTTCCTCTCCTGGATCAGCCTCTGGTCCACCTGTAGCTTTTGAAGCAGATCAGTTGGTGACGTAACTATCTGAACCTTGAAGGTTTCCCTTTACCTTGACTCTACTTTTATATCAGCTGTACCAGTTAAGTCTCAGAAGTTGTGCACGTTATTCCAAGCCAAGAGAAAAGACAAACACATTCAAAGAAGGAGTTGGGCCAAAATTAAATCTTCACAGGTTTTCAAACCGAATGGACTCGAACGTGTTAGAATGTGATAGGGGTACAAATAAGGTCCGTCGTTTGAACCCAAACAGACACAAACAGCAAACCACGTGATCCAGCAGGAAGTGACAGATTTTAGCCTTTTTATCTTTCTTTCAAGAAAGAAAGGTAACGCTGGGTGCAGGTGTCTCCTAATTAAATGCACGACTGGGGCATATCATTTGCTAAAGAGATTCAATGATCAGATAGCTGTTTGGACCAGATGCCATTAAAGTCCCTTTCAAACCAGAGGGCACCTATCCAGAGGCTTGCACCATCTCACAGCCCAAAGGATCTTTGAAACAGAGTGTACCTTTAACCCCCTTATAATTTTTAAAGACAATGAGCAAACAGATAGAAGGTCAGAGATGTGGTTAGGTATCTTTGTCACTCTGAGTCCCAAGCTTCTCTGGATCTGACCATCCTCGTTCTTTCTTTCTCAAATAAAACTGCATCCCCAGAGAAGGGGGGGGGGTGCTTCCTTTACCCATACACACACAGCTCAGTCGTTCCTCCTCCGGGATGTGTGTGGCTACTCTGCCCTGTGAACCAAATTTCCTCTTCGGAAGCTGGCTCCATGTCTGGCTCCTCATATTCCTCTGCCCTTCCTGAGGACCCCTAGGTGGCATACCTACACTCACTGACATGGCGCCTCACAGCCATTCTCCAGTAGTTTGGTGCTGCTGGGACCCTCCGCCTGAACCCAAAACTCTGAAAGAGCAGAGAACCTCCCTCAGTGATGTGGGAGGGAGAAAGCTCCAGGTTTTGCTAGTGATCGCACAACGCTGGGCATAAAGCAGTCACCGGGGACCTACGACCCATCAAATAGCCCTGGAATTCTGTGAGGATCGAGGTTAGACTAGGTTATTCGAGTTTCAGAAGATCAGAGGCACCCACGTTCCATTCTCAGTAGTTCAGCCCTCCTTCCAAATCACCATGACTGCAGACATAAAAGTTTTCTGTAGCTACTAGCTCTAGCTGAACACATCACAGGTTGCTTAAAGTGCAATTTATTTTTAATAGAAAAATTGATTCTAGAATGAAACACGAAGCAGCCTTCTTCGGCCCTTTCTCTTTCTTTGGGTAGTAAACTAACCTTTTAAAGAATAGCATTTCTGCCCTAGAGAGGAGCATAAAAGTTTAAAAGGTTATTTTCCACATTACACGTAACCCTCATGCTCACCTTTCCTATCTCTTCGCTGGGTCCTCGCTCAGGGTGCCTGTGGTGCTAACTCCCTGAAAATACTGGCTCCATTAATACAGGATTTACTTCTCTTTACTTGGCAAAGTACAGATTCCGTATTTCAAAAGCAGACTCAAGCTTTTGTAGTTCATTGCCCACGCCCCTGGACACTGGCGTGGAATCTTCTCAAAAGAGCAGTGGGTGGGAGCTGAAGGGCACATCTTCCCTGACCCCACCCTGAGGAGTTGGGTGCTCCCTTGGAGAGGGGAGTTCCGGTGGCACTTCCCCTTCATGCTCTCCTGAAACTTAGCATCCCAGTGGTATTCATCCCAGTGGTATTCATTTGCGCATCTGTCTCGCCTGCTCAGCTGCAACAAGCAAAAGTCCAATTCTATCCATCTCTTCACAGCCCCACGCTGTGAGTGCTATAAGGTACCCCCTAACCTTCTCAGCACGAGGCTCCCTTCTTTCCCGGGCTCACAACTGAGTTTCTTTTATCAGGTGTCACACAACGGGCTGGAGCTGATCAACATGAGCTCTCATCCAGGGTGGGTGCCAAGGCCCCTTGCCTCCCTCCATTCAGGAGGACTCTGACTGGCCACCCCAGCTTCACATCCCAGAGTCATCAGCTGAGCCCTCATTTGCAGCTGGGTCACAAGTGATTGTTTCTTCCACCACCCCCACTTCTCCATCTTCCTAACAAAACTTCCTGAAACAAGTTTCCATTTCAAAGTGTTTCCATAGGAAGCCAACTTCAGACAGTGCAGACACAACCACGGGAACCGGCACGTATTAATATTGGTGAAAAAAAACGAGTTGAAAAGGTATGTAACAATTAATAAGCGATAAGATGTACTCCCAGGTACATCTTCCTAGGGCTGCAAACCCTGGCAGTCAATGTGAACAATCTTGACTGAGTTTGAGGAGCCATATGCTAAAAACTAAGGAGTCAGATGAACCAGGCACTCCTAACACATGCAGCACACCCAGGCTCTGCATTCTGTGCAGATGAAGACACGGTCTTACCAGCCCTGCTCATATCTGGGATATAGAATTTATCTTTACTCCTAGCATTTTCTAGGCAACATTCTGTGGCTCTTTCAAGACCTTCTGAATGGAATGCCTACGATACTTCACCCTAGAACTAGCTAACTGACTCTAATTTTCACTTGACCAAATGCAGGAAGTCAACAGAACATCCTAAGGAAGAAGATGAAGTTTAGTAAACAGAGCGAGCAATTCCATAACATCCAGGAACAATGTGTCTCTATTAGTGTAAGAAACTGGAAAAATATTGGAATCTGAATAGAACAGCCAGGTCGTGCTCTGTGAAGAAGACAGACTGTGTCGGGATTAAAGTAGGCAGACATAGGTCCTCAATCTAAACATGGAAGAAAAGATTCCCTGCCCAATCAGAGTTGTAGACATATGTAATTTTAAAAGAGGGAGTACGTATGTAACACATGGGGTTTTGAATGAGAATTCGCCCATCGGCTCCCGTGTTTTAATACTCGGTCCCCAATTGAAGGTGTGGCCTTGCTGGAGGAGATGCGTCACTGGGTGCGTCCAGCTCTGAAATGTCAAAGGACCTGTGCCATTCACAGTGTGTCTCACTCTTTCTGCCTCCGTTTGTAGATCAAGATGTGAGCCCTCAGTTATCATGGACGTTAGACATCTGAAACCGTGAGCCCCAAATTAAATGCTTTTTAAAACTAGGTTGCTTTGTGTTTTATCATGATATTAGAAAGTTAACGAAGACAATGAAATACCTAGAGAAACTATGAAAACGTCACACGAAGATATGCATGAAAAATGTGGCAGATCAATAAAATGCAAATCCAAAGAAACGTAACGTAGGGCAAGAAAAATAAAATGGAAATAAAAAATGACTGAAAATGGGAAACTAATTACAAAATGCAAGATTTCAGCCCTAAGATGCCAATCATCATCTTACCTATTAATATGATTAAATATGCCAATTAAAAAATAGTAATTGGCAGTGGATTCAAAACTGTGGCTGTCAATAAGAAATATAGTAAAACTAGATTTTTAAGACAAAGGTCAAGGGAAGATACAGCATGCCAGTGTTAGTGGAAGAAACAGAAGCAGCTACATACAATAACATCAGAGAAGATAGATCTTAGAGCAGGCAAATTTGCCAGAGACAGAGATGTGGACAAGATCACTCCATCAATATGACTCGGCCATTGCAACTGTTTATGCACAGAGCTAAAAAGATAAATAAAACAAAACAGACAACTGAAAAATGATATAGACAAATTGTTAATTAAAAAAATTTACTCATGTGTGAGTCTGTGTGTGAGTACGTACACATGTGTACCAAGGCCAGAAGAGAGTACGGGATCCCTTGGAGCTTAAGTTACAGGCAGCTGTGTGCTGCCTGACTGGGTGCTGGGAACTGAACTCTGGTCCTCAGGAAGAGCAGCAAGTGTTCATAAGCATCGAGCCATTTCTCCAGGCCCCTATTGTTGAGTATTGAATACCCTCTTTCGGCAAATGAAAAATCAGTGACATAGAAGAAATGAACATCACCACTAATCAAAGGATCTAGTAACAGTCAGAGAACAGGTCACTGAGCAACAGGAAAACGCATGTGCTCCTCATCTGCCTGAAGTACGTGAACCCACGCAGACAACATGCTAGGCCTTAAGAAAAAAGCCTTCAAATTTAGGAGGGATGAAATTATACTGGCCTATTTTCTCTAAAGAGAAATTGTCTCTAATGAGACAAGGTGCAAATTAATAATGAGATAATAAATAGCCAGACACTTTAGAATAGAGTTACATATTTTTAAAATATCCATAGGGCAAGAGCAAAATTCTGAAAGGAAACAAAAATGCATCAAACTGAATACGATGAAAATACAAAATTAATATTTATGAGACGAAACTAAAGCAATAAGGAGAGGGAAATGTATAGAAACAAAGTGGGTACAGGATAGAGAAACTATAATGCAGACTTACAGAAAATACGTCCACTGAGCTGTGAATGGAGGTCAGTGGCTGAGGACATGCCTGACATGCATGAGGCCCTGAGAGGTTGAAGTCCCAGCATGTCACACGCACACACACACATACACACACACAGAGACACACACACATACACACTCATACACATACACACATATACACACACACACAGAGACACATACACACAGACACACACACATGCACACACACAGACACATGCACACACACATATACACACACAGACACAGGCACACACACACACACACACACACACACACACAGACACACAGACACATGCACACACACATACACACACAGACACACAGACACATGCACACACACAGACACATGCACACACACATATACACACACACACACAGACACAGGCACACACACACACACACACACACAGACACAGGCACACACACATACACACACAGACACACAGACACATGCACACACACAGACACGCACACACACACATGTACACACACACAGATGCACACACACAGACACATGCACACACACAGACACACAGACACATGCAGACACACAGACACACACGCACACACACACATGTACACACACACACGCACACACACATGTACACACACACACAGACACACACACACATACGCACAGACACACAGACAGACACACAGAGACACACACACACACACAGACAAATACACAGACACACACACCACACACACACACACACACAGACATGCACTGATACTTGACAGAAGTACAAAAGCGTCCATGGAGGAAGGGTAGCCTTTCTGAATAATGGTACTGGTTCAGTTAGATGCCTAAAGTCAATAAAACAAACATAAACCTCACACGGAATCTTACTCTGTGTAAGTCAAAATGGACTACAGACTAAATTTAAGGCTACAGAACTTTAGGGAACCAATAGAACACCGTTAGGATCTAGGACGAGGCAAAGAATTCTTAGATTTAACAGCAGAAGCACATCCCATTAAAAACACAACACATTTGTAACTTTAACTTTGTCAGCATCAGAAAGGTTATGTGGACGGCCCTATTCCAAGGATGGAAAGGCAAGCTACACTCCAAGGGAAAGTGTTTTCAAATCACACATCCAACAGAGGACATACTGTATCTTCTGCACCGTAGCAAATGCAGTTACAGGGAAAGGAGTTAACTTTGGCTTATGGTCGCAGACGGAGAGTCCATCGAGATGGGGAAGCATGGCCATCAGCAGGCTCGGCAACAGCAGGCACCGCAGAGAGTGAACCGGACGTGACCAGAGGGCTTTAATCTCAAGGCCCACGTCCCAGTGACGTCCTTCCTCCAGCAAGGTTTCGCCACCTCCCCCACAGCACCACTAACTGGGGGCCAGATGTTCAAATGCCTGAGTCTACGGGGCACATGGCTAATTGAGTCCACTCTAGGTACCTACCACATACAGGTGCTGTCAAAATAAAAAGTCAAATAAGTAAATATTACGTTCAAGCAGAAAATAGATAATAGGCATACATAGATGTTCCTCTGAAGATCCAGATGTCGACACAGAAGAAGATAGGAAATATCATTAGCCACTTGGTAAATGCAAATTAAAATAGCTGTGAGATGCCACGTCACAGGAATCCCTGTAAGAAAATTGACAAAATCCAAAGTTAACAGGCGTTTTGTTGTTTGGAAGATAATTGGCTATGGTACTTTCTTAGGGTATTCTGAACTGACTAACAGATGGTAAGTTCTGTTCCACATATCTTATAACAATAACAGAATATAGGGAAAAGAGGAGGAGGGCCACAGGCTCCGTTAACATGAACAGGGTTATTCAGACGTGAATTGGAATGGGGACGTGACCAAAATCGGGACCCATGTTGACCGGCTGGAAGCCCATCCCACTCCCTGGGCTTTCAGCCAGAACTGTCTTGACATCAACTGGTCAGTCCTGAGGTGAACACTCCTTGGAGAGAATTGCCCACAGACCTGAGCGCCCGGGCCACTGACCGCAATGAGCTCCCGGTCTACGGGCACACACTAGTACACACACACACAGCTTCGTCTGTGTATACTCGAACCCGAGTTGTGCCCACAGCCTCCCAAGTGCCCTGAGCAGTCCAGGACCAAGCCAAAGGGTTGGGTGTGGGCTGGCGAGCTCTCCCCATGCACATCAGCCGTCACTGGCAGCAGCTGGCTCTGCGCTGTTTTGCACTGGGATTTTGGCTTCACCTGAGATAGCAGCTTAGAACTCTGGCCCTCAGAGAATACTGCAGCTTGCGTCTTTTATCCCCCACTCCCCCCCCCCCCCCAGAAAAAAAGTCTGCTTTTGAGACACTAACTCACCATCCACAGCATGCTTGATCATGGTATGTGAATTCTTAGCCGAGTTATAACTTTCCTAATTTTGGTTGCGGGGTGGTAGACGCTTTGTCTCATACATGCCAATAACTTCCTCATTTCTGTATCTTTTCCTGCCTCTAGGTATGTCCTCACCCACGGACACTGAATCTGAGTCTGCTTAGAAGTGGCCCATTAGGACTCTTATCTTGAAAGTCTGATCTTTCCAGATGTCGTGGAGCACCAAATTCCAACCCAGTAGCTCCCCTCCTAACACCTACCGCTGCGTAACTACGCAGACCCTCCAGCCTGGGGACTGGCTCACGGGCTGAAGCCTGTTGGGGACTTAGAATTTTACGACTCATGAAGTAGGATCAACGCCACCGTCACCATGAATTATTCAGCGCCATCTTGGGCTACCCCCTTAGTGAACAATGAAATAATGGAAGCTGACAGCATTGATCTGTAGCGGATTTATAGTGAAGCCAAGTTCAAGGCCAGTAAGTGAAGGCTGGCCAGGCCCAGGGGAACTCACTTACAAGTGCACAGGTGCCCAGGGGACATCTCCACCTGGACAGCAGTGCAGCTAGGCCAGATGCCCTCCGTAACGCTCCTTTCCCTCCCAGACTTTGATGGACATAAAACATTATCTCCTTCTGAAAATAAAAAGGAACTTAGGCCCTATCAGCACGTCCTCCAGCCCAAGGAATGGATGAGATTCTCCAAGCATTTCACAAACTATTTGAATTTCCAGATAATTAACAGCTCAATAATCAAATCTCTAAACATAATTTCAGCTGCTTAGCAGAGAGTTAAGAAAGAAAGGCTTTGATACAGCCCATTTTGAATTTTGTATTAGGTTTTGACTAATTAAAAAGGAAGAAAGTATTGGCATCATATCTAATCCTTCCATTGATCTCCCTCGGCATTTCTGCTGGTGTCTGTTATTGTGTAATCATTAAATGTAAAATATTAAACTGGACATTTGACTCTATCGATCACTTTATGGACTAAAGATATAGCAAGTAATTATCTGCCAAGACAGATTCATCGACTGGGCTGTCATTGGGAGCTCAAATTGACACGCACTTCATTATTATTCCAGGGTGCTGTTTGTAGCAATCTTTCATCTCATTCTCTTCCTCATCAAAATCGCACGTGGATTTCAAGACCGTTCAGCCCGCAGACAGGTGGCTTTCTATGGAGATCGGTTACACAACAGTGAGCAGACTCATCTTCCTGGTCTTAAGTATCTTATTCCTCTTATGCCTGGTGACCTTTTCATAGTTAGCACTTCAGCTCTTTAAGCCTTGGTTTCTCCACTGGAAAAACAATCATCTCTTTTGGATTGTTTTCCCCCGTGTCTTTCTATCCTTGTTCCGAGGCATGGTGTGGTACCCTGTCAACACTTCAGAAGTCTTGAACACACCAGGGACACCTTGGTGGGGGAGCCCTAGTCCACGCTCAGCTTCTGAAACTAAAACTGTGGACACTGACCCAAGAGGGCTTACATAACTGAACATGCAGGGTTGCGAAGAATTTGGCAGCAGTGAAATGTTGTGGAAGTTTATGTTTAGTTACGTATAAAATAATTGTTTCATCCACTGTTGGGGGAGGGGCTGCCTAGGTCTCGGTGTTCTGTATTGTCCGCAGCTGTCGGATGTCTGTGGGGGACGTTTGATTGCTCATGATCTGCACGTGCTATCAGTAGAACACCTGAGGAGTTCTGCATCAATAAAAACACCTGAGCTCAGACTCTTAGGGTTCCACTGTCCAGTATGGCGCTGGCCATGACCGTGGTTCCCTCTGCTGAGGTCTGGCAGGGTTCGCACCTGTGACTATGCCTCCTTGTCCTCCTTGCTGAGACCCCACAGCAGCCTAACAACTACAGTGAAACGTTTCTAATGAGCCAAAAATTCATTCAAAACCAAATGCGTGGTGAGCCTGGCACCACTCATCCGCGCTGCCCTGCACGACCTCATCAGAGCCTTGGATTACCCTACACACCCCACCGCATCACGTGTGGGGTGCCCCCCTCCACTCAGTAAACTACAATAAAAATTCAAAGGACTCCACACATTTATAGAGCAAGGGTTTTCAATCTTTTTCTTTTTCTTTAGTTTATACTTTTAAAATATTTATTTAGAGGACTGGAGAGAGAGCTCAGTGGTTAAGAGAACTGATTGCTCTAGCAGAGGACCCAGGTTCAACTCCCAGCACCTACACGAAGGCTCACAACTGCCTATAACCCTACTCCTTAGCGATCCAACACCTTCTACGGGCTTCCACGGGCACCAGGCATACATGTGGTGGTACACATAGATACATGTAGGCAAGACACTCAAAACACATGTAAGCAGTGAAGTAAAAAAACAAAGATTTGTTTCATTTTTGTCTCTCTGTGTGTATGTGTGCGTGCGTGGCATTAGTGTGGAGACCAGAAGAGAGTGTTAGATTCCCTGGAGCTAGAGATACAGGTGAGCCACCCAACATGGGCGATGGGAACCAAACTCAGGTCCTCTGGAAGAGCAGCCATTGCTCTTAACCATCAAGGCATCTCTCCAGGCACATCTTTTAGTGTATTTTTTTGAAAGTGAAAACTATGAGCCCTCATCGAGAACAGTGATGTAATTCATAAACATAACATGTTACCGACAATTTGGGGGTAGTGGAAGGGAGCATGGGGGGGGGGCCCTCTACAGGTGAGGGATTGCTCTCCTATAGTAAATAGGGCCAGGCTTTGCTGTGATGTGAACGCTTTGTTGTTTAACGCTCTCAGTTCAACCACCTACTAGATGTGTGACAATCACCAAACCTCGTAATCTGTCGGATGCAGGGACGAGAGCATCTCTGCGCAACTGGTCGGCGGTATTAGTGTGGGGGGCTGATGTAAGTGAAGGACTTGAGCTGTGTCTGCAACAGAGCCACAAGCACCCAGTCCTCTCTTCACACCTGCCTGCCCAGTCTGGAGGCCCGGGTCCATCAGTATCAGCCACACCCCCCTTCCCACTGATTTCATACTTGCGTTTCTCAGTCTGACGTCGTGCACATAGATTTCTTTTCTGTTTAAAAAAAAGTCTCCTGTGCTGATCTTGTCAAATGTGTTCATTTTCAACTCTGAAGATTTGCTGCTTCTAAGGTTCAGCCTTATCCACATTAGTAAGACCCAGAATTTCCCATTTTAAATCTTTCCTGGAGTGGAAAATTAATCTTTCCTTAGGCAATACCTAAAGGGTATATATACTGAATGATCCAAAGATCGATTAAACACAGATAGCGGAGCCTCAGAAAATAAACTTTTTTCCATACAAAATAAGGCTGTAGTGGGGATAGGAGAATCAGGGAAAACTGAGTTCAATTTACCCAGGCACCCAAAGGAAGATGGGGATAACTCAGGAAGTTGTTAGGATCTGATCTGTAAATAAGAGATGGGATGGGGGAGAAGGGGGAGGGAGAGAGAGACAAAGACAGAGAGAGACAGAGAGATGGGGTTCACAAGACCTGGGTTTAATCTCTTTGATGCAGATGGGGCTGGCTCGGTATTATGAGGGAGGGCCTTGTAGATGTTAGAGCCCACTTGAGAGGAGGCAGTGGAGATCACCCCCAAATTCGCTTCCCTTGTGTACCCCTAGAGGATTTATTATCCACCACTTGCTCCCAGACATTTGCCAGTGTCTGGAAGATACTTTTGTTGTCCCAAATGAGGGTCAGGCCTCTTGCAGACACAGACCAAAGATGCTGTATCCTATAAAAAGAAAAAAATCTGGTTGGAGGGGGGGCTGAGAAATGGCTCTGCCAGTAAGGTGCCTGTCTCACAGGTGTAGAGACCTGAGCTCAGATCCACACAACTCACATAAAAAAAATTCATGCATGGCAGAATCACCTGCAATCCCAGAGCTGCCTGATGGGAACAGAGACAGCAGGATCTCTGGGAGCTCACAGGCCAGCAAGGGGGAAGTTCCAGACCAAAAAGCGACCTGTCTCAAACAAACAGTGGAAGGCACTTGCGAAGAGACATGCACAAGGCTGACCTTTGACTCTGTGTGTGGTGCACAGGTGTGCCCACACCCACGTGTATGCACACACCTGTGTGTACACACACAGGAAGAAAAGAAAGGGAGGGAAAGGGAAGGAAGGAGGGAGGGAGGGAGGGAGGGAGGGGAGGGTCAGAGAGAAGGAAGAACTTCTCTGGTTCAAAATGTTCAAATGTCTGCAGAGCTTCAGGAAATGTCACAGCACCCTAGATTTTGAGCTCTGGAAACAGACCCTCCAGCCCTGTCCACAGGGACCTAGGGCAGCAATGGAGAAACCTTGAGCTATGGAGTTTCCTTTTCATTGAGTTCTTTTTCTCATTCCTGAAAATCATTTAATATTTTAGGACCTTGGACACAAGCAAGAATAAAATAAATTGTACTACCAACCTTAAACAGGTAAACAGTATTAAAACAATAGCGTCTACCTTAAAATAAAAAACGAAATGGAATACTAGCCTACAGATGGAGTAGCACAATGGTTGCAATTTCAACCTCTACATTCTTTAACTCATTTAAGACAAAGACAAAGCTCTTTACTGGAAACATAATTTGTTACCATAGAGAAGCATTAAGATATCAGAGTAACAGCTAGGAGCAAAAGTAAAACGTGTCACTTCCAAACCATTGGATAGAAAAACCGAGAGGACTATCTCAATTAATCGAAAAGGAGAATTAAAAAAAAAAAAAAAAAACCTAGACCAGTTTAAAACAAAATCATAAAATAAAGATAATAATGGATAAGTGACCATAGTAAACGTAAACACACTAGAACCGCATTAAAGTTAGATCAACAGACTGGACAGAAAGTCAAACTGTATACTGCTCACAAAGAACACATACAACACAAGGAAACAATAAAAAAGCAAAAAATAAATCCAAATAGAAAAGCATAACTGTAGCTCTGTTACTAGCGGACATAAACCGAGGAGGTAAACGGGGTGCCGGGTCTATGGCCAGCATGTTAAAAATCAGCCTGTGTTAACGGGGTTAGCACACAGCATTTAAAACACCATATACTTATGAAAATGAGCCCGATCGGGGAGGATGTGAAAACCGGAAGCTATAAAACATTATTCAGAGGAAATTCAAGATTAAGCCCCTGTTTCAGGGTAAGGGGAAATAAATGATCCTGACTCGGTGCAGTCTTAGACAAAACATTAGCATGGCTTGTTCTTTTATTTTTTGTAGAACTTATACAAACCTATCCTAAAATTTTCATGGAGATGTATAGAACTGAGAATAGCCAAACCACAAGCTGACTTCAAAGTGCATTAAAAGGCCATGGTGACCAACACCACGGGGTTATCCTGGTTTGCTGTAATCATAGCACGTCTCCAAGGAGTCCGGAGGGTCAGAGAAGGAGGAACCGGCCGCAGAAGAGGTTGCAGGGAAGGAGGGAAGGATCATGAGGCAAAGAACACAGGTGGCTCATGGGAAAGACAAACCAACCTTATCGACACTTTGAATGAGCCCATCGGAACTGGTTTTTGGACTTCAGCCTTCAGAACTATAACACAATCCATCTGTGTTGTTTGAGCCACTGAACTTAGGATAAATTATTAATGCAATGAGAACTGAGGTCAAAGGGATTACAAAGAGGCTTGAAAAATCTGGAGGTGATGGACGTTAGTGTTGCCAGGACTGTGGAGATAGATGGGTGTACACACGTGTCACAATTATAGCTTTAGATCCGTGCGTCTTGTTGATTGGTACAGACGTGTGGTAACTCTGCTGCCGGGGAAGCTCAGCAAGGAGACAAGGAGGCATCTTCATAGACTCAAACCCTGTCCAAAGACATTGTGGCAAGCTTGATAGATGTTTGGTATCATTGGTCCTGTGCAGCAGGAGCCTCATAATTGTTCCTCTTGGAAATGGTTTTGCTGGTGTCGTGCTAAATTGTGTTGTAGAGATAAAAAGCAATTTTTCGATTGGCTTATACAGAAAGGGGGAATCGTTGCAGAAATTTATTTTTAGTTATATATAAAATAATTGTTTTATGCACTGTTGGGTGAGGGGCTGCCTACGGCGTTTTGTATTGTCTGCAGGTGTTGGGTTTCTGTGAGGGATGTTTGATTGCTTATGCTCTGCCTCTGAGGAGTTCTGAGTCAATAAAAACACCTGAGCTCAGATGCTCGGGGTTCCACTGTCCAGATGGCACTGGCCATGATGGTGGTTCTCTCTGCAGAGGTCTGGAAGGGATCACACCAATGAATATGCCTCCTTGTCTTCTTTGGTGAGCCACCACAGCAGCATACTACAACAATAAATAGTCTTAGGACTATTTATAATATATATATCATATATTATTATATGTTATATATTATATATTATATTATATTTATTTTTATAATTTTATAATTACAATTATAAATATATTTATAATAATATACATAATATATACTATTATATATAATAGGTGATAGTTAAAAGTTCATGTGTTCCTACATTTTCTTCTGAAATTTTATGCTGTTGTTTTAAGTCTTTACTCTCCCTGAAACTAATGATTTTGAAGGGTATAACGTGAAAACTTATTTTTATATTCCCCATAAGAATAATCAGTTTACCTTGTACCATTTATTGAATATGTCACATCAATAAATCTGTTCATTTATTATAGCAACAAAAGTATAGAATGCCTAGCAATAAATCTATACATATAAATGTATAAGATTTTTATGTATTTTTTTATGGTAAATATATACATTTTTATCTAAAGGTATTAAAAAAGACAAATGAATGGAGAAATATGCAATAACAGTAAGAAATATAGTCTACACAAAAAACTTCGTTTATAAATTGAAATGTATTGTCAATGAAATTCTTAACATAGATGGGGGGGATCACTACTTACCGAGACTTGCTCAAGGTTGTAGTTATTGTCACGCCTCTGTGGGGGGATGGGTGGATGGAACAAAATAGAAAGACCTAAACAGGTGGGTGCACATTCAGTAAACCCACCCAGGAAAGAGTCAGAGCTGCAAAGCAGTGGAAATAAATTGCTTGATGTACTAGCCAATAAAAATACCAGAATAATTGGTTATTTTTAGGGGAAAAGTAAAAACATATCTTTGCAGTATCACAATTTATTTAAGGGTGAGTTGTGTGTGTCTCTTTGTGTATTGTGTGTCTACATCTCAGCATATGTGGTGTGTGTCTCTATGTGCTGTGCTTGTACTGTGTGTGTGTTATGTATGCGAGACTGTGTGTATGCTCTGCACATGTGTGTATCTCAGTCCATGTGTTGTGTCTCTGTGTTTGTCTGTGTTGTTTGTTTGTATGACTGCATATATGTGATGTGTGTGTGCCTGTGTTGTGCATATGTCTGTATCTCTGCATGGGGGGAGTGTGTATCTATGAGTATATTGTGTGTGTATTTGCATGTGTCTTTTATGTGTGTTTGTGTGTGCATGTCTGTGTATGTGTTTGTGTTGTGTGTGTATCTCTGCATACATGGGGTGTGTGTCTCACTGTAAATCTTTTGTGTGTGTATTGTGTTGTATGTGAATGCTTGTGTGTAGCTATGTCTGTCTGTGTTCATGTCTTTGTGTATGTGTTGTGTATCTCTACATATAAGAGGTTTGTGTCTCCCTGTGTGTTTTGTGTGTGTGTGTGTGTGTGTGTATGCAGAAATACATCCAATACACACACGCATGTGCAAGCCTAGCCCTTTTCTGGGTGATATGGATCCAGAAATAAGTAAAAAGCCATTTTAGAGCCAATGGAAGGGCTCAGCTCAGTCAATAGAGGTGCTCACAGCTCAATCCTGATTACCTGAGTTTCACCCCCAGAACCCACAGTAGAAGGAGAAAACCAACTTCCCAAATTGTTCTCTGACCTCCACACACCTGAACTCACAGACACACAATACTCATTAATAATAATAATAATAATAATAATAGTAATAAAATTTTAAAGTCATTTCAGTAAGAAGCATCCAGATTAGGATGCTATGGACAGTGAAGTGGTTTGAATATAGGAATGGCCTCTATAGGCCCATATTCTTGAATGCTTGATCACTAGGCAGCGGCATGACTTGACAAGAATTAGGAGGCGTGGCTTTGTTGGAGTAGACGTGTGTCATTGGGGTATCTGTGGTCATTGGCTCCATTGCTTTAGTCTGAATGGGAAGAGCACGGTGGTTTTCTGAGTGCAGTGGCTGCATCATGGTAGCCAGGAAGAAAATAAGCAGAGGTAGGGGCTACCGCCAAGACAGACCCTTCGTGGGTCACCACTAGCGATCTCCCATTGCCCACCTCTTAATGGTCCATTCTGATATGAACTCATCGGCGGACTATCCTTCGTCCTTACTGATACCGATGACTTATTTCATAACTTTTATGAAGCTCAAACCCATTATATTGTTTACTGATAAGGCTTCACTGGTCTGGTCAAAAACCGAAATTATTTCTTGGTTAAAAAATAAGTCTAATAATAAAAAATTTTTACACTGCTAAAATAATTATTAATTGACTCATCATCCCAAGATGTGGAATGGAAAACTGATGAAAAAAACCAAGAAATGTTTCTCTATTCTAATGCTGACTTTATTTTTATGTACATTCAGTACATTTTTATCCCAGAAATGATAGTTTGAAACTCCTGAAGAACAAGTTTTGGCTCCCCTCTCCCCTTCTTTCCTCTCCCCTCTGCTCCCCTCCTCTCTCCCACCTTCCTCCCTTTCCTCTCCTCTCCTCTTACGTCTCTTCTCCCCGATATTTCTCTCCCTGTATCCAAACAATTCCATCTGTAGCGATGCATAAAATGGTCAAAATAAAATGAACATTGTCAGCATCTTTGAATTCTGTCACTTGTGTATTCGTTGCTACACATCAAAGAGAATACTTGAAGAAATACGACATATCATAAAGAATAGCTATTTACAACTGACCATAGGTGTTAAATTTCTCTTTAACTGATTTTCCCCCTTTGTTTAAACATTCACGAACCTAGAAAAGCTTCAATAGTTCCTATATTTCTAATGTCGGATCCGTGAGCATGCTGCTTGCATTGAATTAAAGTTTTCGCCTGCTTGTTCACTAGAAACGCATCCGATAAATGTCTAATTACAATCTACATGCATTGTCAGCTTAGAGCAGCGGTTCTTAACCTTCCTAACACTGAGACCCTTTAATACAGTTCACGTTGTGGTGACCCCCAACCATAAAATTATTTTTGTTGCCTACTTCATAGCTATAATTTTGTTACAGTTATGAGTTGTAATGTAAATATCTGATATGCAGATGGTCTTAGGAGACCCCTGTGAAAGGGTCATTCGACTCCCAGTGGGGCTGCAACCACTGACTTAGACTAACCAAGTTTTTGGGTTTTTTTCTCAATGATTTTCATGGCACCTGACCAACTATTACAGCAAGTAATGCTTCTGCTCTTGGCTGCGAGCCTCAAGCAGAATTGTTTTGAATTCTTGCTAAAATGCAGATTCCTGGCTATTCCTGCAGACACCTGCAGTCCAGGTGTCTCTCTGGATGATTCTCAGAGACCTCCCGTTTGAGCCTCGCTGCTCTGGTTCTTACTCTTAAGGCTGTCTTTTCTGGTCCTCTTCGTCTCCATTTGCTTTCATTTCCCCAACACCTCATCATTTTGGAAAGTCAACCTGCACCCAAGAGAGAGATGTAACAGTGGCCTATGAGGTTGACATTGGCTGTGACTAGGACCTTACTCCTCCCTTGCTCTTTTCTCTTTTCCACTTTTTACTGTTGAAAGGTAACACTTCCATCAGCATACCTCTGGAATGACCTGTTACAGTTACACCAAAGTGTGTGACTGTCCACGGGTGCAGTATGTCTGGGTCACCTCCACCTACTCACCAAGGCAGAAAACAGAACATCTTAGGTACAGTGATGAAGGAGAGGGGAAGGAAGTGGAGGGGGCAGAGAAGGGAAGGAGGGGGAGGAAAGAAAAAGAAAGAAAGGAAGGGAGGGAGGGAGGAGGGAAGGGAAGAGAGCAAAGTGCAGAAGGAAGGAGAAGAGAAGAGAAGAATAGAAGAGAAGAGAAGAGAACAGAACAGAACAGAACAGAACAGAGGAGAGAGGAGGAGAGAAGAGGAGAGGGGAGGGGAGGGGAGGAGATGGGAGAGGAGAGGAAAGGAAAGAAGAGAGCCAAAATTGGTCTTCAGGAGCTGAAAATTTCCATATCCATGATAAAGCTACATTATCTCTAAACAACAACAAATTAAGAATTAAAGCAAAAGATTCTTGAACTTGACACATCCACAGTATCTATCCAAAATGAAAAACACAGAGAGTAAACACTGGAAAAAGTCAGCAGCCCAACGTACACATGACTGGTGTTCCCAGAGGAAAGACCACAGTGCCCAAAGCACGCTACGTAGAAACCAACATGTGTAAAAAAAATAAGAACCACACACTTCTCTTCCTGAGAACATTCTGTTAAAAGAATGAGAAAACAAATAAATAGGCCACACCCTCAGCCATTTCCAGCAGCAATAAAACAGTACAACCACTTCGGAAAATGGTTTATGGTGTCTTAAAAATGTGCATAAATACAATGATCTAGACACTCCGCTCTAAGAGAAACAAAACGTGAAGACCTGTGTACGGATGTCCACGGCTGTCTGTCTGCATCCAGCTCCAAGCTGGATACAACTCGAAGGTTTAAGGATAGGTAAAAAGACAAATTAATTAAGTGAATGATATATGCATACACGGTATCAACTTATCGACAAAACAGAATGAGCTGTTGGTTAGCACGGCGTGGATGATCTTAACACTACCAACCCTGAGTGGAAGAAGCCAGACAATAAAGTGTTCGCCACAGATGCTCTTGCTTATATAGAACTCTACAGAGCACAAATTGATCGGCAGTGACTGTAAGCGGGTCGGCTGTTGCCTGGGGACCAGAGGTGGGTGGAAGACGACACGGGGGAGAGAGCAGGAAGGGGCATACGGAGGCATTTGGGGTCACAGGCGTGTGCGGATGTCAAAAGTGAGCAACTATGCACTTCACAAATACGCAACTTATATATCGATTAGAATATGGCCACGTGGGTGGGAGCACGGTAGCGTCGAGAGAACTGGAACAGAAGGAGGAGAATCTGGGCCATCCGTCATGCCTTCCTGCTATGATATGGTGAGTGCCCTACGAAATTGTGAACCAAGGCACATTTCACCCAAGCTACTGAAGCTGCTCCTCTCGGGCAATCGTTGTGGTCTGAGCAAAGTAACTAACTATTCACCAGACACTACTACTTGTCTTTTTCAACTCCTTCAAGTTAAGGGACACGTTTCACTGATCTTTATTGGGTTTATTTTTTTGGGGGGGGGGTCCCTCAATTACTATTACATGGGTGGCTTCTATCTACCAATAAAAGTAGACAAAATGGATCATAAAACATACTGCAAAATTACTTCAAGTCCACATTCACGTCCTGCCTAGCCCAGGGTCGAAGCGTACGGTTGGTACCGCTTTGTCTGCCTCCTTCCTGATGTGGAGAAGTGTCTTGGGTAAAGACGCTGAAGCTCACAAAGATGAGGCTTAGAGCTGCTGCAGGGGGGGCCCACTGGAGGGGGGGCACTCTGGAGCCCGCATTATCCTGCAGAAAACCTGCTTGTTTCTTCTAGTCATTAGACACGGTGAAAACCCACCTGCTCAGCCTGAGCAACTGTTTCATTCAATAATTAAGTAACTTTAAGGTCCCGATCTATACAAACTTATCAATATTTCCACTGAAAAGGAATCAATACAGAAAGCGGGAAGCATCCAACTAAACCCTTTTAATGGCCGTGTTTTGGCTGTGAGAAGTAAATGAATTGATTACGTGAGTGGCCAATATCGGCCTGCCAATGTGATGTTTTTCTCACTTTTATAACATTCCCACCAACCCAGTTTAACACTCTCCCTTGGTATTACACTACCTTGATAAAGTTCGGTTCTCCATGCTTCACTCAGGAGGGGGCATTCTCTTCTATCGAATGGAAGAAAGCCTCAGAGTTAATTATTGATACATATCTCCGGACATTGTGTTAGCATCTGAGTCATTAATGCTAACACAACTTCATGAGAGAGGTACCATTATTCATTTCCATCTCATACACTAAAGAAACGGGCTTTGAAAATGTTAAATACTTGTCCCCGAATCATAACAGTTAGCAGGAGTTACAGCCATGACATTAACTTGCTCAAATCTCTTTTCCGGATTCAACTTAACCATAACAAGCATGCTAACATCACCCAGTGTGCACATTTGCCCGCAGTGAGCCGCACAGCTAATGCCCACCCGGTGCACAGAGCGTGGTGGTAGCCTTTGGGCTCTTGATGAGAAAAACCCTGATCTGGCAGTGCACAGAAGCTGTTTAGATCTTGCTGATTAACTTCCACTTCTGTCGAGTGTCATCATTGCTCCAAATGGTGGTAGAGACATAGAAGACACCGGCTGTATAATGGAACTGGGTTTGCACTGGAACTCTAACTCAACTATTTCTTGGCGATATACTTTAGGGGTGGGGGGTAATTTGTTTTCTGTGAGCTTCTGTTTAATGTTAAAAATAACAAATGTGTATTGGGGGGATGCGTGCCTTTATTCCCAGCACTCAGGAAGCAGAGACAGGCAGATCCCTGAGTTCAAGGCCAACCTGGTCAATAGGGTGAGTTCTAGGACAGCCAGAGTTACAACAGAGAAACCCTGTCTCGAAAAATTTAAAAATATCTCATGTTCTGTGAAGGTTAAATGGCATTATTCTGTAGTGCACTATGGCATGCTTTAACACCCATCCCCAACAACACCCCATCTCTCACAACACCCCATCCCTGACAACAGATTACAACACTGCACATGAATTCTGAAAATAAAATGTAGTAGGGAGAAATTTAGAGTAAATTAAAATTAAATTAAAATGTCTCTATACTATTCCTCTGTAGCAAGTGCAACTGTTTTGCCCACTATTGCTAAAGAAGATTCTAGAGTGTGTTAGGACAAGCTGGAGCAGGTGCAGTGCCTCAGGGGGACCATTCCAAGGTGTTCAAAGGTTATCATTTCTGGACTCTTTTTTTTTTTTTTTTTTTTTACTCATAGCGCATACCCAATAAATCAATGAATCTCATGGCTATAACACTGAAGGAAGAAATCCAGAAAAGCGAAGAGTAGACCCTATCAATCACATAATCCCGCGTCTGTGAAACTGAATAAGCCACACCGACCTACGGAAGTTGGAATAGCAATATCTCGATGAGAGGGATGTCACGTGAGAAAGATCTGGAGAAAGCCTTCTGGGGCGCTTAGAATATTCCATATCTTCAGTTGGGTAAGGCTCACGAACACAATGAAAGACTCATTGATACGGACACCCAAGTACTCACTAAAGTGTTGGGAGATAGCTCAGTCAGGAAAGCACTTGCTTTGCAAATGAAGGGGCCTGAGTTTGATTGGCAGAAACCACGCTTCTTAGAAAAATGGCGTATGTGGTGGTATCTGCTCATATTCTCAGAGCTGGGGGTACAGAGCCCCAGTGCTCATTGGCTGGCCAGCCTCATGTACTTGAAGAGATCTAAGTCAGGTGAGAATCTAAGTCTGTCTTGTCGGTCTGGAGTTCAGGAGTGAACTCTCCCACGTTCCAGCCCACCTGATCCCATGTCCCCACTGGCTAGATGGTGAGACTGCCGGCAGGACCACGGGAAGGAAGGGGACTCTGGTTCAAATGGCCAGGGATCCTGATGGAGGCACAGAGAGCCGGGCAGGATAAATGGATACCCTGGGACTTCCATTCAGGCATGGTCAACAAAGTCACTTTATTTCGACTGGGTAGCAGAATATATTGGGGGTGTTGGGCAGGAAGACAGGGAGCCAATCTGCCAATCACTTGTTCAGGGCTGACTAGGGCATGGATTGCCATGATGTGTAGGGGAGGGGCCTGCCGTGACACATGCTACAGCTTCTTCCTGTTTGTCAGCAGGAGCTGTTTAGTGCCCTCTACTAGGCCATGTGAGGCTTTGACCCTTTCCATGGCGCTACACCGTCTCACAAAACAGTTGGTCAGGAATGACACCAGAGGCTCTGGCCTCCACTTCCACGCAGACATTCCTATCACACCCCCCCCCCCCCCCACACACACACACACACACACACACACACACACGATTGGTCATTTCATGATATTTGCATCAAACCTCATTTACACTCCAGGCCCTTCTCTGTGTTTTTCCTCTGGCTCAGTAGCCTTCTCTCACCCGTCCACCCTAGCTCGTTGCTGAACCCAAGCTGGGTCCCTCGTAAGACGGCAGTGAAGAAGACACAGCCCAGTCAAGGTGACAAGCTGGCCGTGAGTTCCTTCCACGGAAGATGCTTATCCAGAATGTGGTCTTCCCAAATGGAGCCAACCTTCACATTCAGGATTTACCCGTAGGCTAGATTTAGTTTGCAGATTGCCAGTGAATGTTTTTCATCCAACCCCAACTTCGAGGTCTTCAGCGTATGCATACACTCCTGGTGTGTCACAAACAGGGCCCGTACGGTTTGAACGCATCTTTTCCTAAACGGGTGCGCCGTCAGCATTTATCAACCAAACCGTAAGTATGACAGCGTAGTTCTGCAGCTTTGACATTTAAGTAACAAAAAATCCAGGCCACGGTGTGGAAGGGACACCCTGAGATACAGAGGTCACCTGCTAATCTCTCTACCCTGTCAGAAGCCCTTCCCACGACAACCCTGGTGGAGGGCTGTTACAACAAACTTTAAGACACTTAGACTTTCCATCTCGTTTGCCACCAGGTCATCTGAGGATGCAGAAGTTGCGCGGGTGGGGGTGGGTCGAAAACAAGAGAGGATCTGCCAAATAGCTTTTATGTGTAATCAATACGGAACAATTCAACAGCAATAAGAATTGTGACATCTCCCCTTGGGCTCTGAGCCTCGTCTCTTAAAGTAGGCTGAATTAAGTTCAGAGCTATCCGGCGCTTATACAGAGAGAAGTGCAGCCATGGCGCTGGCATTTCAGGACCACTCTGCCCTTCAGCGATGGAAATTGTACCTCCCATTACAGCTGCCTGGGTCACGGGGGAGGCTTCCAGTGCCCTCAGCTGCGGGGAGCCACAGTACACACTTTCTCTCTCTGTAAATATTTTTTCAAAGGTTTACTTTTTTTTTTTTTTTTGAAACAATAAATACACATTCTCATCTGTAAAGGTTGAAACTTCCCCTCTCCATCTCTTCCTCTGCCCTTCGTGGAATTGCCTGTCCCCTGTGGAGCATGGCTCAGAAGTGTTCACTTAAGCTCTGCAGAGAAGGATTTCCGTGTGGCAGAAAGGGAAAATATATATATATATATATATCAGACTACAAAAGTGACGTGAAAATTGCACAAAGCACTTATGGGCTGCCGATGGGTCCCAGTCAGGAATAATTATTGATCTTCAGGTTTTGGAAGTTAGGTAATTAATGCCTGGAAGGGGGCAAAAGACAGCTAAGAAGAGGGTTGATTATCCCTACTCTTCTAATCTATGTGGCCAAATAAGGGCTTGCCACCACACATCCTTTATAAACCGAAAACAGCCTGCTTAATATTTATGTGGCAAACGGTAACAACTGATAGTACTTGTCGGTTTTAGGCAAACCTTGCGGTTTGTTCTCGCTACAAAACCAGCTAGAGCAGTCACACGGAAAACCAAGAAAGCGAACTCTTCAGAGGGAAAGTAGAGTTGAAACGTACGTTAAAGTAGGGAAAGTTCTTCTCTCCTCAAATTATATATGAAATATTTACCTGGAACTATTTGTCACACACACACACACACACACACACACACACACACACACACACACACACACACATGCACACGCACACCTCTATGTCTAATGGAATGCCTATGCCCCAGGCATTTAAACAGATCGGTAGTTTTTTTCTGTAAGAAGAAAAAAATTCACATAACCAAACAGCACAAAAGGAAAACATTTTCTTCCACTCCCATAGGCCTCTGCTAGAATGAGAACTGCACAACCTCTTAATATGTTATGAGAATTAAATTAAACAATAGAGATAAAGAACATACACACTGCCTGGCATTTAGCGGAAATACAATACATTATCCCTGTTTATATCAAGTGATATTTGGGTGAATTAAGTGTGGAGGAGATCTTCTTTTCACTTTAAAGACTAGAGCTTTGCTTTTTAACATTCAAATATTTTTAACATGTCTTTTGCTGACAGAGTAATTAGCCCAAATATCAAATGTTGGGACAAAGAGAGAGAGAGAGAGAAAGAGAGAGAGAAGTAAATATCTCCTAAAGATAGTCATCATCAATCTTGTGTCAAAAATTCTTCAGTGGGACTGGTGAAATGCTCAGTGGATATAAGCCACCAACCCCAACAGCCTGAGCCCTGTCCCTGGGCACAAAGGCGTGGAAAGGGAGAAACAATTCTGAAAGGTTGCCCTCTGACCTCCAGGGGCACACTACGCTGGGTGTGTACCTCTTTCTGCCACGCATGCACAAAATAGATGCATCTGTAAAAGAAGTATTTTTTTTTAATCTCAGAGGCTGGAGAGAGGGTTCAGCTGAGAGCACATTCTGCTCTTGCAGAGGACTGGGGTTTGGTTCCCAGCACCCATGTCAGGCAGCTCACAACGGCCTGTAACTCCAGCTCCAGGGAATCTGATACCCTCATCTGGCTTCCACAGGTATTCATGCACACGTGTGCATACATACATATGTATACACAAAAATAAATAAACCTTTACACAAATCTTCAATATATAAAAACAAATCTACACGAATGGCCACAGACTGTTGGGACTTTTTTTTCAATCTGCCTCTTACTTTCACTTCTGCAAGGAGAATATTATTATTATGTGCATTTGACAGGTATTGGGAAATTCAATGCTCGGAGAGCTTTTACCCATTCTTTCAAAGTCAGTCGTTTTGATACAAATAGAACAGAGTCAAAACATGAATCTTAACCTCATCCAAATTCATCCCTCACAAACAAGAAAGAGGTAGTGATCATTAGCAATCACAAGTTTTTTTTAGGGAAAATTCAACTGTACACAGATTTACTTCTGTAAACATCTAGTCACTCATGAACATCAAATCAGTCCTTTTGGGAGTCAATTTGTTTAAAAAAAGGAACTCTTAAGGTGGCCAAGAACCTGAGATTAGATAGTCCATGGGCCTAGGAAAAATCAAGTACTATTGTCCTGCTAAAGGAGCACAGCAGTGAAATGACTCTTAATTACAAAGTGCTATCCATTGCCTTGATCAGTCTTTATCAGAGAAGCTTCTTGAAGCACACAGGAACTAACAACTCAGTCTCACAACTGGGCAATATACAGACAGAGAAGAGACTTTGGAGCACCCAGTCCTTATTAGGATGTCTTCATCAAACCCCTCCTCTCAAGGCTCAAGGATCTAGGCAGAGCCAGGGGGTAGATGACCAAGAAAACAGTGTCTTCCAGAGCCAACAGGACTGACACACACATAAAATTACAGAGACTGTGGCAGCTCGCGCTGGATCTGTACAAGCTCAAGCCAGACGGGCTTCCAGCACCAGAAGGGGGAAGGAAGTAGAAGCTATCTGCAATTGGTACTCACCAGCAAAGGAAAGATTAGTCTTCTCTAAGACATCTCACTGAAGAGTATTAACTACTCTTCAGGGCAGACCCCATGCCTAGGAACAGTTCAACACAAAAGAAGCTCATGAATATTGTCGTGGACTTTGTGTCTCATTTTGTCTTCTTTGGAAGAAGTTGTTTCTGTCTTATTGGTCATTTGCTTATTTATTTTGATTTCAGTTTTTGTATTTTTGTGTAAGGGATTGGTGTTTGTATTTCTTGTTGTTGGTTGATTGTTTTAAAGAGAGAAAGAACATAAAGTTGGGTGGGGAGGGAAGTGGGGAGGATCTAGGAGGAATTGGGGGAAGGGAAAACACGATCAAAATATATGAAAACCTTTTCAATTAAAAAAAAAAGAGGAACTGGGTTGGGGCATAGAAAGGAAAGATAAGAGGCCACAAAGCATACTTCCTTTAATTAACATTTTACATAGTACTTGCTTACTAGCATGGAGTAAACAAATTGACAGCTAGCCATTGAAAATAAGATGATCCTGAAGACAGGAAATATGGAGCCTCCGAACTGAGGGTGATCTAGAATAATATCGACTGACTATATTCAGTGCTTTGTTTTTATGGTTTGATTTCTTCAGTAGAATGGCATTTGTAAGACCTTTTAAGCAAATATTTCTGACTTTTGTCTTACTAATTTTATTTTTCCCCTTAGGGTCTTTATTTCCTCAAAAGTGAATCTCTTACTAGAGATGCTTTCTAAATCCAAAGACCCACAGCATCCATCCAGTCTTAACATGATTGGATTTATAATAACTACACAGGAATTGTAGTTACCGGAATTGAGACTTACCTTCGGATTAACTATATAATAAAGTATAAGTAAATGTATATTATAAAGCAGAATTCTGTTCCATTACAAGTAGCCAATAAATACTTACAGACTGAACATTGTTACGTAGGCAGTCTTACTTCTGGGAGCTTTGGCTTCTCGTTGGAATAAGCTTTTGTTATCCATTATATCGAAATGGGTGGGCTCAGAGCTCCACCCTGACATTGGCCATAAGCTCTACTCGGTACATGCAGAGCTAGCCCCATGAATGTACAGACAACGCTTTTTCTTAAATTCCCACTGCCACTGTGTCAAAGTGCTTAATAGTTATATACCTTTGGTGCTGTGTTTTCTAAGTCAGAGTCAATGGGACTGCGTAGTATATAGGCATGGTAGAGGAACAGCTCTTCATCTGAATGCAGGACGCACAGAACACCATGAATACAGACCTCGTCCACCCATGTGGGGAGTTCAGTGAGACTCTACTCAATATGAGGTAGGCAAGTCCCATTTATGACCAAGAAGTGGTCAGTGTTAGCCTAGAGATGCTGACCATTGAATGCAAACACAAGACGATGACATTCCAAGAAATGCAAATGACAAGGAACTCCACCAGAATGCTTGCTTCTCATGTGCCGTGACAGCCAGTCACACCGGTTATAATGACAGAAATATGACAGAAGGAAAATAAAGAGCTCCCTCCTTTCTCCACATCCTTTCTTCTTTCCGTCGCTCCTTCCTCACCAGTAAGCCAAAAATGGCAAGCACAGCTAGAAGAGACTCACATCAAGGGACACTAAGGAGCTGGAGAGACGGCTCGGAGGTTAAGGGCACTGTTTGACGTTCCAGAGGACCCGGGTTTGAGTCCTGACATTTACATGGCAGCTCACAAACTTACGGAGGATCTGGCACCCCCTTCTGATCCCTTCAGGCACATAGACATACATGTAGACAAAGTGCCCATATGCGTGAAATTAAGTTTTAAAAATGTTTTAAAGACGTGAAGACCAAACAAAGCAGGTAGGGTCCAAAAGCTGAGTTTCCACTACACTGCTAAAAAGAAAATTCTTGCACTACAGCTGGAGTGTATGTTTTGGAGTTCCTTAAATCGGATGAGACTGTTTTTCTGTTGCAATAGTTCATGAACTTTAGTTTCATCTTCATTGTAGTGAGAAAGCCGCCTTCTTATTCTGTCTCAACTTCACCCCCTGGAGCAATTTTATCACTCATGGTAAACCAGCAGTAACACAGAATACGGGACTTGGAGTAAGAACCCACTGACCAACAGACGGCCGGGTTTTATGGCCATCCTCCCCTCTGGCGAAGTCCGAGCCTGATTTGTACCTGTTCTGATATCCCTGTCTGAACATCAGAACATGTTGTTCCTGCTCTTACTGAGTTGACATCAGTGCTGCAGTCATTAAAGAGCCACAAGACTCTCTCAGACCTCTCAGAACCAGAGTCTGTGTGTTCTAAGCGTCAGCGCGTGTTAGCGCTCACAGAGACGCCAAGATCCTGCTTCCAAAGAATGGTCCCCAGAACTGCAGTGCAGAGCTTGGAGGAAGGCAGCCCGCCCTTGGAGAGACTCACCATTCTAACCACTAGGGGTAGTGGTACTCTAGGGCCAAACTAGGCTTTCCTTTCAAGTCCAGGTCCTCCCCTGAGAGGACACGGGCCGACCTGAGCTGAACAGTCACCCTCAGGTCTGACTGCTCTGTAGGGATGCACAGCCCAACATACACCCTGGCTTCTCACTGTGGTTGTCCAATGTACGGCTGGCCTCTGGTCACAGGCCCTGGAGATGTATCCCTGCTGAGCTTTCTCCCCTTGAAGCAGGTCCAGATCTTAGGGAAGGGACACTCCTTCTGCAGTCAGGCTGTCAACGCCAGGCATCTTTCTCACCCACGGGGAAAGTGGGCCTGAAGGGAAAAGTGCAATCCAGCATCATCATGAGAAGAAAAGGCTCGACGACCCAGACTCAGAGTCCCTGCCAATCAGCCATGTGCCGGCAGCAAGTTACTTACCTTCACGAGCCTTCTCCTCCTCTGCTAAGTGAGGGTAGAGTGCAGGTGCTTTCCTGTGTCAGCAAGCTTCATACATACCATTGATTCTTTCCAAAACCTTCCCTTTCCAAAAGGAGACTTCATGTCCTTTGTTCTTGAATCCAAACAGCGTTGCCCGGTGCCTGGTACCCAGTAGGTGCTCAAGAAATACTTAACGCCTGAAAGTTTCCTTGGAAAATTCCTGTGACTGAATGTTGCTCTCCATTACGTCTTACTGGAGTCAAAAGAGCAGAAATCTACCATAACCTAACAAGGGGTAGGGCGTTCTAAGAGCCCATGACATGGAATACATTAAAGCTGTGCTCCGTCTCCATACATTCAGTCTTTCTAATATAGCTTTTAAACAGCTTTTCTTATTAGCAAAATGAATTACAGTAATCCTTTAACTCTCCTGTGTCAGGCTATCAGCTATTTCAAGTAAGTGTTAACATTTCTGTCACTAGCAAAAGTGAATCCTGTTTTCCTCCCCCGAGCTTGCACCAACATGCCCAACAAGCAGGCTGCACACGCCTCTCTAATGGGACAGCATGAGGCACTGCCTCCTGAGGATTACCAAGCAGCCTGACATCCGGGGGCGGGGCACATCCGTCCCACCCTGCAGCCCGAGCAAGGCCAGGCAGCTTCTGCACGAGCAGCAAACGAATGAATGAACGCTGATGCCATCTGGGTAAACCACGGGGCACCCACCGACCGCCTCGCTGGCTTTGTTCTATAAATAACTTGAGCAGAAAATTCTAGATGTTGTTATCCCTCGTGATTTCTGTGTCAGGAAGGCTGACGACACAAAAGATACCAATTATTTTACCCCCAGACGTTCATGGGTTTAGAAATTTGGAATATGTCTCTTCCAGGAAAATTCAGTCCTGCGACACAAAGTTCTTGTTTGACATAAACATTCATCACGGTGTGGGGAGGAAGGGAAAGAGGTACATAAAAATCGGCAAGGAAAGAAATGAAGTTTCCTGACAAGTAAGGTGACCAGGCCTGCAGCCCCATGCTGAGCTGCACCACGTGCTTTGCTTCTTCCCCCCCTCTGACTAAAATGGCTTTCTCTTCTCGTGAGCCCGAGGACCACTCTACACTAGGTGCGAGACTCCGGGGAGGTCAGACCTGGATTATCTTGGAAAGAGAAACACGGGAGCTGGGGTGGGAAGACCGTCTCCTGGCCCAGTCACTGAGACATTTATGATTTCGAACTCTAGGGACTCAGTTTCCTCACCTTTAAAAGACACCCTTCCCCAGAATCCTCCGGGGAGTTCCGTGCCTGGCTCATTTCATGCTGGGGTTCACGTTCTTCTGCTTCCATGGGAAGCCCGCGGAAGGGCGTGGCAATTCTGAAGCCGGATGCGCATGTTTTTCTTCTTTGAGCATCAGAAGTTACGGGGATTCTCCATTTCTCTCTACTCTCTTCACCCCGTGTCTGCCTTGTATGCATATCAGAAGGTACACAGCGCTTTTAAAAAGTATCTGTCTTATCTTTGGGGTCTTCTCCTTGCATTAACCTCTGTTTAAAAATCCTGGGAGATAAATATAAATGGAAAAATACAAAGTTTGCCAAGCTTGAACACACACAGGTCAATGTCTAGGAACCAAATCTTGCTTTGTTGCTAACTACGGAGAATTCCTTCAATATTCGAAGCTTTTCTCCAGCGCTTTCCACATCACACGGTTGCGCATGATCCTCTGACCTTTTGATCAATTGCTCATCTATCATCTAGAATCTTCTGCACAGCAAAGAGCAACGCATTCCTAAGAGTAGTCACTAAATTTTAATGTGAATTAATAATACATCTTGTTACTCTTTCACTGGAACGCTGGCTTTTGGATATAGTCAAGTTTTATAAACTGTTGTTGATCTGAGTAGGGCAATTTGGATAGGCACCCTATTTTTCAAGAAATCACTGCGACCTGGATCAGGGTACCCCACATTCCCTCTGGGCAGCTGCCCGTGGGAGACACATCTAGAACGGAGATTTGATGTTTTTAGTCATTCTAATTCTACTGTGCCTTTTTATCTAGAAAAAGCTCCTTTAAACAAACAAACAAAAAAGACACACTTGAGTTGAGTCAGTGGGTATCCATCGGAGAGCTGATTTTTCTTGTATCAGCTCTGTGAGTTCTTTTCTCACAGTTGAGTGTGTGACCCAGATCTTACTTGGCAGCATTCCCCTGGTCCAGGGATGAGTATGGAGACAACCACAACTAACCAGAGCGGACGCCAAGACTCCCTTTTCCTTTAGTGCTTTCCCTTCTGTCCCAGTCTCTCTCTCACTCTCATACCGCTTAGAGGGGCTTATGTTGATAAGGTTGGAAGGAAGGCAAATATGTACCATAAATCTGTGCAAAGCTAGAGGCTGGGGAGGTAGCTCAGTGAATACAGCGCTTGCCGCACAATCCTGAGGACCAGAACCTATGTGAAAGCTGAGCAGGTGTGATAGCTGCCTGCTCTGCAGGACTCAGGAGGCAGAGACAGGGCATCCCCAGGGAAAGCTGACTAACTGGACTAGCTGAATCTACAAGCTCCAGTTCAGAGCAAGAATCTACCTCAACAAATAAAATGGAAGACAAATGAGGAAGATTCCCAAGGCCAACTTCGAGCCTGTAGATGTGGGTACACACGTGCATGTGCACACATACACAGGCATGCACACACACACACACACACACACACACATACACATACACATACACACAGGCATACATACACACGCACACACACACACACATGCACACATACACACAGGCATACATACACACGCACACACACACACACATACACACAGGCATGCACACACATACACACACACACACACAGGCATACACATACACATACACACAGGCATACACATACACACGCACACACACACACACACACACAGGCATACACATGCAAAAAAAAAAATTATTTCAAGAAAGAGCATTGCTACCATTTACTTTAAAAATTTCAAACTGTGGTAGGCAGCTCTGCTAATTGCTTTCCAGGAATCACTGTCTTTGATTCTCACAGCAGCCGCCTGGGGTAGGCCGCACTGCCATGAGTCACAGTTCAGACAATCAGCAACTTGTCCAGAGTGGCTCAGCTTGTAAGGAAAGAAGGTGGGGTTTGAACCTAGGTCTGCCCTTTCTAGTTCTCTGGATAGGCTGTTTCCTAGAACATCTTCCTGGGTTTCAAAGGACTCTTATAAAGGTCCCTAGATAGGGATTCATCAAACCAGCTAGATATGAGAAGAGAAAACATATTTCAGTTATTTAATTTTCCTAGGGACTAAAATATTTTGATCACTGTCATTTTTCATGACAGTTATTTTTGCTTTGGGGTTTTTTGGCTAGGGGTCCGTGTGGCCAGTGATGACCTTGAACTTCTCTGACCCCTTCCTCGGCCTCCCCAGTGCTGGGACTACAGGTTTGGGTCATAATACGTGGGATCTAATAGATATTTTAGATGAGACAAACAGACAGATTAAGGCCTGTATTGGTATTCTCAGCCTACCTGGATTAACAGCCTGTGAAATTTAAGGTAAGGTAAATTCTCGGTGGCCAAAGGAAATGTACTATAACAGGTTGTATTCTTTCACTGAGTAAACAACAGCCTCAACAAACCTTTGAAGTTAGGGGATAATTAGAAATCACCTTCAGATGTATTTTGACTTAGAAACGCAGACTTGAATAAAGACCGATGCATAATTTCTCCTGGCGTGAGCAGACCTATGAAATATGCATTTCTCTTCTCCCATCTTGCACCAAGTCATTTGGTATTTCAGTTGGTATAATAGTTAAAACTCCTGGCAGAGCAGAGGCAGTAATTGCAAACAGCTGTAAAGGATTACTCATCTTGCTGATCAAAATGACTTCCCGCTAAATAAACCATGAAAAAAGCTTTTCCACCCACAGAGAAGTGGAGTGTAAATGATAGATAGACTCCACCATGAAGAGATCAACAGATTGAATTTTCTTAAAGCCATGATTTTATATAGCCATAGTAACTTTCAAAGAGAGCTTAGACAACTCAGCTACGCTCGGGGTAAAGAAAAAAGAAAAAAAAAAAAAAAAACTTGGGTAAGAACATTCACACGCCAGTGGGATGCTGGGAACTATTTGAAGTTAGGGAGCTTTGAGAAGAGTCATCTTGCTTCCCTTAGGCTCTAGGCATGTCACCCTGCAGCCCACAGGCCACAAGTACCCCAGGAGAGCTAGGGCTCTGACTTAACAATAGCGTTGTAAACTTACTTAAAACATGAGGGTTTTGAGTGCATGCATGCGGTTTTGTTTGTTTGTTTGTAACTCTATTGCACCGTTTTTAAGTGTGAACTTTGTAGGTGACGTCTGTCTCTACATCAAAAAGCTGGACATTGGACGCCCTACAGACCTTTCAGCTTGACGAAAACAACTTGCCCTGTGCCTGTGTTCTGGCTGATTTTAAGCAGCCGGTCTAGTTCTCCAAGTTACTGCATTGGAGGGAAACCAGGCTCCCATGCTTTGGTCTTTCCGCTGTGGTTTTGGGGGCGCAAGAAGCACAGCGGTGACGACGTTGGCATTGTCAACCCCACCGCAGTGAGAACACTTGAGATTCCAGTTCTACGGTGTAGGGGCCTCCACACACTGGAATCACTGTGTGGATCTCAGGTACATTCGTGCTGCCCAGACTCCTCTTTGAACCTCTCCTGAGCCTCTTCAATTCGTAAACGTTTTGGCTCTGTTCACTGAGGTATAAAATTTGTAACATTTCCCCGTCTTGGAAACATAGATCTCTGTCCCCTGCCTGTCTTCTCTCTATAGGTCATTTATAGATGCCACGAAAGCTGTCCTTCGGGTATTCTGGTTTTTGAGGATAGTCTCAACTCTTGGCAATTCTCCTGTCTCAGCCTCCTGAGTGCTGAGATCGCAAGTGTGAACCACGATGTTTGGCTCCCGGTCTTACTCTTAAAGTCTCGCCAGGCACGCCCTCAGAATGTTTGCTGACCTCCACAGCTGAACTAATGCCACCTCCAAGGTCTCTCTCCACTCTGCCTTTCTTTGAGCACCCCGACTCTACACACCGTTGGAAGGCTTTCTGACCTAAGCTGTTACTTATTTGTATTCAACTTTGGTATTTTCCTGTGAGAATTTCCTGACACGGCTCAGATATATTATTTCATCGGGAAATCCCCTCAAGAGTTTAGACTTCCAAAGTCATACTTTTTTTTTCCTGCTACTCGGGGAAATGAAGGTCGGATGAAGGTCATCCTCTTCACTGAGTCCAGGACCCCGGCTCACTGAATGGAGTTCCTACCTTCAGGATGGATCTTCCCACATATGTTAAATCTCTCTGGAAAACACTCTCACAGACGTGGCCAGAGATTTGTCTCCTACAGGACCGTAAAGCCATCAAAGTGGCAATATTGAACAGGGAGCCAGCTGCACACTCTGACGATAGTGGCTGCCATACTGCCCTCTTCTTCCCCCAGGAAAGCAAGCCCCTACTGAGCACAGCTTGAATCTCAAGGGACAAGGCTGGCTCCTCTGTGTCTCCATCACCTCCTCTGTACAGATCCCAGTCGGAGGTCCTGAGGAGAATCCTATGGAATTAGACTCCCATTCCGTATCCCCAGGGATACATCATGATTTAGCTGAGCTGATCTAAATATGAAAGCTGTCTAACACCTTTGGACATCAAGTACTAAATGTCTGCACCCTCTCCGCCTCTCCAACCGCTGCAAACAACAAACCGTCACACACTCTTGCTAACACTTTGACCAAGAGCACTGTGGGCCTGTTCCCTTTTCCAGTGAACACGGCTACAGTCACAGGACTTAGACACAGGACACGGTCCCGACTGACAGACAGAGGCTATTGCTGGTGGACTTCTGGAAGTGTTACCTTCCAGGACTTTAAAGCAAAAGCATCCTGGAAGAAACGGCCCCTTCTTTGACTGGACCTTGTCTTGCCAGACAGAGCCTGAAGCCCTGCAGCCATCTTGCGACCATAAGGCTTTCAGAAGTCAGAGAAACGACTCAAGCCAGCAGGATGAGAAGGGGAAAGAACTTAGCGACTGATGGTGCCAACCCAGGGCTGGCCCTTCTAGGAACTTCTGGTGAAACAAAACAAACAACCTGAAAAGCCGATAACATCTAATCCAGCAAAATGGATTATTCTCCTATGTGTAATCGGAGTTACTACTGACATAAAGCCCTGCTGTAGCTTCTGTGGATGAGCAAAGCTTGCAGGAAGCCCTTTAGTGCTCTAACATGGAGGGAAAGAACAGTGGAAGGCGAGGCAGCCTAAAGCCCTTGGAGAGCCGGAGTCAGGACATTGAGGGCAGCCAGCGCATCAGCCCACCATCATCCACAGAACTGGCTCCAGCTGACAGGCCGAAACCTTTCCGGGCTTCCCGAAAAATTAGAGACAAAGAAATCGTGGGAAACAGGAAGGGCGGTGGCCCATGAAACGCTTGAGAAATTTTGTTATACTTCCTCTGACGATTTCTTTGCTTGGTGTTTTCAAGATGAAGTGTCCTGCTTTGAAACTGCTTTCATTCTGGTCTGCTTTGGGGCTTTCTTCCCGATAACGAGCCACAGCCAAGAATCGATGCTGTTTGGGAGTGCTGTTTCCCAAGCATCTGCGAGCTGGCCGAAGGAAGGGAGACACGATGGGCGCCTTCACTTTCAGCCTCCCGTGACTGTCAGCATGGTGGCTTTAAAAGCTCTTAACGAGCTCCCCACTTCTTCCTACCTTGACAAGCTTAGAAATGATGCACAGTAGATTAAAACAAATCCCAACATGCCAGAGAGCAAAATCTACAGCCATGGAGTAAAGGGAAATGTACATTTAAGTAAAGCTGGGCCACAACACCAGCTTCAGCTGGTTGCTTTGCAATTCCTTAATACTCTTTCATCCGTGTGGAGGGGAAAATGTCTAGAACTTGAAGAAATCCTTGTAAAATATGTAAAAAAGTCACACAGGAAGGGATACCATAGTCAATTATTTGAAAAGAGTCAAAAAATAGAAAAAACCTAGTTGGGAGAAAGGAATAAATAAAAAAAAATAGTATACTCATTCTTTAGATTGGTTACCCCATGATAACGGAAGGAACTGGAGTCCTGTGCATCATTATAAGTCAGTTTCAAAAAGGGCTGTATGGGAAAACATCACGTGTACCTCACAGTGTCCTTTTTTATGAGTTCAAATTCACAAAATACCTTTTATAAATGCATGTACTTGTATGCAAAAGTGGCCCCTAAAAACCTAGAATAAACTCCTCTTAGCAACTTAGAAACTAAGTAAGACTGGATTGAAGTGGTAGACACGAACATCAGCTACACAACGCTTCATCTCCTTAAAAAATAATTACTGAAAATCAATTCCATTTTGATAATGCCTAACATGTTAATTATGAGGTTTAGAAACACAGACGCTTATTATATTTTCTTTGTGTATTTCTATAGTTTTCAAATTTCTTAAAAGGAAAAAAATACAAGTAAAACATTATTAAAATATAAATAAAGGAGGGCTGCAAACAAGAGCATGCACTTGTGAGCACTCATACCCTAGATCAGCACCCTGCCACTGAGCGAGATCTGTAGGCTTGCTTCTGCATTTCTTAGCAACCCCAATCACTAATGAAGGGAAGGCGATGGATTAACAGCTCCCAATGTCTACTGTCATTATCAGGAGAGGAATACAAACATCGCTGTAGGTCCAAATCTAGAATTTACTAGACGGTACTTAAAGATCATAGTACAAGGTCTTTGATGGCGATGTTACCCAAAGTTTAAAATTATTTTCCTAGTGCTGTGGGTGTCTTGAACCAGTTCTTAATAAGCGATTGGGATCTATCATCAAACCAGGATTCAGCCTAGAGGTGGTGGTGCACGCCTTTAATCACAGCACTTGGGAGGTAGAGGCGGGCGGATGAGTTCGAGGCCAGCCTGGTCTACAGAATGAGTTTCAAGACAGCCAGAGTTGCAACAAAGAAACCCTGTTTAAAAAAAAAAAAAAACCAAACCAAACAAAACAACAACAAAAAAGATTCTACCATCAGAGGTAAGGGGTAGAGTGATGGAATCCAGGCAGGTAACTTTGTTTTAACCTGGTCTACCTATAAATATTGGGGAGTCTAGATTCCAAATACTGAATATACCTTCAGTTTTCAACCACCGTTCTCCACATGGAGATGACATCATAAGCAGGATATCCTCCCAACGGTATACACAGTAATGCCAGGAAATGAGAAAAATGCTCACACAAAGCCAACCACACTCCCGTGAACACTGGTGAAGTATGACTGTTATCCATAAACACCAGCAGTGTGATAATTAGTGTTGCTCTGTTTGTGCCATGCCTTCTTGTTATTGAGACAAAATCTGGTATAAACACCGTGGTTGAAATGCTGGTCTTAGGCTAAAGCTCTTAGTATTTAAAAGGTGACTTGAATGGAACAGGTCAGTAACACCAATGAGACAGCAGGTCCCTATGGCTGAAACCAAAGAGAAACGAAGCAAAATATATAAGGTAGACCACACAGCTACCAGGCCCACCAAAGGGGTCGACCTTGCTCTTTGAATTGGGGTGCGGTTTGAGGTCAAGTTATCAGCAGTGCAAAGAGGGGACCCATCTGCAACTCTACCTCTAATCCCCAAGCAATGCCAGGCCAGTCACTAGGATTGTCTCCATGCTCTTCTTCGTAACGTGCAGTGATGAAGCTACCTAGACAGCAGCATCTGGCTCCTCCTAGCTCTCAGTCACAGATAGCGGTAGTGCCGTGAAGAACAAGCTACACAATTCGGAGGCCCGAATGCAACGTGAAAATTCAGTGACCCTGTTTAAACACGAAGAACTTCACGATGCTAACGTCAGAATATTAAACGCACCCGAGAACTCCTAGGTACTCCGTGTCCCCTGCCGTGGCGTAGACCACAGCCTTGAAACCAACCTAAGCTTCAACTTCCCGTCAAAAGCCGATCTGTCACTCGGAAACATAGGGATTGGATAGTCCTGGCTAAAGTGCAAGGGGGTCATATATCAGAGGAGGCGCAGCTGTACCCAGCTGTGAGGAGGGAAGGTGACTCTCCATGGCAACAGAGCAAACCTCTGCTCAGGTTCCCTCCCGAAGTCTCAGTCACGGTAAGGACTGCCCCAGCTTCAAGACCTTGGTTCTGCTTTGAGAGGCGGCCAAGTCTGGAGGTTGCATGTTGCCTGTCAATTCACCCTTTGCCTTTTGCAGGGCAAACAGCTTGAATCAAGGACCCTAGCAGTCAGCTCCACTAACGAGAGCCAAAGAGAAGGTGTGCGACAGCGTTAAGCAATTACCGAAGTCACAGCCACCTGGGGTCAACGCGATGGCAGTGGTGGCCTGGGCCTTGAAATGCGCAAACAAACTGCAGTGTCCGTGGCCTTGACACGAAACATGTCATGTCTGATGGCGCTTTGATGCTCTTTGTCCCACCACCATCCCTGAACATCAGGGAAGGGTCTTCTCTAGCCAAGTCCCAGGGCATGGGTGGTAGAAGAACCTCCATTGAGTGCTGCCTGCCCCCATCCCCCATCGGAAGGATCAGGTTGGGTAATTTTTCTGATGCTAAGCAGGTTGTTGTCAGCAGACTAGTCAAATATATGAACAATATTTCCTAGAGCAAGGAGGCCTGTCCTATCAGATGACATGAAAGAAGGAGACTGTTGAAGAAACACCTCCATTAAGCCACTGTCCACAGCCGGAGGATGCAGCTTTCAGATCAATTCCCTTAATGGGCCTAAAGGGATCAGACAGGCTTGGTGAGAGGCAGCGTGGAGCTAAGGACTGGAGCAGTGGTTCTCAACCTTCCTGATGCTGCGACCTTTTAGCGCAGTTCCTCATGGTGTGGTGACCACCAACCATAAAATTATTCCCACTGCTACTTCATACGTATCTGTAATTTTGCTACTGTTATGAACCACAGCGTAAATATCTGATACGTGATGATCTTGGGCGACCCCCGTGAAAGTGTCATTTGATCCCCAAAGGGATTGAGAACCACCGCACTGGAGGACCCAAAGGCCAGGCCTCAGTTCCCATTTGCAGGCCATATGAGCAACCAGAAGTCTCTGGTCTCCTGGGTTCCTATTTTCCCGCTGAGAATTTGCCAGGAAGTATTTGTGTCACAGAAGACACCGCAGCCATAAAGCAAGGTAACGGATAAAATATACAGTTAGAAAGAAAATCACTTCGCAGTGATTTTCGCAGCTAACAATTCTGACCCCACAAGCTTCGTGTATCCAATACGATAGGTAATAATTAATAACAACAACAGTAATAATTAATGATAATTAACTTTAGATCTTTAGTGACAGTAACCAAGCTGAAAACTAAGGCAGGTCATTCCAGCCACTTCCAGGGGCCTTGATAATCCTTAGGGCTATCTGTAAAATCTAGAAGGGGACACATACTCAAATTATCAACGTCACATCAGAATTTGGAGATGCGGGGGGGAGAGAAAAGGTTTGAGAGATTTACTCCGCTGATTCCTTAGTAATTTTTATACTCATTATCAGTAAGCAGTGTTTTTCTTATAAAAGCCAGTTGGGCGTGCAGTGACTTGAGATAATTAAGAATGCATTTATATTTTATATAGTCACCAAAGCCCTGAGCATTCCAGGACCTTGAATTAAATTTGCTTAGAGTACTTTCCCCAATCAGTGAATATTAAAATGTTTAACCTATAGTCAGACAGAAACTCGGAAGATGCTAGGACTTGATTCAGGGGTACCAAGAAGTCAAAGGGGGCTTTGTCAACAGAGAACTAGAGGCACCCTCCCAACCCTCATTCTGTGGGTGTTTTTCCTCCTTTCTCAATAGATTGGGGGATCTCATTGAATTTCCCTCTTAAAATAGGAAAGACCACACCGTCACATGGGAGTGGTGGTTGTTCCTTAAACAGTTCTTTGAAATGATAACACACAAAAATGAACATACAGATTATTGGCCCTCTGAAAAATGAAGATTCTAGGAAGTTAGGAGATTTGACCAGACCATCTTCGGAGGTCATTTCCACCCTCAAATTCTCTAAATATAGCGTCCAAAGTTTAGGATGAGTGAGTGCTCTCTCTCGGGACTCTGCTCGGTGCCAAGAAATTATGCCTGCGTCAGGCAGTTCCTGAGATAGCCCAGCAGCAGATATTGGGTCCCACCCCGTGCCTTTCAAGTCTGCGCAGCCTGCCTGCAAACTGACCTCTGAACTGGGGAAAAGACTGGGCCAACCTGGGTACCTGCACCTGTATTGCTGCCTCTTTAGTTTGGTCAAGTACACATGAATAATGAACAGGGGAATTCCAGCCCAACACAGTCCACAGGATATCAGGTAGGAAACCATCGGGGACAAAATATATGAGGAAGAGGAAGAAAAATAAGAGCGTTTAGGAGCCTGATCTGTCAGTAGTTCTAACTTTAAAATCTGGAGCTACAATTCCTCCGGGAAACTGGACCCTACTTAGAAAGACATTTGGACTAGGCGATAAAATAATATGAAAATACCAAAATAAAAAAAAAAAAAACGAAAAATAAGGAAGAGAAATAGGTATGTAACCTTATCACAGGGCTCTCGTGGTCTTTTGCAACACCATGCTTCACGTACCCCAAAGAAAGCAGAAAAAATCCAGCTAGTGTTATAAATCCCGGCCAGCTGAATTATTTCACATGTTGCAGCCTGACTTAAGTTATTCATCGTGGAGGCTAGCAACTCCCTGATGCGTCCTTCCGTGTCACTGGACAGGGTAGAAGTAATAAATTGGCCATTGTGAGACACTCGGAGTTCCGTGGGGTTGAGCAGAGCGTGTTTTATATTCTCCTCTTGGAACTGCCTCTTGTTGGTAGTAAATGCCTGCCATAGCCGCTGGTTCTCAATAGGCAGGTCCTAGAAATAAGGATAATTCAATTTTCAGCCGCTCTCAGGTCTCCTGCTACCCATGTTCTTCCTTGACACCGACAAGGCTGTGCCTGTCTCCCTGGCCTGGGGCCTGAAGAGCACGTGCTTAGTTTGCTCCTTGGCAGAATATGTCATGTGCCACTCAAAAAAAAAAAGGGAAAAATCCCGTCTCCCAGCAGAGGCTACTCCGGTGAGCACAAATTATATAGCAGTCTTTTCAGCTGGTTCCTCTTTTACTCATCACCCTCCAGAAGTAAAGATACTCAAGTGTTGATTTGGCAGCAGTTCCTGGAGACCATCTATTTTGATTAATCTTTAAAGGCTCCGATGACGATGGAAAATACAGACGTAGCAAGGTGGCACTCTCTGAAATGTTGTAATTAATTACTACTTTATTGATGGCCTCCAGGGATCGTGTCTGTTGTTTTGGAAAGCAATATGGCAGACTTGTAAAGGGCCACGAAAGCAGTCATGCTTTGAGGGGAGCAATAACCTCACATTGGGAAGAACTTTCCGAAAGAAAATAAAATTGGTGTCTACGTGCCTGTTCTGTCCTGCAAAAACAACGGTGGGATACGGTAAGCAAATTTTGATACAGGCATCTGTGAGATACGGCGGAGTCGTAAAGAATAGAACACATTCTGGCCGTAGCCATGAAAGAAGACACAGCCTTGCACCAGGACAAAGTGATAAAACACCCAAAGCTGACATCGAATGTAGCGGATTATGTACGTGTGTCTTAGATATAACTTTTGTATCTTCTCCCCCCCAAAAAAAAACGTTGTAAAGGTACAAATTTGCCTCTAACTCCCGTTGAATGTTTCTCCTGAAGTTAGCTCTTGTATTTCTCCTTTGGTTGGTTCTACGATCCAGGAGGGCTAGCCTTTTTTTGTTTTTAATGGCAAGCATAGGCCTTTGCTCACTCAGGTTGTCTTCTTTGTTTCTAGATGCACTGTTTTCAAGACGTTCACATGATTTCCAGAAGCCAATAGCTGCCTTTTGGTATACCTGTGGTCCATCTCCCGTACCGCCGGGCATCTTACGTACGTTTCTATGTTCGATCCCTCGCCCTACATTTACACAGACAGGATGGGACTCCGGCAACCGCCAGCCTAGCAATCCCCACACGGCACGCTGCATCCTCACAATGCGGTGTTATCACCGGACAAAATCAAATGGAAGCCACACACAGCAAGTACCGTGGGTGGCAGTGACATCAATATTCAGAAAGACGAATGAATGCAATTAAGAAACCAGGCAAAGAAGTAAACATGCCACGGTAGCCTACAAAAGGCCAGCCACATTGTGTTTATTCTAATGTTGTTTAACGGTAACACCTAATAAAGAGAGCATCGTGATTGTGTGAACTAAATTTTCAGTCATAATGAATGCTACAAACTTAACCTCCCAAGTTTAAATAGGCTACAACGTCTTGGGAAAAATGCAAGAAAAATTATTTGATAAAGGTGACGGTTTTTCACACCTGAAAATAATGTTTTTCTTGCAGCCTATCTTGATCAACAGCCGGCAGCGACACATTGCAGATATAATCTTGAGACCTTGTGGCATGTACTTGTCACTACATGCATAACTTACTATGGACAGAGGATCACGGAGATTTGGAACGTAATTTCCCACACGACAGGAGATTAAATAGACCGCATTGGAGGAAGGCAAGAAGAAGCTAGGTCTCTGGAGTACCGAGAAAAAGTAAACTTCTGTCAGTTCTGGTGGCAGGGAAACAGCAGGGAATGGGCTGTCAGGCAGGCTGCCTTCTCAAAGTTCCTGTCTGGAAACTCTGGGGAAAGTCTGGTAACGGGCTGAGACTCTTAACAAAAAGGCTCTGCCTGCAGAAGGTTGGTAACGGCAGGAAATCATTGTCTCACTGCTAATTCTCCTTCCTTGTGATTCCCCTCTCCCAGAACACCTTGCCCCTTCAGAACCTACCCTCCAGACTGCGCTCCTAACACCTACAAATAGACAGGAAGTCAACCGCACTCCTCTGAGTTCTTTCTATGCTGCGCTGTCTAACTCAGACAAAAGAGGCGTCAGTGAAGAAGAAAAGAAACCAGAGCACAGAACTTTCCCAAGTGCCCCACAACCTACGCCATCCTGCAGCGTGACCTTGTTTGGGCTGTCCGAGACAATATTTTCCGAGAAAAATGGCCAAGTTATCTACCTCACTGGATACTGCTTTACTATTGTCGGTATGATTGTTTGGGATAAAAGCCTTTCAGAAGCAAAGTAGCACGAGATGAAATAAAATAGAAGCATAAGATAAGATAAAAATAAAAGCATATTTGGGGCTGCCTTAACACACTGAGCATGAAAATGGCGGAGGACGTTAGTCTAAATGTGAACCTCATGCCCTCAAAATCTGCCGTCACCACGTGGTCATTGGATGGCACAGGGCCTTGGTACCTAAGAAGGCCTTGAAACGACACCTCCTGCACTGAATTGCTCTGAGGGGGTAAACGAGCTAAAACATGTTAAATATTGATCAGTTTCTAGCCCAAGATTAATACCTAATAAATAGTAGCGGGAAACAAAATGTTCTTCAAAGTATCACCTTCAGAAATTGGTTCAAAAGGAATGAGATTTGGGGACTACATTAATCACATTTCCCATTCCTGTGACCTGAAGAAAAGCAACAAGAAAGGAGGGAAGGAGGGAAAGAGGGAGGGAAGAAGGGAGGAAGGAAAGAAGAGAGGGAGGGAAAGAAGGAGAAATTGCTTTATTTGGGTTCAGAGCTTGTGGGATAGAATCCACCATAGGGGGGAGGGCACCCCTGCAGGGGTGGGGGTGGGGAGGGTGGAGGAGGCTGATCACATTACATCCTCAGTTGGGAGGCAGAGAGAGAGATGAACAACACCTCCTGCACTGAATTGCTCTGAGGGGCTAAATGAGCTAAAACATGTTAAATACTGATCAGTTTCCAGCCCAAGATTAATACCTGCAAGAGGCTGCAAATAACTCCCAATCCATGGGCCAACTGAGAAATCCAGTCTCTGTAACATGTCATTCACGGGAGGCCCCAATAGACTTCCCAGGAGCCGATTCCTGAATTGGACCAACATGCCCTTTAGTCTGTGGCTCACCCAAACTACAGATCCCTCCGTTGGGCACCGCGGACTTGAGCCTCCTAAAGAGTCTACTCAGGGAAGCCGGCAGACACTGTCACCAACTGAACTACTCTTCCTGCAAGCAAACACAGGGTGCTCACTTCCCTTCCTAAGAGAGTTCATGGTGTGATGCTTTTCTCCATTATTTCTTCTTGAGAAACAAGGGAAATGCCATTCCCGTGTGGCAGCCTGGAGCTACGAACGTCCCCCTGACTCTTGGCCTTCACTGGTAAATCTACATTTCTATATCTCCCTGTTGTATGTAGCGAGGACATCCTCAAAAGTGATGTTTGCTCTCCTTGTGACGGCTTATCTCAGGAAGCCCACCGTTTAGTCCTTCCTCCCGCTGTGTGAACACAGTTCTCTTCATCCAGAGATGAAGTTGGTTTCTAACACTGCTGAGTCAGGGCAAACCTGTGACTACCGTGTCTAACTGGGTACTGCAGAAGCGATGTTGCACACAATCCAAGGCTAGCCCCCGAGATGTCTCGCTTCAGCCATACTGCTATGCAACGTTCCTCTAAGAGAAATCAACACTCGGTCAGAATCCAATCGCCTTGAAACCTCAATGCTTTGGGGTAACCCAAACTAGCCACGGAGGGAAAGGGGGAAGGAGAGGAAGAGGGACAGAGGGACAGAGGGAGGGAAGGAGGGACAGAGGGGGAGAGGGAGAGGGAAGGAGGTAGGAAGAGAGAGAAAGAGAGAGAGAGAGAGAGAGGGAGAGAGAGACGTCTAGCCAGCCTCAGCTATTACAGCCATCCCACGCAAAGAACCAGACCTGGCTGTAAAGAATCCATGCCAGACTCCAACCCAATTCCTCCTCAGAAAACTCCATCCCCAGCTGCAAATGTAAGAAGGGTTGAAATTAAAACCACCCACTGGGCTCGCCAACCGACAAACCCATGAGAAAAATTGATAAACAGTGTTTTCAAGTGACCAAATTCAGCAGTATTATTTAAGGAAAAATGATATAAATAAAAAAAAACTCTCTTCAGTGGCCTGTACCATCTTTTTAGATGGGCTGCTAGGCACGTCTGTTTTTGTTGCTGCCGCTGTGGAGTTTTGATGCTGGAACAATTGAGGCTTGTTTTTAATCAGAGGACATTAAGGTTAGACAGCAGGGTTTGCATTTGTTTTGGTGTTGTCTGATTAAAACGGCGGTACCCCTGCGATCTTCATAAAGAACCGGTGCTTAATCCTCAATTAAAATGCTCTATAAAAGCAAGAGAGATTGGGTTTATTCAAGCAGGTTAAATGTCGCTTCTCTAATGCAAACAATAGATCTGATCACAGGGAGAATGAATATTTACCACGGAACTAATTTCCTATCATTTGAGGCCAATTAAGGTGTAATTGCTTCCTCGGCATCCGCCGCACCGCTCACAGTTGCGGGAAGTACGCGCATGTTTGGTTACATCTGTTTAACTTGGGGAAACTTCTAAAATTCATTACTTCTAGAGGAAAATGGAACTTGAAAATGGGAATTTTTTTTTCCCCGATCTCATTTTCTGTATAGGTAGACCTTAAAATCGGATAAAAGCTGTCACGCAAATGAGTCTATGCCTACAAGTGTGAAGCCCAAATGAACTCAGACAGATAAGCAAAATTACATCCAAGGTGGAGTTTATCTAATACTCTCTGCCTACATAAGCCCTTTTTGTACATTTGATGGAATTTTCTTTTAGCGAAACACATTCTCTTAACATGAGGTTAGGAAGCCACCATTTGAAAACTCCTTTAACTGGGAAGTACACTAGGTCCTGATTAATACACAGAATAGTCACATTTGCCGGTTAAAGACATTTACTAATGGCTAAGATACTCTGTCTACAGGATCCTGTGTTTATTTACCCCGCTTAGGCACCTACAGCTTGAAATCTTCCAACTTCCTTGCATTCACATCTTGTACTTTTCTTCCCTGTGCTGCTGTGCATCTTCCTGGGAAGAAGACAGACTCAAGAATCAGGCCCATGGACCTGGCCAGGTGAAAGTGGACTCCTTAATACCAAATGATACATAGGCAGGAAGACCAGAGAGGAGAGGTTTTTCAATTAACCCTGTTCACTCTGCTGAGCCCTTCAAACAACACTGGAAGCAGCGTGTGTTAATTTTTATGAACAAGAATATTGTGGTAGGAGCAGATTCATGTCAAGACTGGTGCTAGTGTTTCTAACCCAGAGACATTTCTGTTATTTTAAGCAAACTATTCAAACTTCCAGCCTCATTATACCAGATCATCTCAATCCACCGTCCAACCAAACGCGAAGGTTGGAGCAGCCCTGTCTCCATTCATGGTGGGTGATTCAGTGGCCTGGGGCAGATGAACAAACATCTTCCGACCTTAGCAGAGTCAAGGAGCGTATCTCCCTTGTGACCTGCTCTGCACCTGTGCTGAATTTTTGAAACAATACAATACCGAACGTGGATGAAGCATGCGTGATGGTTGGGTTAGGGCTCGGCAGTCACTATCTGGTTCTGAACTATGACAGCCGGTTGGTTTTCCGAGCCCAGAAACACTTAAGATTCCTTCCAGGTCTCTATTAGGAGTTCAAAACCATGTGAAGACACAGGAGACAGGATGAAAAAAAAAGAGAAGAAGCCAACAGAAATACAAAACTGTTGAGAATGTCACCTCTGAGAGACCTATCTCCAGGGACGCAGAAAGAGACCTTTAGTTTGACATCATTTTGTGCACTGCTGAAAATTCAGTGGTATATCTTACTGTCTACAATTTTTTCCTCGTTCTGGGACATTACAAAGAGGCACGCCCCAACCCATCACTAGGACTTTTGTGAAGGGGGGGGCTCACCTCTAGTGGTTTTTCTACAGTTTCTCTGAGGATCTCCGACCATAACATCTTGGCTTCACCTCATATTGACTTCGAGCAAACGGAACTCAAAAAGCAAAATACGATACAGATTAATCAGAAATCTGAAACCCTATGAAGGCTTTGCGGAGACTAATTTAAATGGAAATTATTTTTATTGTCACTGGAAATAAGAATTGAGTGCCAGGCTGACACCGAAGTATACAACAAGCCCCTGGCAACTGTAGATTTAACGTTTGTCGCTTTTAATGTTCTTAAGTGACCCTGAAAGCCCATAGCACGGAATGATTTGCAGTGTGGCTGAGGTGTGAGTCTGACTTGCTGGCACTAGGAAGCAAGCTGATCATTCTACTCAGTACTAAGGATTCCGTTCTCCGCTTGTTCCCTTGTAGACGTTGGCCGATCCGGGACTTGCAAAGTTCTCCGGCTCCTTAACAAGCTTTTCAAGTGAGGTGCAGTGCTCAGACACTGGTAAAGGATGTCATCAAAGGACAAGGGAGGCAGACGTGAGACGCTAAAGCACCAGAACCTCAGCTCAGAACATGCGTAGACATTTCCCTGAGATTTATTATTAAAGGGAAGGGTCCACGCTAGGCGCAATGTCCGACACATGGCAGGGTCGTCCTCCTGTCTTCTGTCCTTCCCTTTGCTTCTGGAAGTTTCTTCTCATAGATAAATTACCGTTAGGTAGACAAAGCAAGAGAGTACCGGAAGAGGCCATCAGTGTTTTCGTTTTAACTTTCCGGAATTTGAGCAGTAGTTACTGCAAAATCTGCCTAAGACGAGGGGTTTGAGAATAAAGCCACACTTGACTTGGCAGACTGTATTTATGGGGAGCGACAGGCGCACTGATAGTACATTCTCTTAATCTACAGCCACGCAGTGTGACGGGATTAGGAACCAGATGCAGATGTTAGGGTGTGTAGCAAAATTGAGACACTTCAATAAATTTGCTTCTGAGGATTAGGAATGGGTGTTTGATGCACCCATTTGGCTCTTCTCGGTGCCTGAACACAGTTTCTCCATAATCCTTCCGGCGGCAACCTCATTAATGTGCCTTTCGAATCATATTACGTTCGTATGCGTATCATGTCTGCTTAAAAAGTCAAATAAGGCTAGCTTTTCATTAAGACGGTCTTTTCTGAATCAGTGAATCCTTAAATAAATGACACTGAAATAACTTTTCACCAAGATTTGCTCATTTGCATATGTTGTAGATAGCCCAATGAAAGATAGCCCAAAATGTGACTGATCTAATGCTCAGCAAGCTCATTAGTGCCCCCATGCATCCCTGAAACAGACTGTCATGAAAGGAACCTAAGATTTCCATTCTGTTTTGTGCATGGGAGGAGGGGGGCTTAGGTTAATAACACCCTCCCCTACCACCCCCCCAAACACACACACCCTGGGTTCTAAAGTGTCCCACTTTCACATGAGTGGCAAACAATAGGAGCGAGCCGATTGTTTGGTGATCAAGACATGAATATGGTAATTCGCACCAATAGGAATATTGAGCTACCTTCCCTTCCATCAAAATAATGAGAAAGCAGTCATACATCTGCATGAGACTGGAAATTTAGGGTTGGCGTTCCAGAATCCCAACTGTGGCCTGCTCCGCCACCCTCCTCTCCCACCTCGCACTGCCTTAGGTTTGCAAACCGCTTCGGCACCCATCAGCCAGGAAACGTGCACGTCATCAGCAAGTCACAGATCACGGATCTTGACCTGAGTGGTTGCGGAGGGGGAAGCACTGAAGGGTTCAGAGTGGCCGGAACAAGACTTTAAAGTGATGTGAAATGGGGAGCAAAGAGAGCTGCGATTGCCTTGGAGCCTGAAATAGGCTGAACTTCAATGCCAAGGAGAGAAAAAAACAAAAAACACCAGCTTCTCCATCATTTCTTTAAAGGTCAAGATTTTTGTAGGTGGACCGGGAGAGCAGCGGATTGCAGACGCATTTAACAGCAGGACGTTTTCCACTCCCGTGACCAGTTAAGGAAGGTTTTCTAAAACACACACCTGCTGACAAACAGCTTGGCCCTACCCTGGGTCATCTGCCTTCTAAGGTCTCCTCGCTGCCTGGATTCTTAGCTCGGTAGAGTCCCAAACCTCACATCTGTCAAAGCTAGGCGTTCAGCAAAGTCCATTACAGTTTTGGAGAGGTACCTCTGTAAGGTACCTCAAAGCTTTCAAGGAGGCTTTATGGCGTGGGGCTGCCTCCTCCCAAATTCAGGGAGTATACACAGAGTGTGTGGCAGAACGGAGCTGCTTTGCGCCTTCTGCTCGAGATCATGCTGCCTGCGGAGCTGCAGCGTGTAGAGGAAACAGTGCAGCCGTGCTAACACTGTCTGCGAAGCCACCCAAAGAAAGCTGAGGGGTCTACGCCCCTGTCGAATCGAGGGGTCACCAGCAGTCTACGGCTAACGCTCATCTGCTATAAGTCAAGCAATCTGTTTGGCAAACTCATCAGGAGGCCATGGTTAAGGTCATACTGAAGACAGGATGTCGTCATTTCTGTCCACGCTTGCTCTGTGGATACAGAGAACAGAAAAGGCTCAAGGAAGACGGGAAGCCTGTCTAGAGAGTGTATCGCCAGGTTCAGGTATGGGAAGACAAAGCCATAAGTGTTTCTTTCAGCAACCCTGAGCGGCGAGGTATGGCCTCTAAGAGCTTAACGTATTTGGGCAGCTATGTATTTGGGTTGAAATGACAACATATTTCATCCTGGACGTTTGGAACCCTTGGGATGGCTCATGATTTCCTAAGTAGTGGGCTGAGAAGTTTCATTTTATTTTATTTTATTTATTTCGGTTTTCTTTTTTTTTTTGAGACAGGGTTTCTCTGTTGTAACTCTGGCTGTCCTAGAACTCACTCTGTAGACCAGGCTGGCCTCGAACTCACAGAGATCCACCTGCCTCTGCCTCCCAAGTTCTGGGATTAAAGGCGTACACCATCACTGCTTGGTTTTATTTTATATTTTAAAGTTCATTTTATTTATTTGTGTGTGTGTGTGTGTGTGTTTTGTGTGTGTGCATGTGTGTGTATGTGTGTGTGTGTGTGTTTAAACACACATGTGCTCCTAACTGCTGAGCCATCTCTACTCATGCATTGCCATTAGGCAAAGAAACAGATGGTATAAACATTCACTTTTTACAGGATATAGTGCTACAGACCTATAATCCCAGCACTTCAGATGTAGGGTTCCAACTTCAGGAGATCAAGGTCAGCTACATATTGATTTCAAGGCCATTATGAGCTGTATGAGACCCTGTCAAATAAATAGGTAAATAGATAAGCATTCTCTTTACACATAGCTTTGTCATTTGATCTGGACAAATATCCGGGACAAAAGAGAATAGCAATTAAGAAAGGGGCACAAGCTACTTAAGCCCTCTGTGTCCCTTGGGACATAGAGACTTAGGACTTGACAAGAAGGGATAGCAAGTCTGGTGTGATCGCCAACACGCTTAGCGGCATCATCATGAAAAACGCTTAGGATAGCTATCGTTATAGATTTCCAACACCCCTTAAGAATCTTTCCAAGCACAGAGTAAGGGAGAGGGGAGGTCGAAAAGTTGCTTTGTGTTGGAGGCTTCGGGCGGCTGCTGCGGCCCGATTGGCAGTTGCGTGTGCTCCATTTACCCTACAGAGATCACTGCAGCTTCGGCTCCAGTTCGCCTTTTACCTTGTCAGCTACTGTCCTCACCAGCTACCATCCGCACGTAGATCGTCCATCTGAACAAAACAAAACCCTTTCAAGAGTTTTCAGAAGGGAATGTAGCCCCAGGAATGAACAGCCAGAGCACAGCAGTGTGAGACTCGGCGAGGGCCGGGGAAAGCAAGGCAGGTGTATAACGCTCAGGGCTCCAGGGTTTAAGTTCACACCTTACCTGTGAGTCTTTTGAATGAGAACAGCGGAGGGCAGAACTCCACTGAGGATCATGAATTCACTCCCGCCTTTTATCGTTAAGGGATTCGGGCAAAAACCCTGCTTGCGTCCACCCTGTGAGCTGCAGCAAAGCACAATTGCTTTTGCCTAGTGCTTCAAAATGCCCGGAGCTCAAATCCTGCAGGAAAGCAAGGGGTAGTTTATGCAAAAATGCTAAAGTCACTTGAAAGCAAGTGGGCGTCATAGGAAGACTTTAAGCAGCCCGTGGATGTCTCTGCATTGGTTTCTCAAGGAAGCCTGTCTCTTGATGACACCAATCAAAGGACTGGGTCACCTCAACCGCAGTTCTCTTAGAGGCCTTGAAATTCCTGTATTGATTTCATCCCCCTGTGGCTGAACACGCACTGAGCCCAGCTAAGCTGGTGAAGACTCTGGTAGGCTGTGTGGCTGTCACCAACCCCATGTGAGGAGTTGATATGATTTATGGGATCAGAGATCTTATCGGCCATTCCTCATCAGTACAGGAGAGAAACTACCATTTTCTCACCACGGATTTCACGCTTGCTATCTCTCCTATTCATCATCTAATGGTTATTGTCTGAAAGCAGGTCAGTTACAGAGAGGAACTTACGAAGTCCTCAGAAAGTCCTAGGAAGAAGTTTGATGGAATGCATCCATTCCGTATGTAAACTCTGAGGATAGCTGACTTCACGTATGTCAGCACCCCATCAAGGCACCGAGCATTAGGATATTGCTCATGCTTCTGTGTATCTCCACGGTGACGGTCAATGTCAGCTGTTTACTTGACAGAATCTAGATGGACAATGAGGTGGGTCTGTCGGCATGCCTACTCAGAATTATGTTAGTAATCAATTAATTGAGTTGGCACCATTCCCTGGATGGGATCCCAGACTCCATAAGTGGAGAAGGGGAGAGGCATAGCAGCATGCATCCGTTTGCTCTTCCCTTCCCGACTGTGGATGTAAACTGAGCCAAAATAAACTCTTCTCTCTGCTGTTACTTTCATCAGGATACGTGATCACAGCAAGAGAAAAAGAAACTAAGACATCCATCAAGCCGTGATGTCATTGGAGAGGAAAGAAATCTTGCATGACTGGAAAAGGTCGACATTGCCTTCTGATAAACTTCTTAACGCTCAGAAGGAGCTGAGGATCTCACTGCTCTATGCTCTATTGTACTGTTTTATCTGCTTGCTTTTCTCTGTCCCTACCATTATTTGAGCGAAGGAACAACCATCTCGTTCAATCATTCAGTTGCCCCAGTAGTTAGTACTAATATGGTACATGGGAAGTACTTGATGATATAAGCCAAACAGGTGGAAATACATCTTGGTACTAGCTTAGCTAATATAGGTATAACCATAAATAGGTATAAGCATCAATATAGGTATAAACATAAATACATTCAATTAAAGAACCCTTGCTAAAGGACAGTAAGATGTTGGGGGGGGCTATTGGTATAGGTTCAGGAGCTTTGAAAGGGGGGTCTTAAGTTCAGGAAGTGAGATTAGGACAACTCTGACTCTAACAAGTAGAGATTTATGACCCATGAGCAGCGTGAGGCTCGGTGAACAAAAATGCTAAGAAGAAACAGGCAGAGTAATTGGTGTTCTTGCTAGACCAACACAACAGAATTCTTGCTAAAAGTGGATCCCAGTAATAAGATATTGAGGGTGACACATACCAATAGTACAGGATCCTAAGAGCATTCTTCCTCAGACCTGGACTCCACAAAAACAAACAGGAAGCCCAAGTACAAACCAGCCTAGCGGAAGTCTCGGAGGTGCCTGATAACATTTAGTTCAAGGAGAGAACGAACCACAGTGAGAATGCAGAAGTGACATCTCTTTTATTCTCAAGAAGCCCATGAATCTCCTCCTAGGAGCATCCTTAGATTCTGGGGTCCATATTGAACCCACCCAACCCAAGGACAACTCCAGAAGAGCTCTGAAGAGAAACTGTGTGTTTCTAATGGAATTGTGTTGTTTTACAGATGCTCATCCCCCAACCATGGAAAGGAATGGAATATTTTGGATAGCCCCCCATGAGAGATACTCAGTGACTCTTCCGTCCCCTTGTTCCAGCCATTGCTATAGCAACCAGGTGGGTCTTGACGGCACCTTGCCTCAGTTGCTGTATGTCACCACGTTGTTCTGTGTCCTGGAACTTCTCTGCCGATTATGACAGCTGAAGCCTGCTCAGCCACTCCAGGGATGTGGCCCTCTCTGAGGCGACCGTTGACCAAGGTTGTGTGAGAACCAGAAGATGTGCAGAGCTCTTAACAAATCCAAAACATGTTCATCGAACATTCTAGGCTGTTTCTGAGAGGGACCTGCAGTTCCCCACCGTGGTGATGACCTTCCGTTTTGAGTGTGGTGAGGAATACAGTCGATGCCCACGTCCCCACAAAATGGAGCAAGTGAAAGACTTTTATAATTACACCAGAATCATTTCCATAAATTTTAACTGTCCCTTCATAATGTTTTCTCTCTTTTCAGATTTATGCAAGGAATTGGACCAACGATGTTTCCCAGGCATTTAACTATATAAGCTAATTCCCAAGAAGTAGTGGATTTAAAAGAAAAATCCTCACTTCGTCAGGGGGAGACCATTAGTCTTTCCAGTCAAAGTTAAACCCACACTGGCTTTGCTGGGGACTTTCTCTAGTCTCTCTTCAATGCTGCTCGTCACATTTGAGCTCTTGTGGTCAGTGACTAGCTATCCCATCAGACCAGTGTTTCTCAACCTTCCTAACACTGTGACCCTTTAATGCAGCTCTTCATATTGTGGTGACTCCCAACTATAAGATTTTTTCAATGGCTACTCCATAACTGTAATGTTGCTACTGTTATGAATCATAATGTAAATATCTGATATCCACATAGTCTTAGGAGACCCCTGTGAAAGGATCATTCAACACCCCGCAAAGGGGTCACGACCCACAGGTTGAGAACCGGTGCACTAGTCTGAAGGGACGGTAAGAACTGTACTCACCTTGTTTGTAAGTATAATACCTGCTTCTGAATGTGGCACGCAGTAGGTCTTCAAATGCTTTGCGAATTTAACTAAGTGTAATTGGATTTAACTGTATGAAAGACAAAAAGGGCTGACAAAATCTCATCCAATCATGATGACTCAGAGAAATCCCCACAGAGTTTCAGCTATGTGTGTTCAAGTTGGTTTTAGAAGCCTCTGGCTGAATAGGTCCACCAGTCTCCTTGGGGCGAAGACACAAGCTGGCCTAGAGAGGCTCATGAACAAAGGAGCCTGATTTTCCTTACACATCAATGAGAACTCCACAGTGAAATCTCTCTCCAGCAGAAAGTTGAGGTTTGGCTATAGCTCCATCATGTCTTCTGGAGACTCCAGCTGCCTCTCAGTCCCCAGGTTAGGTGGGGAAATGGCATTTTTAAAGGGGTGATGTCCAAGGAAGAGTCTTGGACAGGTTCACATTGCTTGGAAGAGATTCATTCTGGTCTCTTGGGGTGAGTTAGTTCTCTCATTGGGTAAACTGTTATAAAACGAAGCAAGGCCACCCACAGTCACTTGCTAGCTTCCATGTTTGGCTACCATTTTCTCTTCTCTACCATGCTACAACACAGCCTTGGGGGCTGAGGTGGGATGGTGTTTCGTGCTCTTGAATCCTACAGCCACCAGAGTCAGAAGACAAATAAACCTCGACCTTTAAAGTACTCGGCTTTGGCTATTTTTTAAAGTAACCACAACAGCAAACCTAGTCCATGGGGTGACCCGTGCGCATCTTCACCACAAGGACATTAAACCGGTTCCTGGAGCTTGCTTCGTCTTGTGGTCAAGTTATTACCACTTCAGTTTCAAAGTTATGTGGTCAATGTGTTTGTCAGCAACCGTTTGCAATTTTTAAAATACTCAAAAATTCTTCATGGTCACATTGAATCTTCCCTGCCAAGTCCTGTCCTTAGTGGAAGAGGAGAGCTGCTGGAGTCTTCTAAGGACTCTTTCCGTTTCCTGGCTTTCTTTTCTTCACTCACAGAGAAATGTCCTTAATGTTTTAAAATGCAAGTCATATATTCTGCCCCAGTCACCAGCTGCCTTAGACTCCCCCAGCCCTACCCATGCTGACGATATCTTTTGTTTTGTCCTTGGGCTGTGAAAATCTCTTCTAGAATCGTCAATCAAATGACATCATTGATAAGCAAATGATACGAAGGTCTATGGGGTGGTACAGGGGGTTCAAGGCCTGCCACCAAGTCTAACAACCTGAATTTTATTCCAGGGACCCATTTGCTGGAGGAGAGAACCAATGCTTCTCTGACCCCCCCTCTGACCCCCAACTATGGCACACCTGCATTCCTGCTCATGCACATAATAAAAAATGCCATAAAATTTTAAGAAAACTACATGATGAGCCTTAGGGTTGGTCATGCTAGAGGAAATAACACTGGCTCACTTGCCCAAAGTTCTTAAGATATTTTGAATGCATATTTGTGTGTATGCGATGCACACCTGAGTTTCTCTAGAAACATACCTAGGTCTAGAGTTTGTGTTTCCAGTTTTATTACCTTCAAATTACTCTTATTTTACTTTTCCATTCATTTATTTTTTGTATGCGTAAATGTGTGTATGTGTCTGTCTTTCTCTGTGTGTGTGTGTGTGTGTGTGTGTGTGCGCGTGTGTGTCTGTGTGTGTGTAATACGTGCGTATAGTGTGTAGGTATCTGTGAGTGTGCATGCTGAGGCCAGACTGGACACTGAGTGCCTTCCTCTCCCACTGTCCACATGACTGCCCCGAGACAGGGTGTTTCACTGACCTGGAGTCTCACCATTTAGCCTAGACCAGCTAGCCAGAAAGCTCCTGAGATCTACCAGTCTCTGTCCCCAGTGCTGGGGTTAGCAGTACACACAGCCATGTCTTGTGCAGTGAGCCAGCTCCCCATCCCCTCCCTCCCAGTTACTCTTCAAGGTATAATTCCCTTGCTTCACACTCCTGTTCGCAGGATGCAGTGTCCATTGACCCATTTTCCTGCCTTGCTGCTTGAAATGTCCGGTGTTTTCATATTCGCCAATGTGAACAGACGTTCCTTAGGTTTTAATCTGTCTCTCGCACACGCCTTTAAGAAGGCATGTGTACATGTGAGAGCCTATGGCAATTTTGTCTTCATCGTCTTCGTCACCAGTCCTATTCTGCTAGGAGACTCTGAGAACTTGCGTGCCGGGGCCACATCCAACATTTCCTTCCACGGAGAGGTGTGTGAGTCATGATGTCTCCTTCCCAGTGTGAAGTCTGAAACTTCGAAGACGCTCAGATGCTGTCCTACTCGGAAGCTGTATACACAGACTGACAGAAGTCCCAGGACGCAGGACCAGCGTCAGGAAAACAGCATCTGTGGTTCACACAGTGACTCCTGTCTCACAGACCACTGTGCACGAGGTTCTGTGATAAGCTGCACACTGCTGACTCCTGCGCCTCTACCAACGATACGTGGCCAGTGTTGCAAGCCCCTCTTGCTTTCCCAGACCAATGAGAGGTGCCCCCACCCCTGCGCCAAACTCTTTTTATTTCTGTCAAAAGCCATGTCAAGTCAACAGAGACTTTTAAGATATTTATTTTCAAGTCCAGGATTGTTACTTAGCAGCGTCTGACGAGATATGATCTCATCTACTGACAATTATCATTTCTGCTATTTAGTCGTAGCTGGGCAGCCTTAGGCAAGATTTTAATTTCTCTGAGATTTAGAGGTTACCTGTGTAAAATGTTAAAAACAGTGTTTGCGACAAAGGGGTGACAGACTCAGACAGAGGGGCACAGGTAAGGCACAGGGCACTTGCTGGAGACCTTGGTGCTCAGAGCCCTGCCTACTTGAAAAAGCATCCATTGGTAGAGGGCGTTCCCTTTCCTGGTTGAACAATGAAGCTTGCCCGGATGTAGTTCCAATTATTGCTCCCAGAGACAGGTCATAATTGGAAAGTAATTATACTTATTACTTATAATAACTATCTTCTTAGCCACGTTTTAGGTCATTTATTTATTCAGTTTGTGTGTGTGTTATCATACGATAATGCATGTGGTGCACACTCGTAAGTGTGCAAACGCACATGCCCTTGCACACATTTGAGGAGTTCCAAACTTGGAGTTCTTCTTTATATTGAATTCTTCTTTATATTGAGAAATAATATATATATATTATTTATATTTATATCTTCGTGGTACTTGGAATGAGAATGGCCCCCATAGGCTCATGTATTTGAATGATTGGTCCCCAATTGATGGAAGTGTTTGGGAAGAACTGGAGATGCGGCCTTGTTGGAGAAGGTGTGCCACTGTGGGCTTTGAGGTTTCAAAAGCCCTCACCATCCCCAGAGCCTCTCTCTGCCTTTGGATCAGATGTAAGCTCTCAGCTACTGCTCCAGAGCCACATCGGCCTGCCTGCCATGCTCCCCATCATGATAGTCATGGACTCTAACCCCTTGCAACTGTGAGGACAAACTGAATACACACACACACACACACACACACACACACACACATAGTACACAGACTTCTTGGATGAATTTGAAGACCAGCAAAAGCATCTTGAGAAAATGATACTTAAAAATTGGTGATGATATAAGAACATTTCTTGCTCCCTCCCCTACCCATATCGATCTAAAAAGTGTTTAGAAACCTAATTCCAGGGAAACATCTCTCACATAGAAAATAATCCCAGGCCAGAGATGCCTGAACTGGGACATTTTACAACCGACTTATTCAGATTTCTCACTTTCTAGTCCTGATACTGAGCTGTAAAAGGAACAAGAGCTCACAGGAATCTCGGGACTTCTAGGGCTTCAGATTCCGTCAGCAGGTTTTATCTGATCTGAGTGATGCTTCAACCGTGTTAACACAAAAACGCAGCATCAATGGCGGCTTAGACTCAAAGCACCGTGCTTAGCACCGAATGGCACGTTTAACTTCCGTCTTCTTCATAATCTGAAGACTGATCTGAAGTTATACAATAGAGAAAGATCAATGTTTAAACTCTAAAAGACTGTTCGGTTCAGAAATCTCCCTGACACCATTCATCTTTCCCCGGGTCACTATTTTAATATGTGATTAAAGCCACACGGGGGATACGAGACCATCTTCAGGATTAGGCAAGCCACACTCAGCTTCCCGTACTTCGCTTCTCAGCTGAGCAGAAACCTCGGCACCAGTCCATCACTGCTGGTGAGTCCATTCCTCCGGCTGTTACCGCGGTTTGATTTCTAAATGAATAACGCCGATGGCCTGCCAGCCTGGGTCGCCGTCTGTGCTGTGCATTGTCTGTGTCCAAAAAAAATAGCTTCTCCTTGCTACCCAGATCACTTTACAGAACAACTCCAGATAAAGGCCGGCTGTGGGGGTGGCTTGGCCGGTAATGTGCTTGCTTTGAAAGTATGCCGTGGCCAGAACACACAGAAGAAGAGCAAAAGTCTGCTATGGAGATCCAGCTAACGATCTCGGATGTGGGAAAGCTGAGGCAGGGGGTTCCTGGGCCCCTGAAAGATCTTCTCTCAAAAAAAGGCAGACTGTGCCTGAAGAATGAAGCCCAAGGTGGACATCTGACCTCACATGCGCCCACACACACACACACATATTACATTAGACCTCACATGTGCCCACACACACACACATTACCATCTGACCTCACATGCGTACACACACACACACATTACATCTGACCTCACAGGTGCACACACACACACGCACATGCTACATCTGACCTTCACAGGTGCTCACACACACACGCACATATTACATCTGACCTCACATGTGCCCACACACACACACACATATTACCATCTGACCTCACACGTGCCCACACACACACACATATTACCATCTGACCTCACACGTGCCCACACACACACACGCACATATTACCATCTGACCTCACACGCGCCCACACACGTGCACTGAAATGGCCGTTCTCCTTGACTTCAGACTCCATTTAACTCTCAGCCGTTCCATCGGAATGGCTGCTTCCCCCGATCCATTTACGCAGATGTAACTACAACCATAGAACTACTGTTGACTGCCACCCCCCCAGAGACCCGTTCATTACCTGTCATTAAATGTTTTAAAACTTTGCATAATTGATCTGGCCAATAAGTCATCATTGATTTATGGGTTCCTGTGCTGAAGAGCCTACTCTTTAAAAATTCATAACCCCAGTGTGTGTCTTTACAATCCATTAGCTGTTTACGTACCCACCGTCTTAGCATTGATTGACCTTGGACCGGGATTCTCATGGACTCCTTTTATTTTTTTATATATAGGAAAGCAATACTTCAGCAGTATCCCTCGGCTGCTACCCTTTGATTTCTTCCCCTCCCTCAAAAGGGAAACTTTTACTTGAAGTGATGAATAAATAAAGCATATTCCATAAACAGCTCTTCACTCTTACTTAACCGTATGGCTGTGTTGTGTGAACCTCCCTCTCCCCGCCACCAGATTCAAGTGTGTAAATGTTCTAAAAGGCTTTGAAAGTTTTATGATGACTTCAAGGGCTGCTGGAGTAATCGCTGAAGAGTGAGGCTATTAGTTTTAATATTTATATTGAGTGCCCTGAAACATTAATGTGACAGGATGTAGGATCAGTGCAGCGGGATCTATTTACTTCACAACCGCCGCTACATGGCAAAAGGGAAAAAAAAAAATCTCTCCCTGTGCTTGTGTTTACTTTCTAAAATTCTGAGGCCAAGGTTCAGGTGCTTTGGAGTTACTGCCTTTTCCCCCTTTTCTGGAATCTCAAGCTCTGACCAACAAACACATTCACCTACCTGGAGCTTGTGCTATTTTGGAAAGCAAGTACAGAGTGCCAGACGAAGCTGGCCACATATTTGTTAGGTCTGCATTCAATAGCACTCTGAGCTTCCCACACTGAAGGTTACCTTCCAGTTCAATGACACGTGGGCCTGCCCTCGCTCTCGGTTGTGTCTTAGGAAATCTTCAAGAACGGTAGTTGTAAACCTGGATGCCGAAAGCTTCCCAGGCATACATGCTCACGGTGCCTCCTTGTGAGAGGAGAGGCAAGGCAGTTCTGAGCTTTAGCTTTTCATTGTTCTGAGCCCTGGCAGGTCTGCGGCCTTGTGCAGGTGCCTTCCTGTCTTCAAGCTCTGGTTACTGACTTTGAAAATAAGAGCAACAATTGTGGCGACACACGTGGCTCTCTCATGCGCTAAAGATTCCCCAGTGTCATCACCACAACCAAATGAGCAAGTCTCTTGAGAGCGTTCCGAGTGTTGTATGTGCACCTTCGGTGGGTTTCAGAGTCATAGCATATGGCGCCCATCATCGAGGTCTTAAAAGTCTATTGGGGAACAAGAACACTTGTCTACTTAAACTGCTTAAGAGCTAAATTGTTTTGGAATTGCAGCAAACCAATGAGACCTAAGTTCAAAGGCTGGAGAGAGTGCTGGGGCTAAAAAAAGCACCTGCTGTTGCTCCTGAGCTTGTTTCTCAGTGCCCAGGATGGGCAGCTCACAACCACTTGTGACTCTAGTTCCAGGGTATCCAATGCCCTCTGCTGGCATCTGATGGTACCCACATACATGGGGCATGCATTCACACACACACACGCACACACACATACACATATACACGTGTACACGCATGCACATGCACGTATGCACACACATTTTGGGTAGAGTCGCAGATCTCTAGTTTCCTGTGGAGGCAGCACAATCGTCACTGAGGTACTCCAAAGCTTGGTTTCCTCCTATGTGATAAGGGGCATAAACAGTTACGTTTACCTCACACCGTTCCTGTGACGGGTAGAGAAGACTACTCCAGTAACTTCTATGGTCAACAACAGCAATCTGCTAAAAACATGGTACCTTCAGAAAGCCTCAGGTTCAAAGAGCCAGGTGAACCCGGGGTCACAGGACTTACCAACTATAGCAATGAATTCCGGGATACGTGAGAAAGAGAATAAGTAATACCAAAGGTCGGAGGGAAATGCCTTTGCTCTGTGATCGGTGAGCATGTGGGATCAGATGGGGAGATGGACATTTAAGGATGATTGTAATATTCATAAGCCAAGAAGAGAAGCTGAATATGAAAGAGCTCAAGGCTCGTGTGTGCTGTCACCAGAGAGCAAAGGAGAGACTGCCAAGGCGTGTCATCACGACAGATAATACAGCCAAGCTTGGGAATATTTAAAATGTCCATTTCCAAACAGACAATGTGATCCTCTGGTCTGCCCCCCGCCCTTCATTCCCGTATTCTAAACCTGCAGCTTTCCCCATATTCTCTTTTCCACGTATTTTCTCCTTTTGCTTTGGAGACGTTCCTCAAACACGTGGGCAGCCTCAACGGTTTGCATCTAAGATGAGCCAGAAAAGGCACATGAAATCTCGCTTTGCAGGAACCTTGAACTGATAATAGAGATTTTTTTCCCCCAACCGCCTGGCTTGAGGGTAAGTGGTGACACCTAGCTTTTTGTAGAAGGACCCACAGACATCAGAGGTCTTTCCTCTGAGATCCTTCAGTTCCCCAAGAACAGAGGCCGAGGGACCCTATCCAGGTACCATTTTGGACCGGATGTATCTGTTCTGTGAGCAGAGAAGGGAGAAGATGTGGAGGTCCCTAAGACTCAAGATGTAGACGGTCCTTTGATGTCCCTTTAGTCTGCACCTTAGCCTTTGCCCTCTGTTGGGCTTTGTTCCCCAAACCACAGCCTCTTTTGTGTTGTTTTCCCAGAAATTAAATCTGTTGTCTTGGTGGACTGGATAGGATGACGAGGAGGTGGGCGTTAAAGAGCATATCCCTGGCTGGCGTAGGTTAGGCATAGAGCCTGGGATTCAAATGTCCCAGATATGAGCACCCATTAACTCTCCTGGTCCCTGCTCCACTTTGACCCTGTTGTGCTGAACCTCACACCCAGACTCCAACACTGGCTTCTGTCTGGGCTTTTGCTGAGTGAGTTTGAGTCCTTCTTCCTGGTATTGTCTGTAACCACGTGTGTTTTAACTTGCTCTGCCCACCAAACTATATGCTGTGTTCCACCTACTTTCGTCTTTCTAAAAGAGTCTTCATCCCTTCTTGTCAGTCTCTTCTTCTGCTTCTGTCTCTGTGGTTTTATGTTATTTTTCTTTTTGTTACTCAATTGTCTTAATGGACATTCAAGTGGGATTAGAAAGAAATACACACACGGTCCATCTTCTATGTTCAAATGGAAATTCCAAAGGCTTGGGGCGGGAGTAGTGGTTGGCTTTACAAATACTATGCAAAACTGGGAAGTTATATAAATGTGGGGTGTCCGTTTGAGCAAAGTGGGAGGTGAGAGTCCTATTGCGTCTTCTCCAATTTCCTCTAAACACAGACTTAAGAGTCCAGTGGGAATTGGACTGCGGGGGAATTGTGAGCTTCAATCCCTGCCCTTCAGGATGTTTTAAGTCTTTAAGTGACCATCAAGCAGCGACAGAGTTGGCTTTCCTGATATAATTCCACATTTAATAGACTTTGTGGTTCACAGAAGGTTCCTGAAATGCACTTGCACACACACACACACACACACACACACACACGCACACACGCACGCGCGTGTGCACAGCTGCCCACAACCATGATGAAGCAAAGGCCATCAGGACAGCCTGCTCATGGCCAGAGACTCACAGGGAGGCTGGTAGGGAGAAACTATCACAACAGGTCCTCTCATTGACTTCCTGCCTCATTTTCAAAGGCTCTTGAGACAGGTGGGTCCCTTGCCAGTCCAGCCCACCTCTTCCTTCTCTGGTAACACCAGGAGGGTCCATCTGCCTGCAGACACTCAGAGTGCCGGGTGAGTGTTGTCTCTAACATCTAAGTATGTTCCAATTCAACTCCCTTCAGCTTCTCTCCGCTAGGACTGACCTTGAAGAACAGACACTGTGGTGCGTGGAATTCAGGCTCCCTGTGAAGTACTTCTGAGACTCCAAACCCACAGCAGGAAATCCGTGACCACACGTGAGTGTCACACGCACCCACTCTGCCTCCGTTCGCCTCTCCCTACTTTCCTGCATTCCTCCCTTGTGATTCTCCATTCAAAGGATGGTCTTGGAGCAAAACCCAAATGCTCACACGGTAGCAAATAAATATGCTTCTTTTTTGTCTCAGGCTATGGGTCCTTGCACGTAAAGGTTACATGGCAAATACTTCCTATCCCAAATGTCAAAACAACTACGGACTTCCCTAAGGGGACTGTTTTTCCAAAACTCCGTGAAATCAGGTTGGCAGGCCATGAGAGACATAATGCTGCAGCTACACGTATCTCTTTTTAAGAAACCATGGGAAACAGCACACTCAGAATCCCCACATTAGTGGGTACCCACAGCCCACGCTGGGTCCAGGGACTCTCAGGCTTCGTGGCCAGCAGGTACAATCAGTTCTCTCCATAAGTAAAGACAATGGTGCCTCAACCATCTGTTTGTTCTCCCCAGAGAAGATTTTCAGAGCTCTCCCTCTCCCTCCAAAGAAATAATTGGACTTTAAAAAATCTCCTTTGGGAGAAACGCACACACCCTTGCGGTCTCATTCTCTGGAGAAACCAAGCTCTCCCATGCGAAGGTAATAGCAGTAGCAGCTTTTCTACAAGTATTTCATCCTCTATGGAGTTCCAAAGTGCTGAACATGCCATGTGGCACACGGGGCCATAGTTCAGACTGGGAGTGGACTCTGGCAGCCTCCCATCAATCCTTCCGCCGTTCTCAGGAAGACAAACGGAGATTGGAGGGCAATCAGGAGTTCCGTGCCACCCTCCACTAGACAGAGAATGTGAGGCCAGCTTGAGCTGTGTAAGACTCTGCCTCAGAAAAGGAAAAAAACATGAAAAGAGGAGGAAGAAGGGAGGAAAGGAAAGGAAAGGAGGGAAGGAGGGAGGGAGGGAAAGAGAAAGTCTGAGAAGAAAACAAATCACATTTCCATAGTCTTCCTTCTCTCTCGGCGGGAGTCAGGGGATTGTGTCTTACTCACTTTCCCCATTCTCTAGAGTTCTGAGAAAAAGAAGAGTAGTCATATTTTTAAAAAGTCCTTTAGAGTATGTGACACGAAAGAGAGAGTCTCAAGTATTGAAGACAAAGTAGAAGACATAGTCAAAGAAATCGGTCAAAGAAAATGTTAAATCTAAAAAAATAAAATAAAATAAATAAATCCAAGCAGAAAACATCCAGGAAATGTGAGACACCATGAAAAGAGCAAATCTAAGAATAATCGGAACAGGGGGAGGAGAAGAAACCCAGGTCAAAGGCGCAGGAAATATTTTCAACAAAATCGTAGAAGAAAATTTCCCCAACCCAGAGAAGGAGGCTCCTGTCAAGGTACAAGAAGCAGAGAGAACAGCAACTGTACAGGACCAGAGAAGAAATTTCCCAACAGCACATAATCATCAAAACACTAAACATACGTTGCAAAGAAAGAATATTGAAATCTCTGAGAGAAAAAGACCAAATAACATACAAAGGCAGACACATTAGACTCACATACAACTTCTCCACGGGGATTCTAAAACCAGAGAACCTTTATGGATGGTCTGCAAACTCTGAGACTTAGACTATAGGCAGAAATACCGTCAGAACCAGAGGGAACGGGTGAGCAAGGGAAAATTGTCTTCCAGACACGACAGGACGGACGTGCGTATGGACTCAGAGACTGGCGGCATGCGCAAGGCGGCACAGGTCCGCACCTGATGGGTCCCAGTTCTCTGAGGGAGAGAGGACACTAGTTCCCATCATAACCTCGAAGCTATCTGCAACTGGCATCAGCTTGCAGAGGGAAATTTAGCTCTCTCCATTGGATTCTTACTGGGCCTATCAACCACGTTTAAGGGTCGGCCCATGTCCAGCAGTAGGCAGCCGATACAAAATGAATTCAATGGTACTTTTGTAGACTTTTTGTCTCCTGTTGCTTTGTTTGGACATTTTGTATCTTACTGGGCTCTTGCTCATATATTGTAGTTTCCAGTTTTGTACTTTTATAGAGGTGTGCGTGTGTGTGTGTGTGTGTGTGTGTGTGTGTGTGTGTGTGTGGGTTCTTATGCTTTTACTTTGGTCTTTAAAATTTTTTATTCTGGTTTGCTTGTTTAGTTTGACTGTTTTCCAGAGAGAGAGACAGAAAGGGAATGGAGTTGGGTGGGTGGGAAGGATCTGGGAGTAGTTGGGAGAGCACAAACCATGATCAGAACAAACCACATACAAAAACATATTTTCAATAATACATAAAAACAATTTAATAAAATGAAAGCTTTAAAGAAATACTTCATTAGATTTTTTTTAAAGTTAAATTCTTGATGACAAAAGTCCTTAGAGTAAACACAGGTTGCTTTAACAGAGAATCCACACACATGGCACTGGGTTCGCTCTTGCTACTGTAACGGGATGCTCTGGACAGGGTAGCTCATAAACAACAGAGATTTTTCCTTCATAGAGGCTGAAAACTCCAGTATCGAGGTGCTGACAGGTTTAGTGTCTGCTGAAGGTCCACATTAGACAAGTCTTCTCACTTAACTTCTCATGAGGGAAAGGACGAGCCATTGCAAGGGTACTGATCTAACCCCATTCAAGGGTACTGATCTAACCCCATTCAAGGGTCTAACTGGGTACTAACCCCATTCAAGGGTACTGGTCTAACCCCATTCAAGGGTACTGGTCTAACCCCATTCAAGGGTACTGGTCTAACCCCATTCAAGGGTACTGGTCTAACCCCATTCAAGGGTACTGATCTAACCCCATTCAAGGGTACTGATCTAACCCCATTCAAGGGTATTGATCTAATCCCATTCAAGGGTATTGATCTAACCCCATTCAAGGGTACTGATCTAACCCCATTCAAGGGTATTGATCTAACCCCATTCAAGGGGACTGACCCAATCCCATTCAAGGGTACTGATCTAACCCTATTCAAGGGTACTGATCCAATCCCATTCAAGGGTACTGATCTAACCCCATTCAAGGGTACTGATCCAATCCCATTTAAGGGTATTTATCCAACCCCATTCACCAGGGTGATACCCATAACCAAATGACCTTCTGTGTTGCTATCTCCTCACACTGCCACATAAAGTCTCTGCACCTGTAAAGACACGTGAACACACCATTGGCAGCAGACAGCTTCAAAGAGAAACAACGTCTCTGCTACTACCCAAGCCCAACCTGTGACAAGAAGGTTTGCTAGGCTCTTCTCGGTTCCATGTCCTGCCACCTCCTGGAGCATTCTTGATGTTGATACTCTGGCCTCATAGCATTCTAGAGAGTCAAGTGTGTGGACGGGGGAGGCACACACTGTGGGCCAGCCAGACAATGACAGCCACCACTTTCGTTCACAGTTCAAGAGCAGAAATTCAGCCACATGGCTCCATTTAATTTTAGGGTTTCTGGAACGTGCCATCCCTAGTTAGGTGACCCTATGCCTAGTTATAATTGAATATTGAAAGGAGGAGAGCGAATTCAAATGGGAAAAGACACAGCCTAGCACACGGCTTTTAAAAAATTTAAAAAAAAAAAACTGTAAGGCTGAAAATAAACATTAAATACAGGAAGAACCGCCATCCACTGAAGCAGCTAGTCTGAACCTCAAGCAGGAAAACCCCGGTGTGCCCATGGAAGATGCGCAGTGGGCATAACGAACAATTTAGGTGTGAACAATTTAAGTAATTCTGTAAATCATCCTGTCCTATACACAAGAAAAATCAGCAGCGTTGCTTACAAGACAAGGAAATTTAAGTTACAACAATTAAGTGATATCAATGTGTTTGGCAAACCTTTCTTCACGGTCATCCCAACGTGGGCGGGGTGGTGAGAAAATCGGGTGCACAGAATTGTCACGCACACAGAAGCCTCAGTCAGCCCGTTCTCACGGAGCCCGAGTCCGTCTGAGGAAGCAACACACGCTCCATTTAAAGAAGTCTGCACACGCATTAAATGCCTGATAATAAGAGAACAGGTGAATAAATTCTGTGTAGGGAATAACACGGTTACAATCTCCATGTTCTTGTGTCTCTTCCGTAGACTTGGCAAGTGCTTAGGAAATACGAACGAGAAAAATGAATTAGAGAATTCCTTTGCTTTTTTTTATATTTCATCCTCTAGAAGAAACCCGTTTTATCCCGGAGAGCATCACACCCGTTGGGCCGCACTCTACACAGACAGCGGCAGCGGGCAACGTGTTCCGTATTCCCTGTACCAGGATTCTCAGGGAAACGAGGCCTTTGTCCCTGCTGCTCTGGGATAAGTGGTGTGACTATTTTCTGAGCGACAGCCCGCACTCTTCAGATTCTCCCACTGGGTTTCTGAAGCAGGCCCACAAGCTCCACGCAGGTGGCTAGTGAAATGTCTTAGGATTCTCCTTGGCCTCTCAATCGTTTGCTGAAGTGCCCGAGAGGGTGGGGGTGGTCCCTGGTTCCAGTGACTGTCTCCAAATTATCTTCCCGAGTTAATGCATGCTTGCCTGCACTGATTTAAGGAGCCGTAATGGTTGAGGATGCTCCCCCTTCCATGGCACTTTGGGACCGTTTTCTATTGGCTAGAACACGAAGTTAATCATACTTCACACTTCCAGTGCTAGGGCCTGTCTGTAAGCTAAAGAATTCTCGTTCATTTGAGAATCATGCTTACATGAGAATCATTATTGAGAATCATTTTTACAGGAAAATATCAATAATGCAGCGACTAATAGAAAAGCATAGAGTGACCTTTTCATTTAAATGCTTTGGCAGGCTGAAAAAAAAAACTCTAAGAAAAGCCACAGACAGACACAGAAAAAAAAAAACAAAACAAAAAAATATGTTTTTAAATCTTTTCAAGATTAGCACATGATGGCTCATGGCTGTAATTCCAGCACCCAGGAGGCTGAGGCAGGAGGATCATCTGGACTATAGAGTAAGACCCCGTCTCAAAACAATACAAATCTCTTCAAGTCACAGCTGAACTGGTACAAAGGTGAGTCCCGTCCTCACAGGCAGGTTCTCCTGAACAGCAGTGGGCACCCTGGGGGCTTTTCAGCTTCAGTGGGTTTATCTTCAGTGAATGCAGAAGAAAGGACAACAGGAAGGGCACCCGCATCCCCTTCCCACAGTACAGCCTGGTCCAAAACACACAACTCTGACGCCAGACACTGTCTTCCCGCCTGCCTATAACAACATAGCAAAGAACATCTGATCTCAGCTTGGACACAGGCAGGCAGGGAAACATCTGGGAACTTGGGCACATAACCAGCCCTCACAGGAAGTGTGGGACTAGACTTTCACCTGCCAGTGCAATCCAAAGCACCCAAGTCACAAGGTTGGCTTAAAGTCTCTTCAGAAATCTCCCAGAACAATATTTAAAGCTCTGAAAAATCGCGCCACAGGGAAATGATCCAGGAAACACCAACTTTCTCTTTCTTAGACTCCCCTCTCCATGTTTTCAGAACATGGCTGACGGTGGCTAACTGAGACGCGACAGGTAACGCTGCACGTCACAAAAGTGCGGATAGCAGAGTCACGGGTGAGGAGAGATTGCAACAGTAACAGCAGGTACTGACTCACTGCTGATATATGCCAGGCACAGTTGCGTGTGTGACCACACGGTCGTCTGTATTGTGGCTGGCAGAGATAATGTGTGTGTGTGTGTGTGTGTGTGTGTGTGTGTGTGTGTCTGATTATCTATAAAACACACACAAACATACTGGATTCTTGCAGCCACGGAGGGTTCATCCAACTTTTAGATGAGGAAACCTCTACAGTCTTGGGTATCTGTGGAGTGCCAGGCTTCCCACACAGGCAGTGTGATCCCAGAGTCCAAGTTCAGGTATTGAGGACATCCCCACACCTGTACAGCATTGCTGACTCCCCAGTGGCCCAGTGTGGTGTGCTCCCCATTCCTCTGCATCTGTGGCCATGATCGTTCTCCGTCACTGTGCTGACGTCTGCCTCAATACATTGGCCTCTCGGAACTGTTCGTGTTGAAGCTTTTCCAAAGTTTGTAAGAGCCCCAATCACAGCAATGACAAAAAAAGGGGGGGTTTCCATTTCAGTGGCCACAAAGAGAAGTGAGATGCGTTATGTTATAACCACATCGGCTTCGGTGCTTGGAGATCAGGGGAATGAGGTGGTGAGACTCCTACGGCGGTGAGGGCATATCGTGCGCCACGGCGATGGAGCCAAACTGGCTTGGTGGACCCGGGGGTGTTTCCACTTCGCGCGTCCACCATTGCTCTTAGTTACCACGGTGTAGACGACTGGGACTGCGCACTCCTGTTCCCGTGGAAGAAGTGTATTTGATGTTACAAAGTATCCAGCTAGCTAGCTTCATTTCCCATTTAGTGTGCAAGTTTAGCTTCTGTTAGCAAGTGAATTTCCAAGGGCATTTCAAGGAATGTAAATGATAGAAAGACGAAGCAGAGCCCCTGGAAAATACGTCTTCCCTCTTCTTCCTTGTTTGTTTTTTGTTTTTTGTTTTTTTTTGCTTTGGTTTTTTGTTTTTTTGTATTCAGAAACAATACTGAAGCATGCATATGAATGAATCAACAAAACCGGGTAAGCTAAGAAATTGGAAATTGCACTCTAAGATATCCGCTGTGCTCGAGAGACCTTCGTTGCAGGTTGGAAGGGCTGAAAGGAGCCACCGGCATGACCGGAGCAGGTAGCCTATGGGCTTGGACTGTTAATAGTCTTTTGGGCTCCTAAGTATTTCAGCAGAACACACTCCCCACCTTGTCCTTGATACCTGAAATCATGTTAATACTCCCCGAAACGTGAGCTAACAAGCTACATGAGAAATGCAGTACATGGAAACGGAGAATCTTTGCGGTATGGGCAGAGCAGAATAAAATTTAAAAGTAGCAAATAAAGACAGGTGCTCAATAGAGAAATCAATCAATACCCAAAGATAAGGAACAATCAATAAAGATAAACTTTAGACGAATCCATAACAGTACGGAAAATGTTTGTCTAATTATGATTGGATTCTTTAAACAAGCAACAATGCTTGTTCTCAGCAGATACCACCAGGCTCACAAGAGGCGCCACAGAAAATACACTCAACACCACAGCGCTTCCTTGGGGAGTGTGCCTGAAATGCCTTCTCTGAGTATTTGTATGCAATGTTCTTTCTTCCCGGGCCCTCAGGAGTTGCTCCCTATAGAGACCAAAAACTGATCAATTTTACAGAGACCAAAAGAGTAAGAATAAGCAGCTAACAAGCTTCTGACGTCACCGGGGAGGCTGTGTGTTGCTGTCTTCTTCAGCTGCGTGAGTAGGTGCAAATGGGAGCACCTGCCCCAGCCATGCCCTCTCTCTGCCCATCTCCGCTGGAGCACTCCCCCGCTGGGCATGCCCAGTCCCATTCTGCCTAAGGCTGTCTTGCCATCTGCTTCCTCAGTTCCTGGTGTTGCCCACAATTTATTTTCTCCTCATTAGCGAGTGATGGTGCATCATGAGAGGTGGAGTCTGCCTAGCAAAGGAGGTGCCGGACACGCCCTCTTTACAGGAGACTCCCAAAGAGAGCTTGGAGCTAAGCGTGTCCCACTTCTCCTTTCCGCTTGTAAACTGTGCTGTCCAGGGATGCTCTGAGCTTGGTCTAGTTCTCTTAAACATCAGGTACACATTATTCATTTCTCAAGACCTGTGAGAGAGGAATGATTAGCTCACACAGGAATGTCTAAAATAACCAGGTAAGTAATAAAGTGACTGTTGCCGCCAACTTTTGTTCACCAATTGCAAAAATACATTTTGAACTTTTCCAAAGCATATATTATTAGGTGAGATTGTGAGGAGCTTTAAAAAACAGGACAAGACTTTGACCCCTCAAAATCTTCCACTCCACCTGAAGAAAAAGACGGGGGTAAGTAACTACCCCACACAGTAATGGTTTAATGTGTCAGGAAACTCATAAAATTAGGGTGTGAAAATGAAGACAGAGAGAGATCAGGACAGGAAAGCTATTCGGAACTGATGGCTATGGATGGTCTTTGAAAATTTTATGATCATCATAAACTCACACGTGCAAAACCCTCAATGGACCCTGGCCAGAAGAATAAAGTACCCAGTACCAGCACGTATTATCACCAACTGTCGGAAGGGAAAGGAGGTAGGAACAAATCCTAAAGCTATTCAGAGAGAGAACAAAATGACATGTTAAAGGAGCACAGCAGTGAGATCTCTGATCAGAAGTAATCCGGGTAGACGACAATGAATAGCATTAAATTGCTGAGAGAGTTTAAAACTATCAGCTTAGATTTCTATAACCAGTGGAGATCGGTATCAGAACTGAAGATGAAATAAAGATATTTTCAGATAAAAAAAAAAAAAGCTTGCAGTAGCACACTGCTGTGGCGGCTCACCAAGAGAGACATGGAGGTATATTCATAGGTGCAAGCCTTTCCAGACCTCAGCAGAGGGAATCACTGTCATGGCCAACACCATACTCACAGTGGAACCCCGAGCATCTGAGCTCAGGTGTTTTTATTGATACAGAACTCCTCTGATAGCACATGCAGATCATTAGCAATCAAATATCCCCCACAGAGATCCAACACCTGCAGACAATACACACACACACACACACACACACACACACGCAAACACACACAAAGATATTTTTAAAATGAATCTTCAAATGATATTAAGGGAATATTACAAAAGCCTCCCATCCCTAAGTCTGATGCTCTATGGACAATGAGCACATGCTAGAAAGATAAAACCAGCCGAGGATAAAAACAGAACACATAGGCTCTGGAAATGTGACTGTGCCTGTCACGTAGCCCTGAGCCGCGAATCAGAAGAATCTCTAGATGGATTTTTCTTAGGTACTTCTGCAAATATTTTAAAAATAAAAATTTCTCTGAAAATGGAAACTGAAGGAATATTTCTTAGTTTATTTTATGTCTATTATAACCATGATATTAAAAAAGGACTGCTATTACCAGGAAAGAAAATTAATGACCATAATTCTAAGAAAAATATTAGTAAATGGAACCCAGCAATCTTCGGAAATAGCACATAATGAAGAGGCTTGCCATGAAAGTTGGCTTAACATTCAAAAAAACCATCAACTTAATTCACTCCATTGAGAGACTAAAGAAGAAAAGCCAAGTGATCACTAGGAGATACAAAGAAATAATTTGACGTAATTCAACCTCATTCATGATCAAAACTCAGGGAAGTAGTAACACAAAAGGGTTCTTCAGTTTAATAGAGGTCACCTATGAAAAACACACAGCAATTTAAAGGGAAAAAATGGACGTTTTCTCTCTAAGAACAACAAGATTGTCTGCTCTCGCAAACGCTATTCCGCACTGCGCAGGCAGGAGCAGAAAGGCCAGACAAAGACGTCAAAGCAGAATAACAGATGTGAGCCAAGATATAAGAGCATTTATACAAAGCTAGCATCGTCTGTGTAGAAGATTCTAAGGAAGACACATATAGGCCAAAAAGCTATGAGAATAAGTTTAGGCATTATCAATGGACAAGGGCAGCATTTGAATATTTATTGAATTTTCTATATGGTGGTTAAAAGTTGATTTTTTAAAAAAACACTGGTAAGAATATCATTCAAATATTACATCTACATCATCGAGTTAAGAGAGATCTGCACACTGAAAAATCCAAATAGTAAGAGAAATTAAAGGCGTATAAGAAGACGCACCGTGTTCAAGCACTAAAAGTTTTAATATTGTCTTAGCAGTATTACCCTAATATCACAGGCTGAGGTTTGTGTTTCCCAAACCAGTGTCACAAGGTTTTAATCTCCAGTTCCTCTGAATGACGCTGAATCTGGAAACAGGCCTCTTCAGAGGTAAATGGGGTAAAATGAAATCACAAGAGTAGAATATAATCTATCATGACTGGTGCTTTTATAAAAACATTCTATAAGACAGGAACCAGTCCACGGACTCAGGAGAAACCTGTGAGGCACAACCAGACAGACGCCATCGGTGACCCAAGAAAAGAGGCCTCAGAAGATACCAATCCTGTTACCACATTTACCTTGGACTTCCAGGCTCCAGAAATGTGGAGTGAATTCCTTTCTGTGGTTTTCTTGGTATAGAAACATTGTCAGCTAATAACGATTTCAATTTTCTCCAAGCTGATTGATCATAAATACAGTGTTACTATAATTTAAAAAAAAAATCAAGCAAGGATTTGGTAGAAATTTATCCTAAAATGTTTATCCCTAGATAAGAAATTAAGCATTCATTCAAACAAATAACCTACTATATTTGTGGAGTTATAATCATCACCTTCATCATCCAGCCACTAAGATACAGAGTAGAAAAGTAGGTGAAATGAACAGAATAGAGAACAGACAGCTACATCTGAATCAGTCGATTATATGAAGATACTCTTGAATTTATGGGGAAATATTATTTTGATAAATGATTCAAGAACACACGAATGATCATATTTTTTTAAATTCAACTCCTACCTTACACCATGTACGAAATCAGTTTAAGGAGGACCATAGAAACAACCACAAAAGTTAAAGCTCCGAGGCTTCTGGAAGAAAACACAGGATTTAGGTGACAATTTCTTAAAATCATCTGTGGCGTGTGGTTGTGTATCTACGTTTCCACGTGAATGTGCACACCCTATATCTCCCTCTCGCTGTATGGCTCTAGAGCTAGTAAATCTTTGGTCACTATAGTGACTGCCTTCTTCCCCCAGTGCCCATCATTAGTCATGGCTGACCCCTGACCCCTGTCTAATCCTGCTCAGCATAAGGACCTATGTAGCTAGAAGTTTCCTAGATTCCTTCTGCTTCCTCTGTTCCGAAACCACCTTTCCTACCTTACTGAGTTGAATCAGTTTCAACCCCTGCTTTTCTGCCCCTCCCCCCCTTTTTTTGGAATTCTACTGGTCCATCTCTGCCCATGGATATTGTCTCTCATACAAAGACCCCTGCTCTATGTCTAACAGTCAGTTAGTTACTGCTGATTTGCACCTTGGCAACAAACCCCATGTCGAGCAGCACAGAAGTTCAGAAATCATTGAAATCTAAAAGTAAGCCATTGAGTAAAAGCCATGATGCCAGTCAAGCGGTGAGACAGGCCCAATCCGTACCTTGAGCTCCAAAGATCCAAGCCCCGTGATAAACTACAATTTGAAAGAAGCTGTGGTACTGCCTGACTTGTCCACTCTGGGTAAGACACCTTGTTCTAATTCGCCTTGATTCCAAACTACACATAAACAAAAGAGACCCCGTGTCAGGGCCAAGCCAAACAGGACCCAGACTCACAAAGGCAGGACCTTTTTGTGCAGAAATGTCAGAAGAACCTTTGGAGAGCACCTTAAACTGCTGTCTGCCTTGCTAAGCGTTTCTCTGAAATTTAAGTGGAAGAGACCAAGCTTCACCAACAGAGGCAGATCAGAAGACAGTTTTTCTGCCAGCACCCCTTGCTGTGTCCCATCCACATGCTGTTCCTGCACCCCCAAATTGCAAACAGCTTGTGCCTATTTCTATTGAACACAGCTTGTTTCCCTCTGATGCTGTCTCTGTTGAAATCTGAAAAGCTGCTGTAATGGTACCTATGTAATCATATGTAATGTAATGACTCCAAGCCACCTCTCAGAAGGGAGAAGACTTCCGGGTTGCAATGCGTAGATATCTTTAATATCTGTTAATTATTGTGATTATCACTTACGATTAGTACAATCATAGAATCAGACTATGTCAACCATGGAAATGACAACCTTTAAGGCGAGCTACAGCATGGATTAATTTTTCAAATCGCATCAAAAGCCCTTTGCTCTTGGAATCACGACAGAGACATCCACTTTGCCCAAGCAAGAATTTGATTTATCCCTATCCGTGGGTCTAGAAGTTAGGTTGGGAAATGAAGTTATGTCAGTGTGCCAGAGGTAGTAAACACTGGTGTGTATGGATGTGTAAGCACTTCACCCTGTTCACAGTGACCTTTCTTGTTTTTCCAACAGAAGTCACACTTTCCTGTCACTGGGGAGAGGGAGTCAGTTGAAGGATGCAAATCTGTAGGATCTGCAGCCATCAAAGCTATGGACCACGTGTTATGTGACCTTCAGAGAGTTTTGATAGATTCTGCTATTTCATTGAAATAATTCGAGGGTGTTGACACACCCTCCTGACTAATCAAAAAGGCGGGCTTTAAATATCAACCTCTGTGGCTATGAGTATGAAAGGGTGGGTGGGGTAGGATTGTAAATTGTTTTAGAGTTGTAATTTCTAAAAGTAGGGAGCTATGTGTGTGGGGGCGGATAGAACATGAAGTCTGTAGTTTAAGCGCTGGAGAGCTGGTTTAGTGGTTAAGAACACTTGTTGCATGTCCAGAGGATCCAAGTTTGGTTCCCAGCCATCTGTAACTCTGGTTCCAAGGATCCAGACTCCTCTGACCTCTGCAGCTACTTTCATGCACACACACACACACACACACACACACACACACACATAATTAAGATAATAATAAATACATCTTCAAATATAGATAAATTCAAAATTTTTGTATGGATTGTGAGACCTTAGACACTAAATGATCCTCTCCAAATCTGGATTCATTCAGCTCTAGACTAAGACAATACGGCTGATGGAAGGATTAGCTGTAACAGGCAGGTGAGGTTCCTGGTGTCTAGGAAATGTGTGTGACAAATAGAAGCTGATGGCTCTCAGCCAAAAGTATCAGCGTGCTGGGATGACGGCTCAGTGAATAGAATGCTCTGCACAAGCACGAGGCCCTGAGTTCAGATCCCAGGGCAGTGCCTACATAAAACCCAGGTGCACATCTGTAAACTCAGTTCTGGGGAGATGGAGAGACGCAGATCCCAGGAGCTTCCCAGGCCTGCAGAAACAGCATAATCCAGGTTCACTGGGGGCTCTGTCTCAAAAACTAAGGTGGAAAGCAGTGAAAAAAAAAAAGAACTTGATATTAGCCTTTGGCTTCTGGATGCACATACATAAAGCACATTCACATGCACACACAGGTACACACACACATACACACACACATATACACACAGAGACATGCACACGCATATACACACATACACACACATATACACACACACAAATACACATACACACACATACACACACACACATATACACATGTATATACACACAGAGACATGCACACACATATACACACACATACACATACACATGCACACACACACACACATGCAGAGAGAGAGAGAGACAGAGAGAAACAGAGAGACAGAAACAGAGACAGAAAGACAGAGACCAAGAGACAGAGAGAGAAGGAGAGGGAGCACATACTAGTGATAATGGAATTGGGTTCTGGGGCTGCATTTCAAGTGTGTGTGTGTGTATATATGTGCATGTCTCTGTGTATATATATATATATGCATATATATGTATGTGTGTGTATGTGTTGTATATATGTGTGTATGTCTGTGTGCGTACATATATCTCTGTGTGTGTGTGTGCATGTGTGTGTATATGTGTGTGTATGTGTATTTCTGTGTGTGTGTATATGTGTGTGTTTGTCTCTGTGTGAATATATATATGCATATATATGCATGTGTCTATATGTGTGTGTGCATGTCTCTGTGTGTATATATATGCATATATATATATATATGCATGTGTATTTATGTGTGTTTATGTTTCTGTGTGTGTGTGTGTGTGTGTGTGTGTGTGTGTGTGTGTGTGTGTGTGTGTGTAACTGCAAAGCCAAACCTAAAGCTGAAATCACAGAGAAACTGCACGGTCATGTCTGACCTGAGTCATTCATTTCTTCAGTCTTTGGAACCACAGTAACAGGTGGTCCATGTGACCTCTTCTCTGACCTTCCACCCTCAGAGCATCATGGTCCCCAAGTTCCCCAGCCCACAGTCTTGTGGGCAGAGACACTTAACCAATAGCTCTGTGAAGCATCTTATAGGTGTTAAGATGAGCAAATCTTTTCTACTTACGCTCTTTTGTACCACGTTTTGAACAGACCACCAATACATAAAAACTTGAAATGCAGTCCCCGAGCCTGCCGCCTGCTCCCTGTCACTGTGTGTGTATGTAATTGAGAGAGGCTTAGTTAGGCGCCCTGGATTCTGGGAGTAGGAGAAATTATGCATAGATCTGCCATTAACACTAATGGGGGTTATCTGCACAAACCCTCCTCACGCGGAGAAAAGAATAGACTCCCCTCGTTCATACATAATAGATCTGTAGAAAAATTAGCATGTACACTTTTAGGAGCTGAACTTGAAGATGTACCTTCTGTGGGAAATATGTAAATAAGGAGAAAGGAGACACTGAAGGACAAGCTCCAGGGCGATCCTTTTCTGAAGCGCAGCACCTTGTCAGTTTGGCTCCTGCGTAGAGCAGGACACGGCTTGTCTCTTCCCAGATTCCCCGGTGCATTCATCTTCCTGGTTCATTACCAAATTTCCCCGGACACAGCTTACTTTGCCAAATTTACCCCGTTCCCCGGGGAATAGTGCGCACGTCAGTCACCGAGCAAGTACTAACGTGAACACTTTCCTCAGAAGCAATTTTTTTCGTAGGCAGTATTGTTAAATTGCCTTATGATCTAAGCTGGTTTGGGAACAAAGAGATAAGGTTTTCATTGTAGGAGTGTCCACCCTGTGTGGACAAGTCACCTTTGAAGATCACAGGAGCCCCCCTCCCCAAAATGCTGGGCAGACTGAAAGGGAAGGAAAACCCTTCCTGTAGCTTCTGTCACCCCAGTAAAAAAGGAAACCTTCTTTCCCTATCTCCTACACACTGTGTCTCTATGCTCAGGCCTGCCAGCTTAACTAACCTGTCATTTGTGGGCTTGAATTTCACTCATGGCCAGTGCCGTGATGGAAAGGTGGCTTCCAGAGACTGGGGAGACAGTTCAGTTGGCAACGTGTTTGCCACCCAAACATCAGGACCTGAGTTCCATCTCCAGAACCTGTATAAGAGGCTGGGCGTGGAGGCAGATGCTTGAACCCTCGGTGCTGGAGAGATGGACACAAGCAGATCCCTTAGTGCACTGGCTAGCCGGCTCTGCCTCCTCAGCAAGTCCCAGGTTCCAGTGCGAGATCCTGTCTCAAAACCAAGGCAATGGCTACTAAGAACAGCATTTAAGGTTGCGTCCTGTCCTCCACACACGTGTGCATCTCATATGCATGCACATACACTCACACGTGCCTTCACACACATGAGCTCAGGTACACAAACACATACACACCGGGTATACACCTAGGACGCACTGGCCAGCCTAATCTAACTGTCCGTCCCCAGGTCCCTGGGAGAGAGCTGTCTCTGAAAGAAACAAGAATGACCCCAGAGGAAGGACAAGACCTGAGGTTGTCCTCTGATCTCCACATGCACGAATATACCATCACATATGTGGTTGTGCATGAATATGCACACACACATACACATACACACACACATACACACACATACATACACACACATACACACACATACATACACACACACGCATACACATACACACACATACACACACACACATACACACACACGCATACACACACACATACACACACATACATACACACATACACACACACACACATACATACACACACACATATACACACCTACATACACATACATACACATACATACACATACACACACATACACACACACATACACACACACGCATACACACACACATACACACACATACATACACACACATACACACACATACATACACACACACGCATACACATACATACACATACACACACACACATACACACACACGCATACACACACACATACACACACATACATACACACATACACACACACACACATACATACACACACACATATACACACCTACATACACATACATACACATACATACACATACACACACATACACACACATACATACACACACATACATACACACACACATACACACATATACACACATACACATATATACACACATACACACACAAAAGGTATTTTCTTTCTTTCTTTTTAATTTGGTTTTTTCGAGAGGGTTTCCCTGTGTAGCCCTGGCTGTCCTGGAACTCACTCTGTAGACCAGGCTGGCCTCGAACTCACAGAGATCCTCCTGCCTCTGCCTCCCGAGGGCTGGGACTGAAGGCATGTGCCACCACCACCCAACTAACAATAGGTGATTTTCATCCAGAAAAACAAGCATATTCTCTTTTTGAACAGTTTCTAGGCCAGACCAAAGCCAAGCTCTTGCACCTTTCCACAGAGCTCCATGCCTGCTGGCCGTACCCACCCCTTGCTTCCAGTCCCTGTGGAAGCTGTACCTGAGGCAGGCTGCCCTCCAGGCCCAGGAGATCTTTCTGACTAGGAGTGTTCTGTAGCCCTAATCAGCGATGGGCTCCACTGGCCTGGAGTCAGATAGGGTACACGGGAGCCTTTATTGGAAGCTCTGGTCTTACTTTTCACAGATGCCCTGCATTTGGAGGAAAAGTACTTGAGTCATTCAAAGGAGTTTCCCATGGGCCCAGTAAAGCCACTGAACTCCATTTACCCCTTCCTGAGCACCCTCAGAAGGATCAAGTATACACCAGCCACCATCCTCACTCCCTCCTTCTCCAGTATTGATATGCCTTCCCAGCTTCAGATACTAAGGCTGGAAGCACATCAGGAAAACGGACTATACTTTCACCTTGAGGGGAACGTGGTCGGCCAGAAGACAATGGGAAGTCAAAGGAACGTCCACATAGTGTGAGAAATGTGTTCACGGGAGGAAAAACAGGCTCTGTGATAGCACAGATTGAAAAAGTCATTAACCTTGGCCTGAAACGGTGAAGGCCAACTGTTACCGAGTGGATGTCTTGAATGCCCTAAAAGAGAAAAAGGAAACTAAGATCAGCCAGAGGAAATCATTATAGATATACCATGGCTTCTATAGCCATGCTGAAATTGAGAAGTTCTCCTGGGGAGGAAGGAAGGTCTACTTTAATGTAGAACTGAAGACATACATTGTTGTCACCGACTGGTCCCTTCCATTGTAAACATCATAGTCCTCCAGGACGTTCAATCAATGGAGAAGACGAGTTGAACTAACTCCGTCTACCTAGGGTCTCAAAGTCTTCATAGCTAAATAGTGGGACACTAGTGTTAATGCTCAGAAAACAGCATTAATGGAGCAAGGACATGAGGTGAGGTCTTATTACCTAAATAAATCACTGTGGCTGACCCGGGACCTAATAGCAGACCCGATTCCCCTAATGCACTATATTTTGCAGAGCACCCCACTGTAACAGAACGCCTACTGTGTACGCTGATAAGGAAGTCAAGGAGGCATATTCATTGGTGTAAACTCTGCCAGACCTCAGCAGAGGAAACCACTATTCTGGCCAGTGCCATACTGGACAGTGGAACCCTGAGCGTTCTAGCTCAGGTGTTTTTATTGATACAGAACTCCTCAGGTGTTCTACTGATAGCACGTGCAGATCATTGGCAATCAAACATTCCCCACATGAATCCAACACCTTCAGACAATACAAAATGCCAAGACCTAGGCAGCCCCTCACCCAACAGTGCACAAAGCAATTATTTTACACATAACTAAAAGTAAACTTCCACAACACCCCACAGCTTGCTGGCTTTGCAACAAGGACAGATCAAGAAGCACAGTGTCAGACACAGGCATCTGCGGGGTGTGGGATTTACAGCAAAGACACTGCCAGAATCCCCATCCTGACTCCAAGCACGGCCCTCTTGGCCGCTCTCACAGTCTGACAAGCGTGATAACAGTCCCAGCATTCCACAGGAATGCTACAACCTGGAACACACAGCATCATGTGCAGACATTCAAAGCATCCTAAACCGTCGTGGGCCAGCAACACTGACCCAGTCCCTCACACTGCTCTCTCTGAACCACAGACACTGGAGAGCAGGAGCCACCAGCTTCCGGGTCACTGTACTTCTAAACACCGAGTGGTCCCAATCTTTTCCAGAATCGTTTCCCTAAAGCCACCAGGGATAGGAACAGAGACGTAAACCTCAAAGCAACCGCTTCATTAGGGCAAAACTAAAAATGTGGTAGCACCTGCCCATTCGCTACAAATATAAAAATAAAAACAAAACAAAAAAAAAAAAAAAAGAAACCTTAAGGGCCACCACGATCAAAATACACACACGTCAGTTGTATAGTATAGAAGTTAGTATTTTATAAAGCCATTAAAAATATATCTCTTATGTAGCTTAAAAACCTCAGTTAGATTGTGTTCGTGTTGATATGTATCCTGAATGACAGCATTTGGAAGGAGAGAGTTAAAGAAGCTTAGGGAAAAAATCGAGAAAGGTTGAACTAGTATTGTACATGCAAATGAGTGCATTACGGTAGTGGGTTTTCTCCACTGAATAAATTTACATTTACACCAGTGAGATCTGACGTAATTCTGCAACCAATGCAACCTAAACGTATACATATTTTGTCATGAGAGCCCTCACAGCTGGAACCTTTTGATTAAGATCTATTGTTAAACTGGGAATAAATTTCAGTCAACCCGTTTCCCATGTGACAACTCTTATTACTCATTTTACCCAGAAGAACACTTTCGACTGGTATTTTGCCAATATTCGACACAAGCACTCTCCTCTGATTTTCCTGCTAACTCCCCAAATTTTATAATAATTTTCATAAACTGATGGAATTTTATAAACTCCCACCATAAAAAAATAAATAAATAATATAAAGTATCTATTTGGGGGCACAAGAACATTTGTGTGGATGAGTGTGTGTGTGTGTGTGTGTGTGTGTGTGTGTGTGTGAGAGAGAGAGAGAGAGAGAGAGAGAGAGAGACGTCCTACTGTATATAATTTGCAATAAACCAAAAGTCAGTAGCAAGATAAAAGAAAACCGAAGGCATCAGGCAGTCACCTGCTCCTCTGCCCATTGCTTACGTGAGCCCCAGGTCCCAGACGTTTGACCCGCTCACCTAGGAGGCATCGCCAATTAGTATGCAAGTAAAACAGCCCAGGAAGAGACAGAGCAGCTCCGAGACGCCGGGCGAGCTTCCGCCGTAATTACAATTTGTTTCATCCACCATTTCACGTGGCGAATTAGTGAGGCTGAGATTAGGGAGCCCTGCGCAGTGCAGCTGTGACGGTTATGAGAGAGTGGCCTGCCACTAAGTGATCACATTTAAGGGAAACAAATAATTTAAGGAGCCGCTAACGATGGCCGGTTGTTGCGTGCGGATGTGCCAGACACTGTTAGCAAGACTCAGTTCTCAGCAGCCTTCACGTCCGGGCGGCAGAGCTTCCAAACCACAGACGAGAAAACTAGAGGGCAGAGGGGAGAGATGGCTCAGCCTGTGAGGGGCTTGCTGCATAAGCATGCTGGCCCGAGTTCAGCTCTGTAACCCCGAGGTCACAGTGGCAGAGATTGGACATCGGCCAGGCTGGCCTGACCCCAAAGGCTGAGCTCTTCTTACAAAGCACCTGTAAGAAGTTAGAGAGGGAACTGGGGCTCTCAGCAAGACTCTCAGCAGTGCTTATACTGGGATGGACAGCATTTCCTGACAAGCCACTGAAATCGGTCTGTGTGCGTGTGCGCACATGTGTGTGCATGTGTATGTGTGTGTGCACGTGTGTATACGCCAGTGTGTGTGTGTGTGTACACATGTGTGACTGTGTGTGCACATGTGTATATGTGCCAGTGCATTGTGTGCATATGTGTATGCACACACACGTATGTGCATGTGCATATGTGTATATGCCAATGCTTGTGTGTGTGCACCCACATATGTGTATGTGCATGTGTGTATATGCCAGTGTGTGTGTGTGTGTACACATGTGTGTGCTTATGTGTGCACATGTATATATGTGCCAGTGCATTGTGTGTATATGTGTGTGCACGTGCATATGTATGTGTGTGTGCATTGTGTATATGCCAGTGCATGTGTACATGTGTGTGCACATGTGCATATGTGTGTACATGCATACGCGTGTGCATGTGTGCATATGTGCAGGTGTGTGTGCATGAGTGAGTGTGTGCGTGTATGCACATATGAGTGCATGTGTGTGCATGTGTGTATGCACCAATGCATGTGCATGTGTTTGTGCATATGTGGCCTGTGCATGCATGTGTTTTTGTGTGTGTGCATGTGTATATGTGCCTCTGTGTGTGTGTGCATGTGTGCATGTACTCTGTGTGTGTGTGTGCATGTGTGCATGTGTGTGTTTGCATGTGTGTATGGAGTGGGAGAGCAGGAGGCTAGAAGTCAGGTGTCTTTCTCAATTGCTCCCCATCTTATTTCTTAAGTCAGGATCTCCCACTGAACATGGAGCTCACCAATTTGACCCCTCTTGTTGACCATGACCCCAGGGATCCTTGTGCCTCTACCTCCCCAGTGCCAGGATTGCAAGTGTGAACTCAGACCCTCATGCTTACGTAGCACGTTACACACTGAGCCATCTCTCCAGCCCTGAACTCCCAAACGAGAACAACTAACTATATTACCATGAGCCTAATAATGTTTTGATATTTATAAAGCTCCTTTGCCTTAGAAGGCTAGAATTTTATATTCGGCTATGAAATTCCATCAGATAGATGATTATAAAAGATAGATAATTTAATTTTCTTATTATGAAATTAAATAAAATAACTAATGGTAGATACCTACTATTTTTTGAATTATATTCTCTGGATAAAAATGTTTCTTACTTGTTATTTCATCTGATGCATAACAGATAGAAGGAACGTGGAGCCACACAGAGCAGTCCCAAAGAAGTTAAAGGAGAGTCCTCAAATTCAAATAAGTATTAGAAGCATCTTGTGCTAATTAAAATGCAGACTCAAAGGTCATTGACCCCCAGCCCGCTTTACCTGTGGATTTAAAGTGGCCTAGGCACCTGTATTTAAGTCAGGTATCTGTGCTTCTGTTAATAGAGGCAGGGAGGTATCTCAGTGCACATCCTGGCAAACACCGCACACATCAGAAGGGCAATAGCGTCACCTGGCCGGTACCCAGCACTGAGTGTGAGGATTGAGGAGGAAGGAGACTTCTCCCTCCACTCTACAGAGGGGACCACCTTAGCATGAAGCTCTTTGTATAATAGACGGATCTCAAGCAATAAAAATGACGAGTCCGTGGTTACTACCCGTTCCCAAATTCCATACGCCGTCTCTGCCGCCCTGCCCTGACTCAATCCTTGTCTTATTTTCCCAACCTTTTCTCGCACTCACTCACTCTGATCCCTCGGTCGGACGCACACATTTCAAGAGGCCTTGCCAACAGTAAACATACTTTAACTGTCCAGCGCCGTGTTGCAGTCCATGACCGGTGCTCGGAGCACACGCCAGCGGTTTAGGCAGCTACTCCAATCCGCATTAGTGTGACGTTCGGAAGTTCCGTATCACCAGTGACTCAGCAGGCTCTAACCATTCCCAGGTTCAGGCAGTAGAAAGGAAAATGCCAACCTTGGCATCCCTGCACTTGGCCCAGAGCTTCCCCAGTGAGAATGGACTCTTCCCACATAACCATATCTTGGTAGCTCTCAGGACATGGGTCTCTCTCTCTCTCTCTCTCTCTCTCTCTCTCACACACACACACACACACACACACCCTCCATTCTTCTCTTTCTCTCTCTTTACTTCATTTAACTAAGAATACTTCAAATGCAGGACTGAGTTGTATTGGCCCTGAATTCCCAGGACTGAGCCCAGTGGTAGGCGCATGACAGATGCTCTGTAAATGTTGTGAAATAAAAGTCACATGGGGGAAATTAACCAAATAAACGACATCGGTGGGAGACCCTACTGTTAGAGCCAGTCTTTGAGTTTCTACACTGGTCTGTCTTTCTCCTTGTAGTCAACAAGGGTCAGAGGTACGCCTTTCCTCTAGATACACTTTTCTCTAATAAGATCTACAAACTGGGTGAGAAGCAGCCTTCAACTTAAGTTTGGCTCTTCACCTTAAATGGGAGTTACTTCTGCATGTTGCTTTGTGTGTTCCTTGATTTTCAGAAGGGAATGCCACCCGTCCCTATCTGGAAAAGCTTCGCTCAGATGTATCGCGGAGAAAGGCTAGAAGAAAACCAAGTCCTTACTGGTCCTGAGACGAGTGTGGCTGATTCCGCTCTTCTGTAACGTTCGGAAGCCGATGCAGGAGGGGTGCTCAGTCTCTCCATCTTGGCTCAGCAGGAGAGAGGGGGTGAGGCGTGGGGTTCTGCATCCACGCCGGCAGCATCTCCTCTGGCCAGGAGGGCAGAATCCACCGTCAGGGAAGGATACACTTTCCAAAGCCTCTCGGGTCTTCTGTGCTGGGGAGACTTGAGGGCGAAGGCGTAAGCAGCCATTCTCTCTGGTTGTTACGGAGTGATAAGCACACGGGCATTGAACTGAGCTATCTGTCTCCCTGAAGCGGTGAGTCCTGAGGCGGTTAGTGTTGACTGAACTTGATGGGATCTGGAGTTAATTCAGAGACACGAGTCTGGGATGGTCCCTGGGGACATTTTTAGGAAGGGTTAACTGAAGGGAGAAGCTCTTCTTCCTGAGTGGGTGGCCTGGATATATAAACGTAGATCTACGATATGGCATTCCATTCATGCTGGCCTTGAACTTGTTATGCAGCCGAGGACGACCTAGAACTTCTGATCCTCCTCTCTGAAGTGCTGGGATTACAGGTATGTGCCACCATACCTAGTTTATGCAGTTTGGGTATCAATCCCAGGGCTTCTTAGACATTAGGCAAGCTTTCTACCGACTGAGCTGCAGCCACGAGCCAGATCATGTGATATCCACAGAAGTCTCCTCTGATTTGATGAGTTCACTCAGATTCCATACCATCCTAAGGCTCTGTTGAGAAATCATGGCAGATGATAAGCCTTCAGCAAAGCTGCCTGCATTGGCTGCACCATGAGCTTCAGCCCCAGGCTGAATCCTTGTCAGCTGGGACGATAATACATCCTCTTGGCTTTGATCTTGACTACTCTTATTGCTCAGGTGTTAGGATGGTCACCCAGCCCTCAGTGCATATAAAAGGGAGTCTCTCTAGTGCACAGACTTCAAGTCAGGCAGAGCTAGTTTGAGTCTTAGGTCTACCACTAAGCAGATGTATCCCCTTAATTGTATTACTTAGAACCACACGGGGCCTAGTTTGTCCAACTATAAAACAGAAATAATGATCCCACCTGATTGCTGTAGTTATTTAGATGAGACAGTGTATATCAGAGATACCTAAAACATAGTAGACACTAAATAAAATCTAACAGCCATTACAACCAACCTGGCTTTGTGGACAGGACCCAGACCACATCCTCTAATGGGCAACAAATAGCATTTGGAGAAATCAAGCTTTAAGATAAAGTGTAAATGAATCCCATGGTTCATTCTACTAAGTCTGGTTACTCGTCCAGGACATGTCTGTCCAGGGCCTAGTTTGCATTAGGTATGGTGATGGACAGGATACCATAATGAGGAGCAAACAGGTGTTAGAGAAAGAAGGCCTTTAAAATAAAATAACCCCTGGGCGGTGGTGGCACACATCTTTAATCCCAGCACTCAGGAGGCAGAGCGCCACAGCAGAGGCAGGCAGATCTCTGTGAGTTCGAGGAGGCCACCCTGGTCTACAGAGTGAGTTCCAGGACAGCCGGAGTTACAACAGAGAAACCCTGTCTCAAAAAACCAAAAGAAAAAAATAAATAACCATTCTTGTAGCATGTCTTACTAGGTAAACAAAGGGCTGAGGACATGTACTGGTGCTCTGTGTGTCCTTAGGAAACCTGATTGCTTGTGAAAGAGCAAATAATTAAAAAAATCTGCCTGTGGTCGTGGCCCCTAGAGTCTGGCTCAGGAAGCAGGTCTGAGGACGGGTATGAGACAGGTACTGAAGGAGACATGGCTTCTCTGGGACCTGGTCTGCAAGGACACCTTCAAACCCAAACACCCAAGGCCAGAGGATGTCTGCCAGCAGCAGACGCCACAGCAGACCTACCTACACACATCAGGAAGGCCAACACAGTCCCAGCCCAGTCCCGCTCCAAAGCAACTTCTTGACACAGCTTTCTGAGGGCTGTACAGGCCTGGGCCGCCATGCTTCCTGCCACCATTGCTTATTAAACTGAAGAGGGGAAAGAAGCCAACATTTGCCTTGAATCCATCTGTATTCTGAAGTGCTTGGGTGGCCGTTTTCATCGCTGAGGACAATGAGCTGGGGGTCAACAAAGAGCATCCTCGTTACGTTGACACAGGGAAAGCAGAACAGCAGCAGCCAGAGCAGGCGCATTCTTTCTTTCTCTTTCTTCCTTCCTTCCTTCCTTCCTTCCTTCCTCCCTATCTCCCTTCCTTCCCTCCTTCCTTCCTTCCTCCCTCCCTCTCTCTCTCCCTTCCTTCCCTCCTTCCTTCCTCCCTTCCTTACTTCCTCCCTCCCTCTCTCTCTCCCTTCCTTCCTTCCTTCCTTCCTTCCTTCCTTCCTTCCTTACTTCCTCCCTCCCTCTCTATCTCCCTCCCTTCCTTCCTTCCTTCCTTCCTTTTTTTTTTCCTTCCCTTTCCTTCCTTTCTCCTGTTTAATGCAGGAAGAGGCAGCAGAAAAGCATCTCCGTTTTGGGGCAGCCCGGCTGGGTTGAAGGAGGGTTAAATACACAAATGATAACAACACCAATCAACCTCCTTTGCTTACAGCCCGCAGAGTCAATCTGCCTCCTGGCTGTGGAGCTACCAACCAGCAAAGGCAAACTAATTAGAGGCAGACAAACACTTAGACAATCACACCTTGTGAATGTAAGCGTCTTCTTGTCTCTCAGCTGCCTCGGAGGAGCGTGAGACAACAAATCCCTGCAAACAAGTTCCTCGCTCTCCACGGTTAGTGAGACCTAGCGGATCACAATGGCTGGAGGTGAAAGGTGCACTCTCGTCAGGTAATGACATCTCTCCAACAGCCCATATTAAAGCAGTCGCGCTTGTTTAGACTAGCCTATTTGCACCTACCTACAGAGGGCCTTTTTAATGTAATTATTAGCCTCGGATGCCCTGCTTAGGGTCTGAAAGTATCGTTCATTTTCATCTTGCTTCGGCTACCGCTGCTATCTCCCGTCCAGCCTCAGCCACCTCATCTTCCCACAGCCAAGTGTAGAGACAAGCAGCAGCCGGAAAGGCTGGATTAACGAGAACGGGTTGGCAGGTGAGCTATGGGACGGAAAGGAAAGAAAGAAAGAAAGAAAGAAAAAGGGAGAAAAAAAAAAAAAAAACTAAAGGAGTTGACAATGTATTCTAATCCCTACCTATCTGTGGAAACCTTAAAAAAAAAAAAAAATGACTTTTCGTAGAGAGACCAAAAAGCTATCTCAGTAAAAGACTAAACCTACAGATATAAAAACAAGAAGATCGGAATCATATGATAAAATCAGGCCAGTAAATAACTGTACGTAGCCTTTTAAAAAAAAAAACAGAAAGAAAGAAGGAAACTAGAAGGTATCGACAGGGTGGGTCAGGGGTCTGATAACTGTTCATCAGTCCCGAATTTGGCCTTTGGCACGCCTTAAATAGCTGGAAGGAACGGCCCTGCCTGACTTCCTTCTGTATTATACAAACAAATGCATCACCATGTAAAAGTCTGGCTGATGCATTACAGACCTGAAGGTCAAAGACCAGACCCTCTAAGTTCCCCGGATGGTTTGCGTCTCTGCCGGCAAGCACCGGGTCGTATGCGGGCAGAGCGGTGAGGCGTTTTCGTCTGTCCACTATGAATTGTTAAATATCTGCCGCTGCTTGGAGCTGTGCTCGCTCGAAAACGATGCAGTTGACTTCCTGTCGAGACGGGTTTCCGTCTCGCTCCCTCCAACCCTATCGGTGCCGTGACCATCATTTATTCATGGGATAAACTAGAAGAACACCAGCACCAGTTTAAACATCACCACGGAGAGCCTTCCGTGGAAAGCAACGTGCGTCTCCCTATCGTTCTTTTTCTTCTCTTTCTCTCACCCCATCGTTTCCATCTCCCGTATTCTGCTCTCAGCGGGGGGGAAAGGATGTGATAGAAATCAGTTGTCAGGGAGGCTTTGGGCAGGGTCCTCAGAATCCGGGGACGCCATGCAAAGGAAGTGGGGTGAATATCGGGGGAGGAAAAATGGCTCTGGAAAAAGGATCGTCTAGAGGTAACGTGCCCTCTGCCTCTGCCTTCTTGCTGCCTGGTGTCCACCTGTCGTAGGTAAAGGGGAGAACGAATTAAGGCGTAAGATGTCCCCTGTCCTGTCCACTGAGAGAATGAGAACTGAGGGCAGCTGTAGAGGACACCGTTCTAACCCTTCCAGTTCCATGCCCCCTGCCCAGGTAAGCTCTGTAAGCTGCAATTATGGAGACAGATTAAAAATGCTTCAAATCACACACATACACAATCCTCTGAACCCATGCAATATGGAGGACCTTGAAAATTATAGAGACACTCCTTGCTTCCATCCAGTATGTGGCTCCCAGCCCTGCCCTGGCTTGTGCCTGGAAATGTCCGCCTGCCTGGAGCAGAGCCTTCGGCTGCAGTGAATTGTCAATGGAGACCGTGGGCCAGTAGCTCCTAACTTTGCACTATTTTTATGGTTAAGAGTCTCTGGCGAGAAATGGCCACCTGGAGAAGAGAGAGTCCCCACTAGGGAGATGTGTCAAGCAAGGAAGGGTTGGAAGAAGTTTGAGAACAAGGCAGAGAGCATGCCCTTCCAGACTATTTCCTGCCTCTAGCGCCAACTCAGCCTCCTCTTCTTTACTCTCCAGCAGAGTCTGCAACGCTGGTACCCACACCACACAGAGCCTAAAGCACCAGAGACGCCAGCCCCCTGTCCGTGTAGATCCAATAGTCAGAAGTCGCCCGCGTGTAGAAAGGAGAAATCCCTAGACCATACGCTAACATTCTCAACCTAATGTGCAATAACTCACCTGGACAGATTCCCCAGAGGCTATGAAAAATCCCTAGGCTGGGAAAATAATGAAAATATTATTTAAGGGCTTGCTTGTCCTTCACGCAACGAAAGAAGAGGGGCACAAAGACCAGAGACAACACAACGAGTTAAAGCCAAAGCTGGGAAGGGGCTAGGGAAGAGTTGAGTCTAAAGGATCGAAGACATACAAAATATAGTACAGCCAGAGAGAAGATCTATGTCGGAGGGAGGAAGTAGAAAACCGCGGTCCTTCCTGTTACAGTCTGGAGAGTTCCAGTGGCTTCTCCAAATGGTTCTGTGTTCTCTGTAGAGATGAACTGTTAAAATCAGTGGAAACAGTAGGTTCGGACACCGACTTAGATAGATCTCCAAATTTGTGAGAGGAAAAAAAGGGAGAGAGAGAGACACTGGCCACGGTTCCTGTTATAATATCAACTACGATGTTTGCTGCCAGGACCGTTATCTCTTCTTCTCTCTGAAGTTTCCTTGCTTTCCTACTTCATCGCATTACAAATATTGGAAGGATGAAATAGTACAGCAAATAAAACTGTATCGGAATCATTGCTTGCCTGTTGATACGGTTCTCCAATTTCTCCATCAAATACTTGTCACGTTACCGTCTGTGATGGCTAATGCCACATGTCAACTGAGCTAGGGGACAGATCACATTTTTATGGTCAAATGGCAGTCTAAATGATGCCACAGAGGTATCCTTAGATGTAATTAGGATTTGTGTTAATAGTGTTCAGATTAGGCAGGTTGTCTTCTCCAATGTGAATGCCTTTGTCTAAACAGTTGAAGAAGACTGTAAGAGCAAGAAAAGAGGCTTCGTAGAGAAGAAGGAATTCTAAGGTTAAGATGGAAATCCCGCCTGTGTCTCCAGCCTGCCGCCCTGTGGAATTCAGACACAGGACTGTAACAGGTATTTCCTGAATCTCTAGCCTGTCAGCCTGATCTATATATCTTATGTAAAGATACTATCCATCCTATTGATTCTGTTTGTCTGGAGGACCACTGATTATACGCTACTGTATAGACAGTGCTGTACTCACACATTAACAGGTGAGATACACGAATTAAAAACTCTATCATCTTAATTTCCGGGAAATGTCATCTCATCCAATACTCAATCTCCCCGTCTTCGAAGTTCCCAGAACTGGGCTTGATCTGCAAACATGAATGAGAGCTATCACTGCTTTTAAGTTCACAATCCAACCAAGAAAGTGGTGTACACAAATCAAAAATCTATACAGCAGCATGGGCAAGTCCTAACAGATAAACAAAGAGTGTCCAAGAGGTTCCAGAGAGACAGGAGCTTCTACCACAGGGAGTGGAGAAGGCTTCACTTGGGCACGGCAGGAGAGCTGAGCTCTCACACCGCCAGAAGTCCTGAATTATCAGGAAAGTTCCATTAGAAGGCTCAGAGACCACAAGTCACTGTCTCGGTTTCTTCTCTGTTGCTGTGATCAAATGCTTTGTCCAAACGTTTCTTAAGGAAGCGTTTGTTTTAGCTCACAGTTCCAGACACTTGTTTATCATGGCGGGAAGTCAGGCAGCATTGGCTGGAAGTGGCTGGTTACGTGGCATCCACAGACAGGAGAAGAGAAAAAAATGAAGCCATGTTCCCTGGTGCTCAGCTGGCTTTCCCCACTGTTGTATTTTCTGTGACCTCTTACCTAGAAAATGGCACCACCCTCAGCACGTATGTCTTCCTGTAATCATGTAATCATCTCTCTGGGTCATTTCCCAGGTGGTTCTAAGTTTGATCAGGTTGACAATTGACAGGAACCATCACAGTCACCAAGCAAAAGGTCTGGAAAGTTATAAATCGGTGAGGTGCTCGTTTTGATGGGCTCTATATTGTATCAGTGCTCAAAGAACTCCTGACCGGGCAGCCGAGCCCAAGCCCCTGGGATCACACAAAAGATGGTGATTTTACAGAGAAAGAAGCTTCGGTCCTTGATTTATACAGCCACCGGTCTGAGAAGCAGTCACTTTACTCTGCTGAGAAGAACAGGGTGTTGCTCTCAGTTCTCCTGGCCCTTGCAAGCACCAGATAGTCAAGCAAAAGCAGCTTGTCTGCAGGAGACTTTAGAGAGCACATGTGAGGACCTGCTGGGGTCAGACTCAGTCAGTTCTCTTCCCACGTTACCTAGCTCTGACTTCAGAATTATTACTGCAGCATACACTAAGAGCAGAAAACTGTACTCATTGCTTATTGCTCCCAAAAGCAAAGAAGTGAGTACGTTTTAGAAATATTTCCAAGAGATGGAGAGATAGTTCAGTCGGTACAATGCCTGCTACACAAACATAAGGACCTGGGTTCAATCCCCAGCACCCACATAAGATGTAGGGCCTGATGGGAGATAACTATAATCCCAGCACTGGGGAGATGGAGACAGACAGAAGTCTGCAGCTAACAGGCTAGCCAGCGTAGCTTCTCAGCAAGCTTCATATCCCAGAGGAAGACTCTATCTCAGAAAATGAAACAAGAAACAACAATCAAGGCTGACCTCTGGCCTCAACACACACACACACAGACACACAGACAGAGAGAGGAGAGAAATATTTCCACCAAAAAGCTACTTAAAGTTGCCGGTACAAGCCTCAGTTGAATGATTGGCTATGCGGACCAGGGAAGGCCCAACCATGTGGAAAACTGTGGGCCGATGCAAGCTCCACATACCCAGAACCAGAACCGCTTTTCCTATAAGTTCCTATCTCATGGTATAAAGAGCAGTGTTAAAAAAAAAAAAAAAAAAAAAAAAAAAACCTGGATTATCTCCAAAATACAGATATGCGAAACAATCCATGTCTAGGAGGCTCTAAGATGCTAAAGTCTGGCCTTTCCTTAACAGTAAAAAATATACCAGCATCAGACGCGAAGGCTCCCTTGTAGCCTTAACTTCCCCGTTCTGAGTAGAGCACTGGGCAGAACCAGCGTCAACTGCTTGACCCAAACGATGCCCGGGTTTTAGCCGCAGAGGTGGTCTGGGCGGGGCGGCTGGAGTACGCAGAATACAGAGCTCCATCTGGCCCCTCGGTCAGGGGTACCATTAGAGCCATCAAATACATTACCTTCTCTCTCCCCAAGCTGGCCGGGGGCCTTCTTGTTCCATCTGGCCACCTGTCCTTCCTCCCCCCACTACACAAACACTCCATCATGTGGTACCAGTGCCCACACACTCAGCTTTTGTCAGTCACAGCAGAGGTGGGCGGGGCTCAGGGATGTCATCTTGATGTCATCTTGATAGCATCTTGATCAAGGCCTGGCTGCCTTCGGCTCTCTCTAACACTGCAGAGAAATTAGTTGTCCTTCAGAGACAGAGTTTAAGATCGAATCCAAAGATCATAGAAGAACCTTGTTTTCAGGACCATCAACATGGGGCCAGGATGCTGGATTCACTCGGCTCGATATAACCATTTGCCATGAAAACCAAGAAGCCTTTGACATAAGTCCAGACAGAAATGTCTACAAACTTGTGTGTCTTAGGAAACAGCAATACCGTTTGGTTAAAAGTAGATAACTCGAGAGCCTGGAGAGATGGCTCAGTGGTTAAGGGCTCTCACTTTTCTTGCAGAGGACACAAGTTCAGGTCCTGACACCCATGTCAGGCAACTCACAGCTGTCTGAAACACAGCTCTGTGGGAATCTTATACCTCTGACCTTCATGGACACCTGCGCTTGCATACGCAAACCCACACACATATAGATAATTAAAAGAAGTAAAGAAGACCTTTAAAAAATAAAAGATAACTCAGGAATGGGATACTTCATATCACAGAAAGGTGAAAAACACAAACACTCTTCTTCACTCCTTCAGGAGCATGAGAGCCTTTGGAATAGCTTTGGGCAGTGCTACCCTGAGCATCCAAACTAAAGGAAGTCATATCTGCTTTTGGATCATGACTCCCCCCTCATTTCTTTTCATTATCCCTCCCCCACAGAGATGCTCACTAAACAGGCCTGTCACTCCTCACTCCAGACATTTCCCAGATGCATGGTGATGCCATTGTCCACGCTCCATAGAAATTTGAAGCAGTCATCCCAGGACATGTAGAATGCAGGAACACGTGTTCCTGACTGCCCTGAAACACGGACCACCTTCGTCTCTGAGATAACCTGAGATGATCTGAGAAAACAAATTCTAGAGACCAGACATGGTCACTGTTAAGCTTTTTTAAAAAGCTACCTGCTTTACTGATAGACTTGGGAGAGACCTAGACCTGTAGAGTGAGTGCTCAACAGAAGCTGACTGCCGACTGAGCAGATCTCCATCTCACCTGTGTCCAGAGGGGATCCTCCCCTCCCCAGCCCCACGCTTCTCCTTAAAGGCTCCAGCCTCCTGAGAAGCCCTACTTCAGAAGTGCCTGCTTTAAGGTAAAGCTCACACGGAGAACAAGAAACACCTGCACAGCCAGCCGCCAACGGGAGGCCAGGCTCAGAAAAAGCCAGAGGCACTTGAAAGCCCCATTTCGCTTTTATTCAGCAACTTTACTGTTTTTAAGATGAATCATTGATGTGGAAAACAGAACTTCAACTTAGCCTGAACTGGCCAAGATCCCCCCCACCCCCAGCTGAGGAATTCAAGCCTCACCCTAAAAACGTGCGGAGCTTGGTTTTCACACAGCCTGTGATACTCAGAGGGCGTTGGCCAGCTCCGGATGGCCACTCACCAGTTACACTGTCAGCTCACTCTTGGTTTCCCAGAGACCCACGGCCACGTGGGAATTGAGTTTTTGCCTATATTCCATGGTGGCAGGAGGAAATGGATGAGAAGGGGTCAGAGATGGAAACTTAGCTTCAGACTTTCTTTAACTAGAATGTTGGCTCCTTCTTACATGCCCCATATACAGCCTCAAAGGTCCGGCATCTCGTTTCTCTGCACAAACCCTTCCTAAATGGTGACCCCCTCTGTGGAATGTCACTTGTCCCTTCCACCGGCTGTCATATTTCCCAAACTCCAGCACCATGTCACCAAGGAGCTAATGCTGGTCCCGTCCATTTTCAACTGCGGGACCTGAGAAAGGTTTAATCTCCACGTCTCCTGATCTGCCTATCCGTGAAAGGGGAAAACTAACCCGACCTACCTCGGATGGCGGTGAGAATCAGAAACCCCAACACAGCAGACATCTAAAAGGGTCTAGAGCGAGTCTGTGTTGAGCTGGAGGTAAGTGCTATCATCGCCCACCAGAAATGTACTCTAAAAGAATGTTGCCCGTTGAAAAGCCCCAAGCAGACTTCCCTGTGTGCATGGAATCTGCCTCCACCTCTTCCGACTTTCCTTACCTGGGTAGGAAGGCCATCCATTTCTCCCAGCCCGGAGGAGTTTCGGTTGTGCTCATGAAGAATTAAAGCGGTGCACTCTCCTAGTTACTTGTCCAATAGGTACGTAAAGTAATACTTGCCGTGACCAAATGTCAGGGAAGAAGCAACTCAGGGCGGGAGACGTTTCTTTCTGCTCATGGGTTAAGAAGGGAAACGTTCATGGTGAGGCGGGCACGCAGCTGGACCATGACTGGCCATGTGGCCTCTGTAGTCAGGAAGCAGAGCGTAGACAGGAAATGGGACTGCGCTATGGAGCCTCAAGGATCACCCCCAGTGACTCCAGCAAGGTGCCATCTCTTAAAGGTTACACAAGTTTCTGAAGAACCACCTCCGACTTAGGACACACGTGACTGTAGGGAGCATTACGGAGCCAAACCACAACGCGCACTTTCACATACGCTGCTTGGGATCAAGACACTGTTTCGCTTCTTTGTGGAACTGGTTGACAAAAATTCAAAATGAATATTGAAATAAAGCAGAGGGAGTTTACACAGTGCCTAACATAGGCTATGCCCTGGGGACTTATTTCAAGACTTTTGGTTGACAATTTTATACCAAGAAGAACGATCCAGTGTTGATAGCAAAGTCTATGCCTTTGAAAGTTCCCACATACAAGCGAGAAGCAAGCCACTACACAAAGTCAAAATCTGTCCCCTGGATACCTGCCCAGATGAAAAGTTCTGACAGCACTCAGAAACACGTAAAGCTGTTATGCGCACATCTCTACCTCCCCACCAATGCATAAAGGCCACAGCAGCTACCAGAATGAGGACAGTGGCCTGCCTGTAGTTAGCGGTTACTGCGTTGGCAACGTTGCTTCCAGACCCATGGCCGCATTGCGAGGTGCAAATCTCCATCATTTGGCTTACAATATCCGTTTTCAAATTTTTCACTTGTGGACGGGAAGTACACTTAATAGTGGTTCTTCTAATGTTCACAGAGGGTCTCCGCAGTCACCGTAGGCCTACACCCCTTTCTGCTTTAATCTTTTAGAATGTTTCCTGTAAGAACACCTTTGTTCCATTCTGTCTCTCCTTCTTGATGCCCCTGTCGTGGGAATTGGTCATTTTAAGCTGTTCTGATTAGTCTTTGAAGAGATAAAGATGGCTCGGAGATGGCTCAGCCGTCGAGCGTACTCTTGCAGAGGACCCTTGTTGGGCTCACAGAACCCACGTGGCAGTTCACACCTGCCTGTACCTCCAGTTCTGGAGGATCTGAACCCTCTCCCAATGTTCATGAGCTCATGCACGCATATGGTGCACATTCATGCACTCTGGCACACACATACACATGAATAAATTGAATTTTTTAATACAAAAAAATAAAAGAGAGACAAACTTTTACAGGCTCCTCTGGGTGAACAGCATGGAGAAAATTTGGACTGTGAGCAGTGTAGCACGGCAGTCCTCTCACCCAGCAGAAGACAGAGATGAGCCAGACACACAGAAAGGACGCTCGGTTTACCAAGCAAGCAAGGGCGCTTGGCCTGCACTGGTGTCTGCACACCACTGCAAGCCTGGTGCTCACAGGCTAGAAGAGAGCTTGAGAGCCCTGGATCTGGAGTCATAGACAGTCTCAAGCTGACATATGGGTGCTGGGAATAGAACCTGGGTCCTTCGAGAGAGCAGCCGGTGCTCTGACCCATCTCTCCAGACCCTGCCACCTCGCTCTCAAAATCACACGAAACCATTAAGGAATTGTATTCCTTTTTAGTGAATGATGTTTTTACCTAAGAACAGCAATAAACAGGACATCTGAGTGAGTGATCACACATGAACCAGTGCCAGATACAAAGCAGAGTCGCCAGGCCCAGCTACATGTCAGGACTTGGACCTAATAAAGAATGCATCCATCTGCCCCACAGCGTCTCAATCGAGAATCATTCATTTAAAATTATGGACATACGATTAGGAAGCTCTACATACAAGTTTTTATCCCGGGTTCTTTGATCTATCAATAAAGTTTAACATCGTTCCGTGTTATGTTTTTAAACTATCTTCCTGTGTTACTCACGATGATTTATTAGTTAGAGGTATATACTCAAGGGGGGGAGGAAAAATTAACTTTCCCATAATTTCATGCTCTTAAAAAGAAATGGGTTTATTTCAAACTGAGGCCTTTCGTGGACAGAACGGAAATGAGTTTGTGGTAAAAGGCTAGAGCTGTGGCCGTCCCGAAAATTAAGGGACTGATCTAAAATTGACCCCTACGGCTTCCCATACTCAGCTTGGGCTCCACAGAAAACGGCCAACGCAAGACATATGGGCATTGGCAAGACCGCGACCCCTCAGTAGCTCCGGCAGGAAGCAGTGCTGTCTTCCCCCAGGTCAGCCCAGTGTCCTGATCGCAACCTGCTTGCATTTTTCTTGACTATTAACTTAAATTTTACCTTTTTAGAGTATTTTTAGTTTAGAGATGACTTGTTCACTTTTGCAACATCACCCATAGCACGGGTATCCATTCACTGTATGTGAAATCAATACATTGCTTTAAAATTATATTTCCTTCAGATGAGCTAACATCTGTGCCTTTTTCCAGCACGCCAACCTAGGGTGCCATTCTTAACGCTCACATTCTGGGGGAGAAAAAAACCTAGATGCCAGATCCAATAGTATCATTTTAACATTAATGGTACCAGGAGTGTATAGCCCAAAGTTTTTTGAAAACTGTTCTTTTTCAGGTGAGTGTCTCTATCTGGGAAATGGGCTTCCTTGGCTTGTATATGATTCCTTGACTCTCCTATTAATCAAACTTCTCAGTAGAGCTCTCCTGGTAAGCAGACACCTTCTATTTATTTCTAATTGATGTCATTTTAATGATAGTTTAAAACTATTTGGTCACCTAGAAGATAGACGATATCATTTTCAAATAAAAATGAAAAAAAAAGAACCAAAGATATTTTGATCACCAAGAACTTTTAGTAAAAGATACGGGGACCATCACTCTTGAATTCGACATTTGACAAGAAGGGGGAGGGGCTGGAACTGCTGCGTTTTCACACAGCAAAAGCCCAAAGCCTGTCACACCAGCCAGACATTTCCACTTCAGCCATTGGAAGTGGCTTTTTTTCTTTCCGTGGCTAACAGCAGAAACGTCGGTCGATCGGGCACAGCTGTAGGTCTGGGCTTGGGGCCCACTCTCAACCTTGCCTCCCCGCTTTCTTTCCCCCAGGCTGGGTTGGAATCAAGGGTCAGAGTTGGCAGTGGGCACAGCGGAAGGGGGAACTAACTAAGACACCTAAATCCAGATGAAAGCCGGATGGCTGCAGCACACAGGGCCTTCACCTATTAGGTAAAGTTTAACCCCCGCAAAGCGGGTCACTTGGCAAAAAAACGGATGGAAATAGAGGCTTCAGGTTGTGAGGCAGGTGGAGGCCAGGGAGAGGCTCTGTTGCATATGGTGTTCCATTAATAGCAATCACACTCCATAATGGGAACATTTTTATACAAATGTGTTCTTTGGAATCCAGCCAAGATCGGGGCACCCTAGTGAAATCACAATGCACAGCTAATGAGCTATTTTTGGTGAATTTGGCACTAGAGACTAATAGAACAAATTTGTCCCCAAAATGTTAAATCATTTAGCACGTCTTCGAAGGTGCTAAGTGCATCTAGAACTTTGCAAGGCTGTCAATAAAAATTAGACACTACTCACAAGCGTCCGTCTCGGCTTGCGGCTCTCTGTTCTCGGACAAGAGGGCTCTGTGCACCTGAGGACACTCAGTGAGGCCTCGGACCGGGAGACACAGGTGGTCAGACTGAGCGGCAGATGTGTTCCCTCTACTGAGGAGAGTGAATACTCTTCCTGGGCCATACTGACAGCCTGTGGTTCTTCTGCAATCGTTGACATCGCCCTCCTCCCCAGGTCCTGTCTTCCAGTGCCTTCTCTTGGCTTCGCCATTCAAATGTCAAGTCCCAGGCTCCTAGCAGAGCTTTCCCAGACAGCAGCCATTTTCCTGTGAGCAAACTATTTACCATTTCCTCTCTTCCAACCCTCAGCCCTACACTTCTGGAGCATGTATGTGTGTGTGTGTGTGTTGTGTGTGTGTGTGTGTGTGTGTGCAGGTGCACATGTGAGCACACATGGAGGCCAAAGATCTATGTTGGGTGTCTTCCTTGATCACACTCAATCAACCCTCAAACCCCTTTCGCAGGAGTCACCTAAGACCATCCGCATATCAGATATTTACATTACGATCCGTAACGGTAGCAGAATTACAGTTATGAGTAGCAATGGAGATAATTTTATGGTCGGGGGGTTGCCACAAGGTGCGGACACTGTATTAAAGGGTCGCAGCTTTGGGAAGGTTGAGAAGCACACTGGGTTTTAAAAATAAAAACGTCATCCAGAACTCCGTCCCACCAGCCTCCCTCACCTCTAGGCCTCCTGCATATTGATGGGAGATGAATCTTCATTAACTAACACACTCAAAAAGTTACCCACCTCCATGGAAACTTTGAATGGCTCCCTGGCCCCCGCCACATCAAGCCTGCGCTCAGCCATCTGACTGTCAAAACCCTTTATAAGATGACCCCATTCAGCCAAGATAGCTTTATTTTCCACGAGCTATCTTATCCTGTTCCGCTCAGGAGAATCATTAGCCATCACTGAGTAAATAAATCCAGGCTATTGCTCACCCTGGAGCCCACTACAGACAGTGAGCAAGTTACACCGCGTGGCAGTGCGAGAGACCATAAAACACGGAAGTAAAGCCTGTGATCTGAAGCGCCTGCCCTTGTGAGTAACAATTTAGAGCTTGGGTTTAAAAACGTGATCATTTCCTTCATCTCCAGTCCACCCATCCCTGGCCCACAAGAAGGCCCCACCCCCCCCCATAAATCCAAACCTGGGGCAAGCCTGTGGAACTATTTCTTTTATGCTATAGGAAGAAGTAAAAACAACTGCACCGGGGTGCCCCACACATGCGCCGCACTGCCCTCAGACACTGGTGTCATCTCTGGGTCCCATTTCCCCACTGCTCCTCCTTATGATCATTCCTTCCTCTCCGCCCCATTCATCAGAATCCCATCCGTAAGCCCAGTTCTTAGGTAGGGCCTAAGTATTCTCATCCTTCCGTATTTTATCTCTAAATAGCGTGTGAAGTGCTTCTTATCACTAAAATCAATGCTGCCTCTAGCCAGTCACTTCAAATCCTCAAGGGGGGGGGAAAGGGCGTCATTTGCACGGGGCTGGGTGGGGATGTAACTCACTTGGTAGCGGGCTTGCATGAAGTCCTGGGTTTGACAACCGGGGAATTCACGAAACTGGACAAGGTGGTACACACCTATAATCCCAGCACTCAGAAGATATAGACGGGTCAGTTAGAAAGTCAAGGGCACCATTGGCTACACAAAACAAAATAAAACCTACATTTCACAAAGTGCTGTGATCATAAGTTGCAAGTAAATACTTTTTGATCAATCAATTCGCACTTTAATTCTATCCCTATTATGCTCATAATGGTGCTGCCTGTATAGAATGGGCTCAAATAATCAAATTAGTCAATGATTATACGTGTTTGTGAAGCAATTTTTAACCTACTCCAGATACCCTGTTGGAATATTTTGCCAGCATTTACACTGTGATAGAGAAGTCCAAAATTCCAAGGTTCTTCTGAAAATGGAACTGTCCCTGAGAAGCAGCCTCTGTGAATCTAAGAGCAAGGCCATTCCTGGGTCACAGGGGCTAAAAGGCTACGTCTCTCCTCTCTCTGCCTTTCATCTCCCAGCTGGAAAGTTGTCCCATGATGACGATCTCCTGGGGTTTTAGAAAATGCTAGACCAAACAGTAGAAGGGATCAGACTCCACATCACAATGTGGAAGGCTCTTCTTGCCGGTCAGGAGCCCCTGGGTGGGACTATCACATAGATGAGAACGAGACTTCAACTGCAGCTAGCTGCTAAGAAGCTCAAGGTTTGCTACAACAAACCAGTCACTTACCTACTTCCGAAAGAATCAAATTATCACAGAGGAGAGCTGTTTGAGATGAGAGGCAATTAAACTCTCTTGCCTTAATACATGATGAGTTATCAAGCTGAAAGCTCATTGGCTTCCAGAGAGAGCTGCTCTGTACATTTAATGAGGAACCCGGGCATGTTCCACCAGCCGAAGGAAAAGGATTTCATTGTGTTCCAGCATAACGAAGCCCATGCTCACAAGGAGTACATGAAGAAACCCCAATCACCTATCCTCAGCCTAACCCGTTTTCCTAAATTAGGGAGCTATATAAATAAAATAAATAGTCTGGAGAACTTCACCAGCTATCCCATGGGCCCCTCAAATTCAAGATCCAGCTTCATCGTCCTCTCCCGCCCAGCTCTCTTTCTGAACTCCTTGTCTGTGACAGTGACATCTACCTAGACATCACACAAACTTAAATATCCATGTCCTCAAGTTCTAGAATTGGCCCCTCGCTCTGGCATAGAAGCTGCCTGCTGCGGTCATTTTTGTGGGTTTTTTTTTTTTTTTCCAGATTATCAGCATCTTTAGGAGTGGACCACACCCTTCTATCTGCACATTTGCCCAATGAATGAATAACTGACTGCCCGAGTAACTTCAGGGTAAACACAAGAGCTCAACTCTATCACAAACATTTTCAGAGAACAGAAAAAGTCTTCACACCCCTGAGGCTGAGCAAAGAGTCTCTGAGTATGACAACGGAAGAAGAGCCGTTTAATAAGAAATTCATAAATTAGACTTTGTAGATGTTGAGAAGCCTTGGAGTGTAAAGGACACCATGGGGAAAAAAAATAAAAAGACAAGCTAAAAGACAGCTTTGTGTCTGCATAGACGTGGCGCCTGACAGCATACACTTGCGCATGCTCCTTATCAGGCAGTGATCCGAGCACTCGCACGGGTTCGCCATGTGCGTGTGCAAGCCTCTCAATTGTTTGTTAGGTAAGTGCTCTTCCTTCCTTACCAATGTGGCACCAAGAAGTCAAAAAAAGAAAAAAAAACTTGCCCAGTATCATGTACCTGAAAAATGGTGGGTCTGCAAATTCCCAAAGGAAGTCAACAGTCAAAACGCTGATTGGTATGTCAAAAAAAAAAAAAAGTCTCATTTCACCCGAAAATGTATGGGAAAGAAACAATGCTGTAGCTATATACCTACTGTGTCCGCTGTGTCCGCCAGACCACAGCAGAGGGAACCGCTGTCGTGGCAAGTGCCACCCTGGACAGTGGAACCCTGAGCCTCTCATCTCGGGTGTTCCACTGATACAGTGTGCAGGTCATGAGCAATCAAACATAAAGCTGACACCTGCAGACAATACAAAATGCCAAGGCCTAGGCTAGCCCTTCACCCAACAGTGCACAAAACCATTTTAAACATAACTAAAAATAAATTTCTGCAATATGTCCCCTTTTCTGTATAAAACTAAAAAAATTGCTGTATCTCTACAACACAATTCAACTATACACAGCAAAAACCGTTTACAAGGGAAAGAAACACAAGGGTTGCTAACACACAGGACCAAATGAAACCAAACATCTATCAAGCTTTTCACAATGTCTTTGGACAGCAGAAAAATATTATCCAAAAATATTGGAATTCACTCACGATCTTCTGGGCTCCCCCAAAGGGCTTGGGTCACTTCTCTGCCTCTGCCCTCTGCAGCACACACAGCTTGTCCTCCAGGGTCTGGCTGGCTCCACTCCACTGCTGCTGCTGTTCTTGGTGGTCGTCCCATGGTACTGGCATCTCCAGAATGCTGGGGTCCCTTCCTGCAGCTGGGCTGCACTTTCACCAATAGCCTCTCCTGGGCTCTCTTCATGGTGCCAAGTCTCAATTTATCTGCATGACTCCTTCAATCTGGGTCTTCAACTACCACTTAAGCTGCACCTTCACCAATAGCCTCTCCTGGCCTCTCACAGTGCCAAGTCTCAGCTGCTCTTTATGATCCCTTCATTTCTTCTAAACCAGTACCACCTGGGTAACTCTTACAGTACCAAGTTCTGCTGCCAGCACAAGATACAACCTCAGCCGGTTCTGGAAGACAATGTCTGTGTGCTGACCCTGAAGAAACGCTTTCCAGATTTTAAGATAGAGTCTGGTTTGCAGGAAAAACAACTGGCAAGCTGGTCTGCAGGAAGGGTTCCCTGGTGGGGTGGAGTTCTCATCACCATAGCAGATGAGTCTTGTCAGGACTGCCTCACCGGTATCCAGACCACTTGTAGACAGGTTTGCAGGGGGTGGAAAGGACACTATGAAGTCTGGAGGTTTTTTTTTCTTCTTCATTTCCACATTGGATATAGCTGATCGTGATGTCAATGCCCCTCATTGCTACACCATTTGTAGTTGTTAGCCACTGTGTGGACTCACCAAGTGAGACAAGGAGGCATATTGATAGGTGTAAACCCTGCCAGACCTCAGCAGAGGGAACCACTATCATGGTCAGCAGCATCCTGGACAGTGGACCCCTGAGCCTCTCATCTCATGGGTTTTTATGATACCTAAGCTCTTCAGGTGTTCTACTGATAGCGTATGCAGATCATGAGCAATCAAACATCTTTTACATCAAGCCATTGCACCTGCAGACAATACAAATGCCAAGACCTAGGAAGCCCTTCCCCACAACAATGCACAAACAACCATTTTAAATTAACTAAAACTAAACTTCCGCAACACAATGTCCTCAGTTGTTTGCTCTTTTTTTTTCCCTTTTGTAACAAAGAATAAGGCCTTGAAATATGAAATTCTTCTTCATCCTTTATGTTGTATTAAACTGGCCTCTAAATTGACATGTTATGTGCTATCAAAAGCAAGCCTCTTCGTCTTTATTCTATGGCAGTTTGTGAACTGAAGCCCTTTTGGACACAGAAGAGAGTAAAGGTTGCCAATGCCCCACAGTTGGCCAAACTAAAGCTCCCTACTTCTGGTTCAGGAGGTCCACTCTCGCTCACAAATCCACAGCCTTCTCTCCAGATGATCAGTGGTCTCTTCTCAAACATGCCCCTTGTCCTTGTCTTACCTGTGTGTGTGAAGTTTTGAAAATGTCTGTGAAAGCCCAAATTCATTCTATCCGTGCATAATTAAAATAAATCTGTTGACAATGTCTAGACTCAATTATACTCTAGGTCACAAGTATTTTCTGTCCAGGAAAAAAAACAAATTACAGCCATAAGAAAAACATGTGGTTTTATTGGCATAGCCATAAAGTCAGACTTGTGTCTAGCTGTACTACGCATTACCAATCAGTCAACCAAAGTTATGCTGGGAGACTGACATAAATTTGAGTGAGGAAATCGGATCCTCTTTTTAAAGGGAATGAGATGAACTCGTAATTCAGCTACCATTGATTGAAATGCTTACATTGAGATATAACTGAAGATAAGTCAATTTGTACAAGCATTCCTTGAGAAACCGAGATTACTTTCCCTCTACTACCCTGACTATACCTGCCTTCCAGATTCAGAGTGTTGGTTAGCTCCTTTTTGCTGAGGCCAAATCCATCATTTCATTGCTTCATTACGCACTGTAGACAATTGTAGCAAATGAGAAATGGAATCTGACTTGCTGGTGTTTAATTATTGATGCGGTCTTTTAAAAACATATTTGGTTCTCTGAAACTGCTTCTCAGAACTGTGCGCTGTTGCTCGTCAGTTCTCTATTCTGTTTGTTCTTGGCCTCTGAGTTCCTTTTCGATTTTCTGCAGGATAGCAAGCACCGCATCGTCTGCTTTTGAAACGTGTCTTTAGGCGTGCTTTTGTTTGACAAGGAATGCCAACGCTGAGCTGACAAAGTCTGTTTGAAAAATCTTTTCCAGGTATACAGGATCAGGGAGCCTGTTCAATGTATACTGTGATTAGAATTTCCCCTCAGATATTTATATCAACATCTCAGTTTTAAGGAGAGATGTTTCTTTGAATCTGCCTGTCACAGAAATAGGTAAAAGAGATAGAGAAGTCTACCATTTATATATTCAAATGTGGAACTACTTCTGTGGGAAAGTATTGCTATCCCCGCCTCTGTCTAAAGGAGGCAGGCTCCAAGCACAAAGTCACTTCCCTCTGTAGGGGCTGGAACACACATCTGGCCCCCAGGTAAAGGCACTCCAGGCTTAATTTAGATTTAGGATGTCTTAGTCACAGTCCATCTGCAAGCTCCTCACTTTGAAGATAGGAGAAATGAAGCATCCGTGTGCACACACAGCACCCGAGGGAAAATTTGTGTTTATAAACTTATATATTAAGAATACAACATACAACCTGCCAATAGGCGTGAGTACACATCTAACACTCTTTTTCCTCTTAAGACTGTCAGTGTTCGGCTCCATTCAGCCACACCCACTGTGTAACCAAACGCATTTGAGCATACAGTTCACTCTTCCTAAGACCCTATCAAAAAAGACAACCTTGGTTTCAAACATCGATCATTCCAAAATCCTGATCACTTTGAGGAAACAAGGTTTAGCATATTATAAGAAGGGTTTCCAATTGGGTCACCAGTGAGGTGACCTAGACTTCAACAGGCAGGCTTACCCTAACTTGCTATGAGAAAAACTTCTAACGGGGTTACAGCTACCTAGGAGATTAATAATTTTCCTGGTCCTTGACGCATTGACAGTACAATGATTTCAGATCTGGCCAATTATGGTGAGTAATTTACTAATGGGAATAGGCCCCACCAGTTTCCCCCACGAGAGTGCTTCCTTAACCCTCCCAAAGAGGACATCCCATAACTCCTCACATATCTCTACCAGACTATTAACTAATTCCGATTGACCTACTCCCAGTTTTAAATTTGCATTATGGAGCTAAGTGAGGGCTCAGAGGTTGCAAGCTGCTGCCGTAGCAGTTCTCAGCGTAAAGCAGAGTGGAATCACCTCTGGGTGGAGAGTTGCTAATTTCTCTTCCCGTAAGAGTTAATCCAGTTCACAGACCACTGGGCTCAGACAATAAAAAGTATGAATGCAAGATGCTTTACATTGAAAAGCCCTGAGCATTGGTGAACTTTCTTTTTCCTTGATGCAGGTACATGGATGAAAATGCACATCAACATGGGTCTCTTAGTCCCACAGAGAAGAGTAGAGGACGGAGGATGAAGAGATAACTTTCCAACATCCTTCCCTGAGGGTCTTGCCTTACTAAGGGCAGGGCATCCTTGCTGAGGGCAGGGCTCCGGCCTCGATTTGATGTCCATCCTAGAAAGTACAGATTCTCTGGGCTGGTGTTGTTTAATTTGGAATGCTGGCTACACACCTAAAAAAAAAAAAAAGAAAGAAAGAAAAGAAGGGAAGGAGAAGGAAAAGGAAAAGGAAAAGGAGGAAGAGGAAGAGGAGGAGGATGAGAAGGGGGAAGAAGAGGAGTGGTGTGTGGTAAGCAGTTAAGTCACTGGCTTTCACACCAAAGCACCTAAGGAATCATTACTATGCCAGTTCTGAAAGGCCCCACCCCCAGCCACCGATGATCAAGGGCCATAATGAAGGTGTACTTCTTTGTCTCCTCGTGGTTCTGTTCACTCAGCGCTTTTGTTATGCCTTCAATATACTGAAAGGCTAAGTCCATGCCAGAAACACAATGATGTCTTAGGGGGAAAAAAAGAGAAACTTTTTTGTCTGTTTGCAAGACCATCTCTGTCCTTTGGGCCAGAGAATGTGTCAGCCATCTGTACTGATGAAGGGAGACAGGAAGAAATCAATGTCATTTTAAGCTGAGGAGTATCTGCAGCCTAACCACTTCACTTTGCATTTTGGCTAGCTTTCACAGGACACATTATACAGGCGCTCCTGTTTTTTTTTTCTGCAGAAATTCCAGAGCTCGCTCTGAATCCCCAGGATGAGAATACCTAATATACTCGGGGAGGCGTTGCTACACTCGCAAATTCAAATGATACAAGCAAACAGGGCTTTGCAAAGCATGTCTACAACCAGATCCCTGTTAACGCCTACCGCCGACCAGCTTAGGGAAGAGGGCCCCAGAGAGAAGCACTTCAGAATTCCGTAACTACACCCACTTCAGGGTCATTTCAGGAGCGGGGAGTCGATAATCATTTGTGTTGGATGCAGAGGAGGTGAGCGGGGGATTTAAAAGGTGAGGGAGGGAATATTCTTATTGGGGGATAAAATGGAAATTATTTACTCTGGCATTCCTCATTATTCTCTTGATTTCCATTCCAGCAGCACTAAGAGGTCCTCTCATCCCCACACACACCCCCACTCTGCTCCTACAGTGCTTGGTTCCCTTTGATTTCGGGACAAAAATTTGCAAGTCTGAAACATGTATTTCACCTGCGGGTGTTAATATTCAGGCTCCACAGAGTGAAAGCAGAGTGGAAACGGTCCCGCTTTTCTCAGCCCTTTAGAATGAGAAAAGTCTAACAGGCAGAGTGGGAAGTCCACCAGTTACCAGCGCTCACCAATGCTGTTTCTGCTGGCTTTTTCCAGGATAGCGTTTTCTAGGATGGCGTTTTCATGCAAAATCCCAAGTCTCTGTCGGGACAGAACGAAGAACATTTTTTGGAGATTTTTCTTAATGTGTACGAATGTTTTGCCTGCGTGTACGTCTGTGTGCCTCGCGACTGCGCAGTGCCTACGCTGGCCGGAAGAGGGTGATGGATCCCCTGGAACTGGAGTTGCAGAAGGCTGTGAGCTGCCACGTGGGTGCTGGGAATCGAACCCAGGTCTTCTGGAAGGGGGCAGTCAGTTCTCTTAATGGCTGAGCTATCCATCTCTCCAGCCCCAAGAAGAACATTTTTTTAAGTTTGCTTGATTTTAAAAATAGAAGAAGAGAAGGAAGAGGAAGAGGATGGAGGGGGCAGAGCAGAGAAGATAGAGGGGGGGAAGGGAAGAGAGGGGAATGGAAGGGGAGGGAGGGGGGAAGACAACAGATAATCACTTTGCTCTTCCCCCTCCTCTTTTTTTCTCTCTTATGACTACAAATACATTTGCTCCTGGTCTTTTGTCAAGGTAAACAGAACTTCCTGAAAAGGAAGCCATCTCTCAAACAAGAAATCTTCTCAGGGCATAGGGAGGAAAATCCATTAAAGAGTTTAATTCTGCTAAAATAAGATCCCTTGCTGCCCAGTGCCTGAGGCAACTCATGCAAAAGACACAGTTTGAAAGCCTGAGTAAGAAAGCTCTGTGCCACCACCCCACCCCGCACCCCACTACCACACCCTAGGGTGCGCATGCCCGATTGCGCATGCGCACATACACACTAGCAGCAAAGCAGCACCCTGTAGTGGGGGGGGGGTGACTCCCTAAAACTCTGTCACCAGTTGACTCCCACATCATGAGTTCCGCACCAAGCTTGAGAGTATCCAGCTAGTTTTTCCCCAGATCAGCAAAATGTTTTATCCCTGAGACCCTAGGTCTTGGTTACTCCATTGTTAAAAATTAATTTAAAAAAAAAAGACTTAAAATTTTATTTTACACAGTTGCCCTAAATATATAATATATTTCTACAAAGTACTTAGCACCGTGTCCGACATGCAACTGGCATTCAATAATGATTATTTTCTTTCTTCTCAAAAGCTATACACAAAATTTCTAATCCCTTAAATGGGGAGGGTGAGCAAAACACTAAATAAAATGTACAGTCTTGTAAGCAAGCAACTTATGAGCCTATAAGCACTCAGCCAAAACAAAGCAGAAACACCATTTTTTTTAAATATGTGCTGCACTAATTGCATGCAAACTACTTGCCTTCAATAATTTATCCCGAAGGAGGATTATGCTTGTTGATACAGACCCTGAGTCTAAATCAACAAGTCGATGTGACTTTGATTAGTTCCCAGTTTGTGTAGTATGGGAAGCAAGCCAAAGAAGTCCCCCCAAAAAGATTCCTGGGAGAAATGCAGGAGACTTTTGTTGTGCGTCTTGCCATTTTCAGGAGCTCATGAACATAGGAGAATGTGTCATCGAGATGTGACTGTCCCCAGGGACAGACATTTAACTGTCCTTGGGGACAGTCCAATAACAGTCCTAAATGTTATTTAGGGGCGCTAACAATCGAGTATGTGCCATTGTAGGGTCACCTCCTTAGTCGGGGAAGAGTTGCTGTCACAGAGACTGCTCTCTGCACGCTTTCCCAAACTGAAGGTGCATAGCCAGACTGAGCACAATATCAGGAAGACTCTGTAGACCTTCAGCCTCCAGGAACAGCTCTGCTGGCCTCCAGACTTCAGTACTTTCTCCTAAGTGTGGTCGCAGGACCACAGACATCCAGAGCTAAGCCAAATCACCCGACCTGCTAAAGGGGGTAACTTCACATTCATCACAGAGGAGTCAGGGTGCCTCTGAAAGCAGCTTCTACCATCCAGTGCAGCTGGAAGAGGGTTGGGGTGTAAACTGGACATTTGTGGGGCTATAATGAGCCCCAGCTTACGATAAAGCGCTGAGATTTAGTCTGAAGCTCATTTTCTATGGAAGAAAATATAAGCAAACAACGAAGTTATCTGCTACACTCAGGCAGCTTAGGTTAGCAAATGGAAAGCTTAAATGTCTTCATGGCAGATGGGGAAAATATTCTAGGAATATTCTAGAAAATATCCTCACTCTCCCAGCAAAACAAAGTAAAACTCTTGGTCTTGCTTGTATCCCACTATCAAAGGACCATCTACCTAATGAAAACCAAGTAAAGGTAGTTCTTCATCAGCTTGTGGTTTAACAAGGGCATCACTACTTCATGTAAAGAAAATGCTCTTCTAGCCAAGTGGTGGTGGCGCACACTTTTAATCTCAGCACTCGGGAGGCAGAGGCAAGTGAATCTCTGTGAGTTCGAGGCCAGCCTGATTTACAGAGTGAGTTCTAGGACAGCCAGAGTTACCACAGAGAAACCCTGTCTCAAAAAACAAGAGGAAAGAAGGAAAGAAAAAGAAAGAAAGAAAGAAAGAAAGAAAGAAAGAAAGAAAGAAAGAAAGAAAGAAAGAAAGAAAGAAAGAAAGGAAAAGAGGGAGGAAAGAAGGAAGGAAGGAAGGAAGGAAGGAAGGAAGGAAGGAAGGAAGGAAGAAGGGAGAGAGAGGAAGAAAATGCTCTTCCCTAGGGATTCTGTTAATGGAGGCAGGAGCCGATAACGAAAATGAGAATAGGCTGGCCACAGGAGTACACTGAGAATGGAATATACTCACACGCCTCATCCCCAGAAAAGGACATAGCATGGCCTCTGTGACCCATGAGTCCCTGGTACAAAAAGAGGAAAAAGGGACTGAGGGAGAAAACTTCAGACTTTCTCAGGGGCACAGTCTTGGTTTGGGGTATTGTTGTTTGGAATATGTGCTTTCCGTACATACACTTCCCAGTGGCGATTGGCACCCACCAACTTACCTTTCTGAGCATGCGGGCTTGCAGCTGGGAGACAGCGCACCTTGCAACAATGACCCAAAGGCTAGCATGTGACTCCTGGTTCCTACTTAGCTTGTCCAGCAATAATATTCAACAAAATGTTGTTCTGAACCTTCTATTTCTGGCGACTTGGTCATACCCGAGAAAACAGATATCCCTTCTTACAGATGTGAAGGAAAACGCACAGGGGGATCTGATCGTTTGCTCCAGGTTACAGAATTAATATATACATGGTAGCACTCCCTTGGAGTTCGTAAGCCTTATCGTTCTAGTCAGTCTCCTAAAAATAAAATAAGAGGGAGCAGTGAATTGAAAGTCAGAGACAGCCAGTCCCTAACCAAACATTCAGACTAATAAATCAGGGTCTCTTGATTGTGGGTGTTAAGGGTCAAACTCAAGTTCAAATTTTAGGCCAACTCTGGGTGTACAGCATACTAGTAAGTGTGAAGGACTGAATGCTTCCCACCCTCCAAATTTACATTGACACCCTCCCCAGGGGATGGTACGGGAGGCAGGGCCTGTGTAGCTCTAATCATCGTTATCTTTCTTACCCAGCTTTCTGTCCTAGGTGAGCACTGGAGGTAATGATCCTTCCTCCCTCCTTCCCTCTCTCTCTCTCTTTCTCTCTCTCTCTCTCTCAGCACCCCACAGCTTTCAAAGCCCACACCTGTGAGATGCCTAAAGGAGATTAGGTCAGCAGCACAGCAAAGGATCACAGCAAAGCTGAGGGGCTCCCAGGGACCAAACCCCTCAACCCTGGCTTCATTATCAAGTTTCTCTAGCTGAACTAACCCAGCCCACGCCACCGAGCATTCCCTTGCAAGTACAAATCATTACCCAATAAGCCACAGACGCAGAGTGTCCTCAGCACGCGGAGCTGTGGGTCAGAGCAGCAAATCCCTTCAGTTTGGAGGGACGGGAGAGAAAGGAACAGCATTAATTATATATAAACCCTACTTGGAAAAAGCTTTCAGGAAGTGTTTTAGATTCTCCTTTAATTGGGGGAAGTAATCGCCTCACTTTCATCTTTAGGTGAGCTCCCAGATTCTCTCACTTCTCTTTTTCAGTTCCAACAAGAAACACACAAAGACCATGTGTGTGTGTGTGTGTGTGTGTGTGTATAAACTAACTGTGTAGACGTTTAAAGACACTTCAACTTTCCAGATCCTGGATTTTCCATCGTACAATGAGGAGATGGGACAGGGACTTCTCCATCTGGACGACAGCCAGAGCACCGTGCTGAGCCAGAAAGGCCTTGTAACGTCTGTATCGCTTTCCCCATCGATCCCCTGCCCCCCACTAGGAACAACAGTGGGACACTGGAAGCAGTAACAGCTTCTGTTTCTTGGATTTCCAAGAACTATTTTACAAATGCAAATACCAAGAACACGAGGCATTTTTCATTTTTCATTTTTTCTTCGGTGGTGTCGCCACTAGTGAGGTTCAAGCCTTCACCCTGCTCCCGTCAGAACCCTAAAGAAACCCAGACACAGGGGAAAGGTGTGAAGTAAGAGAACTAGTTGGGAAGGGGTGGGGGTGGAATCAGTAAAGGGGGAGAGGGACAAAGGAGAGGAAGGAGATTAAAACTGAAAAACATTAAATACATGTATGAAAAATATCATAAAGTCATCGTTATGGACAATTATTATGTGCTAATACCAGCGTTTTGTTTTGTTTTTTTAAATACCCAACAATTTAAGTATGCCCTCCCCTGCATCGTGAAGGAGAAAACCCAAAATAAAGGGTGTAAGAAATATCTGGAAACTGGCTAAAAGAATTGTAGATTCCTTGGGTGGTGGCGAGTTGTCTCTGAATCAGACTTTCTCTGTGGTTCCAGAACCGGAATCGGTGTCCTCACATTACAGGGAGAGAAATGCCGGGCAACAGTTTTGAGGATGAGGATGACAGTTTTGAGGCCAATCTGAGCTACATCGCAAGACCCTGTCTCACACAAACAAATAAACATAAAATATCTAAACAAGTCTTAAGAACGGTGGGCTAATCACGTCTTCTCTCTGTGCTAGACATCACCAGGAGCAACGCGTGGTAAGTAAATGACTGAATAACTGATCACCTGTAGGTGAGGACGAGATGATTAGTTAACAAGGGCTGGAAAGATGGCTCCGTGTTAAGAGCACTTGCTGATCTCCCAGAGGACCCAGGTTCAGTTCCCGGTACCCGTGTCAGGTGACTCGCAACTACCCACAACTCCAGACCCAAGGGATCCAACGCCCACTTCAGACTTGCACAGGTATCAGGCATTCAAGAGGTGCACAAACATACATGAAGGCAAAGCACCTACACACATGAATTTTTTTAAGTTTTGTAAGGTGTAATGTTTTATTTTGTTTTTGTTTTTTTTTTTTTTTTGTTTTGTTTTGTTTTTTCAGAAAAGGGGTCACAGAATTTGGACTTGCTATATGCTATATTTTAAGCACGTAAAGACCAGTGGGATGAGGTTACTTATTTCCCGTGTTTTCCTGGGTGTAGTTCCCTTCTCTGGTTAGAGTTTTCCTTCTAGTATCTTCTCTAGGGCTGGGTTTGTAGATAGATATTGTTTGAATTTGGATTTGTCGGTGAATATTCTGTTTTCTCCATCTATAGTGATTGAAAGCTTTGCCGGATGTGGTAGTCTGGGCTGGCATCTGTGATCTCCTAGAGTCTGTAGCCTACCTGTCCAGGCCCTTCTGGCTTTTAGAGTCTCTGTTGAGAAGTCTGGTGTGACCTAATAGGTTTAGCATATAATATACAAAGATATGTTACTTGCTTTTTTTTTATCTCTTGCAGCTTTTAGTATTCTTTCTTTGTTCTGTATTATGTGGCGAGGGGACTTTCTTTCCTGGTCCAGTCTATTTGGTGTTCCGTATGCTTCTTGTACCTTAATAGGTTTGTATGTTTCTTGTACCTTCCTGAGGTTTGGACATTTTTCTTCTATGATTTCGTTGAAAATATTTTCTGGACCTTTGAAGTAGAATTCTTCTCCTTCCTCTCTTCCTATTCTCCTTAGGGTTAGGGTTAGGGTTAGGTTTTTCTTGGCTTTCTTTAAGGGACTTATTCATTTCTTCTATTTTTTTGCTTGTGTCGTCCTGGTTTCCTGTTATGAATTTATTCAGTTCCTCCCGTCATCTGTTTGTCTTTGCATCTATTTCTTTGAGGGCTTCATTTTCTTTTCAGAGGCCTCTATTATCTTCATAAAGTTGGTTTTGAGATCCTCTTCTTGTGCTTCGGCTATGTCAGGGTATTCAGGTTTGTTGCAGGGGGTAGTTGAGTTTGGGTGGCGACGTATTACCCTGGTTGTTATTGCTTATTCTCTTATGTTGGTGTTGAAGCATCTGGGATTGGGGTCATTGTAAGCTTAGGTGTCTAATTCCTGTGTTTGTCTTTATGGATGACATAAAGTCATCCATAAGTGTTTTGTTCCTTGGCATTTTTTTTTCTTTCTTGGTTTCTTCTCTTATCTTCTGTTCTTCATGGCCTCTTGACAAGCTGGGGTCTCCACCTGAGTGGAGCTGAAGCTCTGGTGACTTTCTTGGCCTCTGGTCCAGCAGGACCTCTCTGGTCAGTCCACTGTCTGGGTCTACAATGGTGCTGGGCTCCTTGCTTGGGTTCCCAGGCCAAATTGCCATCATTTTAACTGATCCATAAGAACAGACATTACAGGTGTTATTGAATAATGTGATGTCCCAATGTAACATTGAAATAAAATTAAGCATAGTTACCTCCTCAAATAATTACTGCTTCTTGAAAGTTTCGATTTTTTTTTTTTCTTTTTTGAAATACGTTTACGCATAGTCTCTCCAGGCTCATGGCTTTTCGCCTGAGCTTCTGCAGAGCATCATATAGATCAAATCCTCTCCAAGGCGGAGAACTAAACTTTCAAACATGAATGGCCCCGTGGGAAAGGGAGGGTGAACTATCTCTAAAAGTTCCCCATGGAAGCACAACTACGCCTGAAGGATGTCAGAGCTGTGTAAAAACTTTTAAAGGACATGTTTCACACATGTCCGTCGGAAATTTGAAATGGCACCATGGACAATTTGGTCAGAGGTCCAAGAGGGTCTGAGAAACAGCGACAATTCCAGTCACACAAAGGGAATGGTGTCTGTGGGAGAAAGTCGATTCAGGGTGAAGTGAGAAATTCCATCTGTGGTTGCAATGAGAGCACCAAGCTCACAGCAAGACCCCTGACGCCTCTGCTCTGTGAGGTCCTCAGAACAATCTAGAAAAGTCACCATACCATTTTCCCATGGACGCAGAAAGAGTAAACACTTTAACAAAAATATTCTTGAAAACGTTAACAAAAGTCAAGTCTAACTTCATCTGGTTAGAAAGATTTTTAAGGAGAGTCAGGAGGAGGAGGAAAGCTCGGCATAAATTAAGAGTGTGCTGGCTTACATTCCACCTGATCTAGCTGAGGCTAGACACTCTTGGAGAAGGACTCTGGGGATCTGGAGTGCTTCGTGAGTTCTCAGACTCTCCTGATCGTCACAATGGATCACCTTATATCATCCGTGAGCTTGCAAACCCAGTGACAGTTAAGAATGATAGCAATTGGGTTTCTCTACTGGGAACCTTCAAATGGCAAGGAGAACCATAACTTAAATGTAGTTTCTATTTAGAGTTCACTATTTAAGAGAAACGTTAGGAGAGTTAGTTATTTGGGGAAGATGGGCTTTTTTGCAGTGTACAGTGACTTTATAACTCCTCTGTGTTTTTCCTTTATGCGGAAGGACGCTTTTGGCCTGAGGGCACTTCTATGCAAATTAGGACAATGGTATGTTAATTATATTGATTGTATTTCTATGCTTCGGATCCCATTGTTCTGTGGTGTGCTCCATGCTATAAAATAAGGCCCTCACGTCACTATTGACCCCATAAGTTGAACAAGAGGCATCCATCTTTTCAGGTTAATTTTTGGGGGGAGAGAGTGCTGCACTTCCCACAAGATGAGCTGTCCTTCTAATGATGGATCATTGCTCCCAAGCTGAGCCGTCCACCATCTTTACTGTCCCCTCCCTTGCTGCCTTTCCCACTAGTGATTCCCGGCAGCGCCGTGCCAAAAACCTTCTTGAAGTTTGTTCATTGATTTCATTGTTTTGTTAGAGGATATTACCGTCTCTCTCGGTTTTCACGTTTAAGATATGCTTATCCCTCGTGGAAACACTAGGGATTTTTTTTTTCCTCATTCATTTTATACTTCAAGATTTATTTAGTTCACACCTATGGTGCAATCGTTTGTGGGAAGGCAGAGCCTGGAGAAGATGCTTACTGCTCCCTTCCACCCGTTGCTCACATTCTCTGGCCCCTTTAACATGGCTACTCTTCACCCATCCTTCAAGTTTAATGGAGGAGATTGATGACAGCAAAGAACACAGGAGATTCTATCAAAAGCGCTTCCAGGAGAGTCCGGGCAAACTGTCCAAATCCAGACCATTTGCAAACTAAACAAGGAAGCAGAGCACATGAAGATATATTTGGTGATTCAAAATAAAAGTCACAAAAAGTACAAGACGGTCCTTGGAGGGGAAGAGATTGTCAGATAGAACAATTGGTTCCACATTGACAGAAACTTGAAAGTGCTTATAAACTTAAAGGCAAAGAGCCAAGAAGAAGGAATTAAGAACTCAGGAAAGAGACGATGTTTGTAGGTTAGGTCCAGAGTCACTTCCTGATGGGCTGTAGGTATAGCAAGAAGACTCTGTCTGGGAGAGAGCTTCTCATCTAGAGTATTAGGAAAGTTAGTAAACAGTTACAGATTGCACCAGCCATTCTCCCGACTCTGGCCTTGGGTTGGTTTCGACCAATGGGAGAAATGAGAGTTCGGGATATGTGTTTCTATTGCTCTCCCTCTGCCTGGCTATATGTGTTGCCAAGTCTGCCACAGGCTTTATCACTGCCCATAACTTTGCCCAGTCCTTTCCTTAAATTCTTATCTCCCCACAATGGGCGTGTCATTTGTTTCCTGCTTAGAATCTCAGTCGCTGTAGGACACAAGCGGCAGCTGAGTGGGGGCCGGTGAGGGGATTATCTCAGGTGCGAGATTGGAAGCTACACCCCGACACAAGTGTTTCCACTGTCGGTGATGCGCCCAGCGTGGAGGGCCTGTCTTTAATCCCTTCACTCGAGGGGCAGAAACAGCAGCTCTCTGTGAGTTCACAGCCACCCCTGTCTACATAGGAAGGTCCAGGACACCACCGGGGCTGCATAGAGAGATGCTGTCAAAAACAAAACACGAAAGAAAGAAAGAGAAAGAGAGGAAGAAAGGAAGGAAGGGAGGGAGGGAGGGAGAGAGGAAGGGAGGAACAAAAGAAGGAAGGAAGGGAGGGAGGGAAGAAGGGAGGGAGGAGAGATTGTAACAAAAGCAAAGGAGCCTGTTTGTCGGGCTCCAGGCCAGTGGGAGATCCTTGCGTGGACAGTACCTGAGGAATGACGTCTCACCTTGTCCTCTGGCCTCTGCACACATGCACACTTGCAGCACACATGCACACAGATGTGTGCTCACACACTTGCAGCACACATGCACACAGATGTGTGCTCACACATACTTGCAGGACACATGCACACAGATGTGTGCTCACACACTTGCAGGACACATGCACACAGATGTGTGCTCACACACTTGCAGGACACATGCACACAGATGTGTGCTCACACACTTGCAGCACAGATGTGTGCTCACACACTTGCAGCACACATGCACACAGATGTGTGCTCACACACTTGCAGCACACATGCACACAGATGTGTACTCACACACTTGCAGCACACATGCACACAGATGTGTGCTCACACACTTGCAGCACACATGCACACAGATGTGTGCTCACACACTTGCAGCCACACACACAAGCACATAAACACAAAGGGGAGAGGAACTGAAGCTGCTGCAGGTCACAGGAGCAAGCGCCTTGGGTCCTAACCCCGATACTCTCCACACGCAGCCTGGCTTTAAGCAGGAGCTTCCCATATCTCTGTAGCTAAGTTATAGTGTCCCTTGAATTTATATATTCAGAATCTTCCGAAAAGAGGAATAGAAACTCACTCAGAACATTTCAGGACTGGACACGATTGGACCATCTACACCCAATGAGGACGGGAGCCATGTGGGAATCTGTGCACTGAAGGCCACTCACCTGCATCAGCGTTTGGTTTTGCTATCACTTATGCCTCAAGAGCTCACTCTAATCGCACCTCCCCTGAGGTGACCGCCCCCCCCCATGACCAGAGAAGCTGCTTCCTCCCTGAAGGTCCCATTTCTTAGGGATACGCTCTATCTAGGACCACTGTTTGACTTATTCTTATCTTCCCCATAGAGCAAATCTCACAATTCCACAAACTCACCCCAGCTCTCAGTGGTGCCTCGTTCATAGCCAGAGCTTCATAAATGTTTCACTAGCTGATTACTTATCCATGATCTGGGAAGTTTTAAAATATTTTAATACTTAGAAGAAAGCTATTTAGTTGCATTTGTTCTTGTCCTTAAGACACATGCAGGGAACGGAGAAAAACACAAGGCGAAAGGAGAGTCGCATTGCCCTGCTAACAGGACACGGATGACTTATGCACCTTCGCCATAGCTCTGCATGATTTCCAGTCAACGCCATCCCTCCTTGAAGAAGAAGCTTTGGGAAGAAGCTGCTTGCTCTTATCACACCTTGTTCTTAAACCACCTCAGAACAAGTATATGTGCTCAGCACTTCCAAACTGAACAGTCCAGGAATGACAGGCAAATCAGACCAGCCAAATCGTGCAGTCTCCAGAATTCTGTCATTAGAGACTAAAGGACAGCGAGTTCCCAGCAAGGTCCGTTCTGATGTAAGAAGACATCAGAATTGGTTGCATTTGCACCCTGAATGTAACAGCAGCTTCTCCAGAACCACCCACCACACTTTCCAAACGCCACTAAAGCAACTCTCTTTGAACCTTCCATTCCACATTTAAAGCCACTGGTAGAAATGGTTTCCCCTCCCGAGGACTCTGTCACCTGCGAGACAAGCTCTTCCTGCACTAATTCCTTTCTAAGTGCAGCAAGGGGACCGCTTTTAAACAGGGTGCCACAGTGAGCCCCGGCTCCCTGGGACCACTTCTTCCTCATCTTTGTTGGCAGGGCCTCCGGAGGGAAACAGAGCACCTGGTTTTACCTAATTTATCTTCCTCGCATGAATAATTGATGTTGCCTGGACACGCCAAGGCCGTCACCACGGCAGGGGACATCCTCTACTCTGGGACTGGAGCCTTGTCGGAGCAGGCTGACCCAGTTCACAAACAGGAAGCCTTGACTTCTGTGCACGTCAGGGTGAGGGCCCCTTCGTATTCTATTGGGACATTGTGAATTGGGCATTAGTAATTCCCAATCATTTTATTTAATCCACAGCTGCCCTGTCTTGATGTTTAATCTAAGAATGAGGGCCCCTTCCTGGCAATAGAGGGTGGTGTCTGGTGAACGTTATGAGAATATATATAAACATATACATCTATGTATATGTATTTGCAAGCCTCGGAAGCCTTAGCATCTCTGAAAATAGAGCAGCAACCCTGGGTGATTTTGAAGGGTAAGGAAAGGACAGAAGGAAGGACGGGGGAGGACAGGGAGAAAGAACCAAGGAGAATGAGGGGGGGATGGAGGAGGAAGACTGGGTGTATAGCTCAGTTGGATATAACACTTACATAACATGTGTTCAATCCCAGGGACAAGGGGTCAGAGGGGAGCCACATGTGAGTGGCTAAGTGGCACTGTATATAACTGTGGCTTCTCCCAAAGCTGAGCGTGAAAAGTCCCCCATCTTAGACTTGTTTGGCAAAATTCTTGGCAAAATAAAAGAACTGACCTTTGCTCCTAAAGGAATAAACAATGCAGTCACCAGGTCAAGGCCTACCGCTTCAGCTCCCACTTGCAGGTTCTAGAAGCTGAACAGCAGCTCATTTCATTTCAATCTTTGGACCTTATCTTCTTGACATTCAGTCTGCACACGAAGGTGCTAATGCGCAAGCACTAGACAAGACTACATCTACCATTAAACAAAAAGGAGAAAACGAGACAGCCCAGAATCAGCGGCACTGAAGACTATTAAGGCAGAAAAGACAGTTGGAAAATGTCCCTGATGATAGACACAGAGGTCCAGTGTCCCTGTGAGCCAGGCATGGATCATGCCAAGGGGCATTGCTGCAGCCCCGTCACGGTCTGAGTAAGGGGCAGCCAGGATAGAATGGCTGAGGACCACCCAGGAGCCAGTGACTAAGAAGATTTTAGCATGGGTTTAGAATCCAGAGAAAAGCAATGATGAAAGGAAGACTTTAAGTGACTTTTATCAGATAGAGGAGAAGCATGAGGAGGAGGAGGATAAGAAGGAGGAGGAGAAGAAGGAAGGGGAGGGGAGCATGAAGAGGGGGAGAGGGAGGAGGAGGGGAAGAGGAGGAGGAGGAGGAGGGAACTGCAGACACCTGCCTAGCCACCCCTTGTCACACATGACATGTCTTCTGCTTCCTTCGAAGAACGCATCAGTAAGCAAGGGCTACTTGACTTCTCTCATCCAGCCAATGGAGAAGCAATGAGTCAGTGCTCTTATCTTGCAGCCTTAGAGAGGAGGGATGCAGGTACGGGCCTATTCCCCAGCATGCAAGAACCAGTTGCCACGGCATTGCTGAGATGTGCCAATAGCCCCAGGATCTGACACAATCCCTGACTTACTATTACCACCACGTGATGCCATTGAGAACGTTGGAACCTACCCTGGAAAGTTCCCCCACACTTCCCCAGCCCATCACTCCCTCTGTACAGCTGTCCTGCTTCCACAGAAACTTGGAGATGGCAGAGTGCGAGACAGTTGGTTTACCTGGAAATACTTCAAATGGATTAAAGCTATGGCGAAAGCTGAGGGGCCCAGTTCCACCTCAACTTTCCAAGAGCTGGAAAAGCGTGCGGTGCCCAGCCTTTTGCATGAGTGCAAGTGATCAAACTCAGGGGCTCTTGTCTGTAGAGCCAACTGAGTCATCCCTCCAGGCCTCCCTGATTTTTTTCACCTTGACTATTCTTTAGAGGGTAAGTAGCTCTGATTGTTTAAACTAGTCCCAAAGGCTTCTATAACTGATAGTCAAGAATGCTAAAAGATATCTATCAATAAATGAACGGATAAAGAAAATAAGACACGCCTATCTACCCATATATTCACATAGAGCTCACTCTCGGTGCTATTTAACAAAAAGAACGAAATTCTGTCACTGGGGTAACACGGATGGAACCGAAGAGCACCGTGTTAAGGTGACGTAAGCCAGGCACAGAAAGACAAACGCCGCGTGATCCCCTTCATGTGGAATTTGCTAAACTGACTCATAAAATCAGAGCGCAGGATGGAGGTGATCAAGACTGGAGAGGGTAGAGGGATGGGTATCGGGAGAGAAGGTTGAGAGTTAGAGCCGGATAAAGGAGAACGTGATGGTGTTCGCTTGCACAGAGGTGACTACGGTTATGAATATTGCATTGAATATTTCAAAATAGCTGGGAGAAAAGATTTTAAGATTCTCATCGCCCGGAAATGCCGAGACTCTGCGATAATGATACGCAACTTCCTTTGGCTATTACAGAATGTATGGTGTTTTGAAACTCTGACGTTACTTCCACAAATATGTACAGTTACGATGCTGTCACTTACATGCACAATTTAAAACAAGACCCTAAATGATACATACATCTGGTTCACAGTGTTGTGGGAATAACAGAACAGAATGATGTCATTTTAGTAGGTTAATTTTTTTTTTTGTCTCAGTTGGCTTTTTTTTTTTTATGTAACCAAGTTTTGTGTATACCCCAAAGTGGCCTCAGAGTTGCTATTTCATTGAGGGTGACCTTGAACTCTCAGGTCCTTCTGCCTCTGCCTCCCAAGTACTAGGATGGCAGACATGACCCTGGCTGGATTAGGTCAAATCTTCATGTGAATTTATGAGGCTAACTTAATCTTAGAAATCTATTACCTTCTCCATAAAGCACTTGGTATTTTTTTGCAAATACAATCTACTACAGCAATGCTGATGTGTGCCTAAGCTCAGAATATACAGGAAGCTTGCATGCACATGCAAATTATGCGATTTGCATAATTATGCAGAGTGCAAATTGTGCTCGTGCCAAAATGCAGTCAATACTTAATTAAAAGTATAGTTTTTCTAGCCAGGTCCTCTTTATCCCTGTTCCAATTCTTAAACTTCCCAGCCCAAGTTTTACTTACTTCTATATGCTTTGGAGTTTTTGTCTGTACTGTGGTGATAATAGCATCGAATACAGGGATCTGTAGTGTAATTAGTTAAGATACATGAAGCCCTGAGCCATGGCTACCTAGGCACTGTGCTGCTGGAAACTTCCGGTATTTCATTTAGCTTCCGTAGGCTTACACTTTCTCATGCATCCATCCCACAAGGCTTACTCCACCATGCTACGCCCCCCCACCAGAGTATCAAAGTTAAGCTGGGTGCAATGGTATGTGCCCGTGATCCCATCACTCAGGAGGCTCAGAGGTTCCGTGTCAACAAAATTCCAGATAAAAACGTCCTGGGGGATGTCTCGTAAAGAAAATCATGATGGGACTCCAGGATGAGCCTAGCCCAGAACCACCCCCATCCATCTGCCTTCCAGCCTGAGCTAACTTACTGACTGTGAAGTGACGGCAGGCACGGTGACTCGATGGTGGTTCATTTATGGAATGATGGGTTTTCGCCACTCACGCACGTCTCCTCGGATGTTCGACTGGTCAGGTATCATTATCCCCAATTACAAATGAAGAAGCTGAGGGACAGTCGGGTTAATGATCTGCCCAAGGTTATGCAGCTAATAGACCTGCGCTGAAAGCTCGGGCAGTCTCAAAGGTCTTCCTCTCGACCCCAGCGAAACAGCTCAAGGACCAAAAGAGTAAAATAAGACAGGAACCATCTACGGTCTGCAGAAACGCAAATTGCTTTCTCTAAGCATCCACGGCCTCAAAACTTTGACATGCTAAAGCCAAACTCCCCAGCTCATAAAGCTGTAAGCGTCAAGCAGTGACTGCTGCCATCTCTTCAAAGCAGAGCAGCAGTAAATGCACAGCACCGTGATAAAAGATGATGAAATGTTAATTGTACCAGCTGAGATGCTGCCGTCAAATTCTGAACTAACAGCCACAATTAAACCATAGGCTTGTTATCTACGTTATGCTTGGTGCATCCTGCCAGGATCTTTATACTTCATAGGAGAGAGAGAGAGAGAGAAAGAGAGAGAGAGAGAGACTGACTGAGACTTTAAATCAAATTTGAGTAGGATACAAAGTAAGATAAAATGTGTCAGCTGCAAACCTGGTGGGGAAGTGAGCTTCTTCGAGCGCCTGCAGAAAGTGGCCAAGCTTCCAGTTCTAACACCTCTCTCTAGAGCATACTTCAAATCGAGGTACACTTCCCTGTGATGAGATTCTTGGTTCAAAATCCACATGTAGATTCAACCTACTCCCCTTTCTCCTCCCACCAGAAATAGCTGGTGAGGCAGACAGTGCCCACATAGCCTGCCACCAGGAAATGCCTTCGTGGGAGCCAATCCTAGCCTAGCCATGCAATCTGGGAGATGGCCATGACTGATGTGCGTTCATTGATTGAATGAGGCTGTTCTTCATTTGCACAGTCAGCCTGGGCTCCATGCCCACTGATCTCTTCTCCCTTCCTATCCTCTTCCCCTTCCCCGCTTGATGCCCCACCACCCCATGGTGCACCCCAAAGTTCCCCTACCCTGCTTGATGCCCTGCCCCCCCCCCCCCCGTGCACTCCAATGGTTCCCTACCCACTTGATGCTCCGCCACTCCCTGGCTCACCCCAAAGGTCCCCTATCTGCTTGATGCCCCACCACCCCTGGGGCATCCCAAAAGTCCCTTACCCGCTTGATGCCCTGCTACCCCCTGGTGCACCCCAGAGGTCCCCTACCCCTCTTGATGCCCCGCCATCCCCCGGTGCACCCCAATGGGATCCTAGCCTTAAGTGCCTTCGTTTCACTCAAACTTTCCTAACAAGAGTAACAAGAATGGAGGAATGTACGCTATAGAGGGGCAGGAGGGGGGCGGGTCTTCCAAAACCACTTTTTAAACATTTCATTCATTTATTTATTTATTTATTTATTTATTTATTTATTTATTTATTTATTTATGTGAACAATTAAACATGAGAAGAGCACACACACGTGTTTGTGTGTGTGAAGTCAGAGAGCAGCTGGAGGGAAGTGGTTCTCTCCTTCTACCATGTGAGTCCTCTGAAGTAAACTCAGATAGCCAAGACCCCCTGCGCCATCTTGCTGGACCCAAAACCACTTAAAAAAATTTTTAATAAACGACTCACAGTTTCTTCTCCCATAATAATCTGTCCCAATGGAGGTGTCTGAAGTGGTTATTGCTTGCTGTTTTCTTAGTCATAAACCACAGCGAGATAGTTTTTTAAATAGGTACCTATCACCCGTAGTCTTTGTTGATGTCTGTCATATGTTTGTTTACTAGATTCCAGCAGCTGACAGAATCACTCCTTGCTTCCTGAAGTGAGCCTTGCTGAAGATTGGCCTGCTCTGTGTGGCTGGACTGCTCTAAGACTCTAGAAACAGTAAAGACCCACAAGAACGGCGTGCCTTCTGGAATTACATGGAACACACCAAATGTCGGCTTTAGAATGCTGTCAGTATTCATTTTACCAATTACAGGTCAAATGGTTTTTAAAAGATCCCCAAATGTGGCGCGAACTGACGTTGGAAGGAGCGGCTTCGCCACACCTCGCCGGCGGTAAACAATTTCCAAGGTAACTGTCTCAAGGTGGAACGTTCCAATCTGGGAACCAGATTATTCTGGGCTACCTTAGCCTCCTTGCTCTGCAAAGTCACTTACTGTTCACCTCTGTGTGACCTAACATCCTCACAGCTATCTGGGAAAATCCTTTTCATGTTCATGTGGAACCTAACTTCCATCATTCCAAAGGCTAAAAATGTCCACTGGATGCACCTGCGGTCTACAGCAGAGGGGCCTCCATGTTGGCGCAGCCTAGCCGCTGCCCCCACCACTGTGTTTTCTTAAATGTTCTCATTGATGACTTTCTTTGTTCTGTTACTATAAAAATTCCACGGAAACTGTTATTATTTGGGGAATGCTACTTAAAGCAACATGAATCTGTGTTCCATGATTCTTACCGTGATTCCTACCATGGTCACTCATATCTGACTCCAAAATAAACAAACGGGGATGCGACATTTATTCCCTTTGAGATGAGAGCTTGGTTTTTAATTTTTGTTGTATTTATTGTATGTGTGTGTGTGTATGTGTGTGATCATGTGTGTGTGATCATGTGTGATCATGTGTGTGATATGTGTGTGATCATGTGTGTGTGTGATCATGTGTGTGTGATCGTGTGTGTGTGATCGTGTGTGTGTGTGTGTGTGTGTGTGTGTGTGCGCGCGCGCGTGATCATGTGTGTGATCATGTGTGTGTGATCGTGCGTGTGTGCCATGATGCTCCTGATAACTTTTAGGGGCTAGTTCTGTTCTTGCACCAAGGGATACAGGGATGGATCTGAGAGTGTCACGCTTGTATGGAAAGTGCCTTTAAGCAGTGACCCATCTTGCCAGCCCAATAGTTGTGTTTTTACATTGAGAATGGTCCCGTTCTTTTTAGAAAACTGAAATGGGCAGACTCAAGATGGCAGCGGGGCAGTAGGCGGAGCTTCTGCCAAGGCCTCTGCCGCCCCCGCCCTAGTCGCCTCTGGCTCTTCACCCGCCCACAGTCCAGGAGAAGCTGTTCTGGCAGTGGACCCAGCAGGGGAAACTTTAAAAATTAAAAATGGTTGTGGAGACGAGGCAGCAGCAAAGACAGACCTATAAATTCAACTGGCTGCGAGTAGACAGAGAAAAGACGGCGAAGCGGAGCCTCTGCGGAGACATGGAGCTGGGGACATGGCTGCAGTGGATAGAAGGAGCGGTGGGTGCCCCTTTGTGAAAGGAATGCATTGTAGGAGCTAAGTATAAGATAATTCTAAATTATTTAAAACAATCCAGAACAATGAGGAATTAAGAAGAAATCTTAAATGTGAAACTGAAAATTAGAAGGGTGGATTTGTTTTCTTATTAAACCCTATGATCTGGAATATAAATTGTCTACTTCCTACAGATTAACAAAACCAACATTAATCACAATCAAAATGTTGACTCTGAATGTGCTTATACATTTGATGCTGATTAGCAGCCAGAGATGCATTGTTCTGTTTATGCGCTCGCATCTCCCCAGCTCTGTAAACATTGACATTCGAGCGTGTCAGTAAGGCCTGACAAACAAATCACTAAGATTTGTCAGTTTTGGGAAAGTATCATTTTTGACTAGCCCTCAGGAGAAGAAAAACATGTGAAAATAGTTTCAAAATCCATCAGTTCTTCCACAAATAGAAATTCCTTTGTTGGAAAAAAGAATACATAACAGTTTCTCTTAATTTTTCCCCCTTGGGCTGAGGACTGCCCCAGTTCCTTCTCTTTTCATCCATTTGTTCCTTCTCCTCCTCCACGAGCCACAGTGCACACACATATACATTCACCACACTGCACACACACACACACATTCACCACACTGCACACACACACACATTCACCATACTGCACACACACATATTCACCATACTGCACACAGACACACACACACACATTCACCATATTGCACACAGATACACACACACACATTCACCACATTGCACACACACATATTCACCATACTGCACACAGACACACACACACACATTCACCATATTGCACACAGATACACACACACACATTCACCACATTGCACACACACACACACACACACATTCACCACACTGCACACAGATACACACGCATTCACCATACTGCACACAGACACACACACACATTCACCATACTGCACACAGACACACACACACACATTCACCATACTGCACACAGACACACACACACACATTCACCACATTGCACACACACATATTCACCATACTGCACACAGACACACACACACACACATTCACCACACTGCACACAGATACACATACATTCACCACACTGCACACAGACACACACACACATTCACCATACTACACACAGATACACACATACACACATTCACCACATTGCACACACACATATTCACCATACTGCACAGATACACAGATACACACACACACACACACACATTCACCACATTGCACACACACACACACACACATTCACCACACTGCACACAGATACACACGCATTCACCATACTGCACACAGACACACACACACATTCACCATACTGCACACAGACACACACACACACATTCACCATACTGCACACAGACACACACACACACATTCACCACATTGCACACACACATATTCACCATACTGCACACAGACACACACACACACACATTCACCACACTGCACACAGATACACACACATTCACCACACTGCACACAGACACACACACACATTCACCATACTACACACAGATACACACACACACACACACACATTCACCACATTGCACACACACATATTCACCATACTGCACAGATACACAGATACACACACACACACACACACACACATTCACCACATTGCACACACACATATTCACCATACTGCACAGATACACACACACACACACACACACATTCACCACATTGCACACATCACATTCACCACACTGCACAGATACACACACACACACACACACACTTTCACCACATTGCACACATCACATTCACCACACTGCACAGATACACACACACACACACACACACACACACACACATTCACCACATTGCACACACACACACATTCACCACACTGCACAGATACACACACACACACACACACACATTCACCACATTGCACACACACATATTCACCATACTGCACAGATACACAGATACACACACACACACACACACATTCACCACATTGCACACACACATATTCACCATACTGCACAGATACACACACACACACACACACATTCACCACATTGCACACATCACATTCACCACACTGCACAGATACACACACACACACACACACACACACACATTCACCACATTTCACACACACACATTCACCACACTGCACAGATACACACACACACACACACACATTCACCACACTGCACAGATACACACACACACACACACACATTCACCACACTGCACAGATACACACACACACACACACACACATTCACCACACTGCACAGATACACACACACACACACACACACACACACATTCACCACACTGCACACATCACATTCACCACACTGCACAGATACACACACACACACACACATTCACCACATTGCACACACACATATTCACCATACTGCACAGATACACACACACACACACACATTCACCACATTTCACACACATCACATTCACCACACTGCACAGATACACACACACACACACACACATTCACCACATTTCACACACACACATTCACCACACTGCACAGATACACACACACACACACACACACACATTCACCACATTTCACACACACACATTCACCACACTGCACAGATACACACACACACACACACACACATTCACCACACTGCACAGATACACACACACACACACACACACACATTCACCACACTGCACAGATACACACACACACACACACACACACACATTCACCACACTGCACAGATACACACACACACACACACATTCACCACACTGCACACATCACATTCACCACACTGCACAGATACACACACACACACACACACACACACATTCACCACATTGCACACACACACATTCACCACACTGCACAGATACACACACACACACACACATTCACCACACTGCACAGATACACACACACACACACACACACACACACATTCACCACACTGCACAGATACACACACACACATATGCTAATAATAAATAATTTTTGAAAATTTTATTTAAAGTTTTATTTCATTGCGTTTTACCGTGTATGTACATGTGTTTCGGCTGCATGTATGCCTGTGCACCATGTGCGTGCTTGACACCTGAGGATGTCTGGTCCCTTAGAGCTGGAATTACAGATGGCCGTGACTCTCCATGTGGGCGCTGAGAATCGAATGCACGTCAGCTGAAACAGTAGTCATTGCGATTAACCGTCTCTCTAGCACCATAACAAATAATGTCTTAAAAATCACCTCAAACGGATCAAAAGCCTACTTGTGAGAACTAAAGCAATGAAAGTCTTCTTTTTTGACTACTTCACCTGTTTTAAATTTGATTTTGGAAGATTTTCTAATTATTCCATCTCTCGCTGTATTTTCACTTACGCTTTCTCCCCAGTCTGGTTTAATAAGGCTCAACACCACCGACTTAATGATTACCTGCCATTTCTTTCATTTTGGACAGAGCTCTGCCAAGTTGTCTTTCACTACCGTGGTCTTTTCTGCTTGTCAAGTTTATGTTGTGTTTGTTTGTTTGTTTAGGCTGGGTTTTTTTTCCCCCCCAGAAAGATCAAGTTGCCTTGAAGACAAGTCACCTCTGCACTTTTCCTCTGAGTTCTCCCTTTCTTCTTCCCAGCTTCCAGTGGTTGCCAGAAAAACCTACCACGCTTGGGCTTGTGGCCACCTAACAGAGTCTCTGCCTCTGCTCTCGTAGAAATGCATTGTCCACCGGACAGAGTGCCCACTGTAACCCTGAACGACCTCCTCATCACAACATCTGCACACATCCAACTTCCAGGGAAGGTCACAACAGAACGGAGTTCGGAACATGCTCGTGGTGCAGTGTGACTGTCCTACTTTGCTCTGTTGTCGCTGGGATAAAGCACCAACCAAAAGCAACTTCGGGGTGTGTTTGTCCTACAGTTCCACATCACAGACCACGGAGGACGGCTGCTTGCTGCCTTGCTTCCTTGAGCTCGTTCAGCTACCTTTCCTATGCAGCCCAGGCCCATCTGCCTAGGGGTGACACCGCTCACCGTGGGCCCTCCAACATCAACTAACAACTAAGAAAGTAGCCCCACAGACATGCCCATGGAGGCCATCCTTCAGCTGAGCTTCCCCCTTCCCACAGAACTCTAGGTTGTGTAAAACTGACGAAAACCAACCGGAACAATGATGTGTTTGCTAAAGCAAAAGCAGGTTAAGTTCTGTGACTAAGAGAGCTTCTCGGAGCCTCGAATATCCTCCTTCAATTGTGTTTTTGAACTTCCAGTAGGAGTTACTGGATGGAATTGACTTCACTCGAAATCGTATGCGCACAACCCACTCTGCGTGGAGCCCCTCGATGGACTCCCAGCAGGCTGTGCGTGCTCTGCTCCTTCTCCTGTCTGTTTTCACGTGCATGTGACTCACCTGAGGCTGGTGTAGAAATCTGATTCGTTAGGTCTACAATAGACTTCTCAGACTCTACATTTTTTTATTCAAATTTAGATTATCTTTTTAAACTAATACATAAAAATATTTGAAAAAAATTGAGCAGGTTTACAGACTAGGCTATGCCTTTCCGTCAAGCTTCCAGCTTCCCGGAGCTGGCTGGTCCTGACGAACCTCAAACACACTGGAAGTAACAAGCCACCGTGATGAAGCCGTCATTTCTTCTAATCAGGTTCCTTTTCCTATATTTCCCATTTTAGTGAATGACGTCATCACTATCCACCTAGGTCCCCACTTACAAACTGGCATTAAGTCCCTTTCCCTCCTCTTCCGTAGCTAGATCACCTCTTTCAACTTTGCTCAAATTGTACTTTTCCGATGAATCCAGCCTACATTACCTCGATCACGGGCTTTAAAATCTTTCTGTGGACCATGAGTACCCTCCTATTTCCTTTAAATTTTGTTTCTTCAAATATGCCGAAACACAGACTTAACCAGATCACCATCTGTCTTAGCCATCATCCTACTGTAAGGAGAAACCATGACCAAGGCGACTTTCTTTTTTGTTTCTTTAGAGACAGAGTTTCTCTGTCCTGGAACTCACTCTGTAGACCAGGCTCTGGCCTGCCAAGGATTCCTAAGAGAACATTTTTCTTTCTAGACACTCTTTGAGACTCAGGACTGGCCTCGAACTCACAGAGATCCGCCTGCCTCTGCCTCCCGAGTGCTGGGATTAAAGGTGTGAGCCACCACGCCTAACTCCCAAGGCAACTTACAAAAGGGAGCATTTAATTGAGGGGCTTGTTTACAGATTCAGAGGGTGAGTCCAAGACCATAACGACAGAGAGCATGGATGCAGGTAGGCTTTTGAAACCTCAAAGTCCATTCCCAGTGACATAGCTCCTCCAACAAGGACACACCTCCAATCCTTCCCAAACAATTCCACTATCTGGTAACCCAGGTATTCAATATATGAGCCTATGAAGGCCAATTCATTCAAATCACCACACCGTCTCATGTTAAAAAATGTATACATTGACATACAACAGTATACAAATGAAATCCCAGAATTGAGACGTGCCAAACTTGGTGTATTTTTCTAGCCTTGTACCCTCTACCAACCTATGACACAACATATACAGTGGTTCTTGGAGAAGTTTATTTTTAGTTATGTATCAAATAATTGTGCAAAGCTGGGAAAAGGGCTACCTAGGCCTTGGAGCTTTGTATTGTCTACAGGTGTTGGATGCATGTGGGGGAGGTTCGATTGCTAATGATCTGCATGCGCTATCAGTAGAACACCTGAGGAGTTCTGAAAGAATACAAACACCTGAGCTCAGACGATCAGGGTTCCACTGTCGATTGAGTATGGTGCTGGCCAGGACGGTGGTTCCCTCTGCTAAGGTCTGGCAGGGTTTGCTCCTATGAAAACACCTCCTTGACTTCTTGGTGAGCCTCCCCAGCAGCGTACTACTACAATTGGTCACACTGGGCTTCCCACTGTATCCTGAAAACACCAGCATGTGCTCATCTCCAACCTTGGTCCTGGCCATCAACATTCTCCGTCCGCTGTGTTCTCTGCCTGATAGAAATCCCTCATTCTACAAAATCTAGTTTAAATATCACCCCCTTTGCTCTCTCTTCACCAATCAAAATCATTTTTTATCTCTACTTTGTTGCCATAGCTTTTGGGTCATAATTGTGTTCATAGTATCTTTAATAATCTCCTTTAATGTTGCTTATACACTCGTGTTTCCAAGAAACTCAAGAGTAGCAATTTCTTCATTAACCATAAAATTCCAACTGTGTTTTTTTGTGTGCATGTGTTCTCAGTTGTGCAGGAGTGCATACACCTGTGCACACGGAAGAGAAGGGCCAGTGGCAACTGTTTCCTTCTGTTGCTCTCCACCTTATTATTTGAGACAGGATCTCTCTCCGACCTGGAGCTGTCTGATTTGGCTAAGCTGGCTGGCCAGCACACCCCCCGGATCTACCTGCCTCTGCACCCCCTGTGCTAGGATTACAGATTCATGCTGCCATGCCCAGTTTTTTTTTGTGGGTTGATTTCCGGTCTTTGTGTTTCTAGGCAAGCACTTTGACAACTGAACCATCTCTGCAGCCCCTGCCAGACACATTTTTATGAATAACTAACCATAGTAGTGTTTCGGGTGGAAAAGAGTCAGACGGATGTGGGTTCTTCCAAAGCATGGAAGACAGATCATATGAATAAAAGCACAGATTCCTAGGAGCCAATTTCAAAGCCAGTTTAGAAGGATAGATGCCAGGATTTAATACTTAGCCACAAATCTAGAGGCCTCCTGACGCAGACACGTGAGAACCACTTACTTGCTAGTAAGCAGTCACTGGTACCTACTGGTGCTGGATGCAAAGCTGACCAGAGCAGAAAGCAACACAGAAAGTGAAGAACTCATACTGACCATCCATAAAGAGTCAAACGAGTTTAAGGACTTAGCGAGTCTTTTGAGCAGAAAACTTGGTCCTCAGCCTGGGATGAGTCTTTGTAACTCCTGGCCAGTGTCAATTTACAGCACAGCTGTTACCTCAGGAAAGCCAGGCTTTTCCTATGGTCACATTTTCCTGATGTAAAATGGAATAAACTTTTTTTTTTTTAACATTCTCTTTTCTGGGCAGTACTTAAAGCCAATCGATTCAACAGTCCCGACAGAAACCACCCATTCTGCCGCTGGGATCTCCCCTGCACTGAAGCCCATCTTGGTGAACGTGAGAGACACCCAGCCTTTGCTGCTAGGACCGCCTCCTCCCCAGCACTGAGGCCGCCTCAGTAAGTGTGAAGCTAAATGAAAGTTAAACTTGTCACATTCTTAGCTGCACACTTTCAGAGTTTCATAAAATTCAAAAAAAAAAAAATCCACATAATTAGTTTAGCTTTACTAGGGAAAAAAAAAATGAATGACAAGGTCACACTCCTGACCTTTCAGTAAATTAGAGAAGATTGCCATAAATTGCACAATATAATGAAACACCAATTTGCATATTTGCTGCTATATTAAAAGGGATCAGTTTTAGCTCGCAAAGCAGAACAAACAAAAACATGCATTTTAATAACTCAAATTACTCCCAGGAAGTGACCCTCAGCAGAAAGCCTGATTATCACTACTTAATTAGAAGCCTTAGAAATCTAAATCCTCCTTTAAATCCTATTCTGGGTACAGTGAAAGATGAAGCCATGAGTTTTGTCTAAGATTCAATATTTACTCTTTACTAATATGTTTGCTGGAGAGACTTCCCAAGCATTATAAAGACACGCAAGGAAAAAAAAATTTAATATTCAGAGGAAGAGTGCACAGAACCTGTGTTGGCTTGCAGGTGCAAAGCAATTAACAAGCTGGCATTTACAGTACTTTTAATTAATTAATTAAAAATGCAAAGCTGACTTTCATTTCTTTAAATGTTTGAACATTTTCCCCATCAATAATAAAGCACTACACACTGCTGGGTGACAGCATCTGGCGGATGAAGGATCCAGGGTCGGAGGAAGTGGGGGCGATTTGGAATCTGCTGCCTCTTCCCCTGCCACCCCCACCACCACCACCAGCAGACTGCTAAACTTGGTGTCAAGCGAGAGAGAGCGCGCGCGCGTGGGCTGTCGCCTAAGACGGATCATAAAACCACAAGTGACAATATTTGATGTGGCACGTTGACCTTGAGCAGGAACGAGAAGAACAAGGCTTATTACAATTACGCTCCCCATTAAGGACTTGCCCCCTCTGCTTCCAGAGGGGAGCAGAGCTGTTTGGAATTGAGGCTCTGTACCTCCGTCTTGTTTATAAAGGTTAAAAACACAATTAGCGGAGGGAATTCCCAAATAATTTGCCAAAACTAAGCGGGTAATGGCTCCTCACCGCAGTACTGCTGTGACCAATTTTACAGCTGGACACCGCTCGTACAACGACGCTGTTCCCCACGAACACATTTTTTTTTTTTTTGGTCAGTACATATTTAAAAACAACACCGCTAATGGACTTAATTAAGACATAAATAGTTCAGTGCTACCTCAGTAGGCATTCACTCAGCTGGAACTAAGTGTATTTGCTTAATCTACAATTTTAGATGTATTAGCAAAAATAAATGTTGGTGAAAAGTAAGAGCCTGATTACATATCTTGGGTAAATTGGCGATAATGAATCAAGAGACTTTGTGTTCATTCACATATATTAGGATAAGAATCATTATGAAATTAAAGCTAAGATTAATCCTGCTAATGACACCACAGAGCATCTGGGAATAAGATAACCCAGATGTCAGATTCGCTGTGCTACTGCACCGCTATTTGATATAGTAACCCTTGAAGTGTTCTTCTAAGGCACATAGCTGCTTACCGCCCCCCACCCACCCCCAGCCTCAGCACTTGAAATGCAAATGAGTGACAAGACAGTCTAATAATGAGAGCAGATTCTAGCAGTAAAGAAAATGAATAAATTAAAAAAAAAAAAAAAGCCACTGCGGCACTGGTAAGAACAAGCAGCAGGCACCCTGATGTCCTCAATTAGGATGGATGACATCTGCCGAGCACTTCTCTCTAATAAAGCCCTCACTCGGTATTCCAAAGCGCACAATTCTAACACTGTTAACATTTTAATGTCCTGGGCGTGTGTGGTAACATTAATTACAAGATGATTTGGACGACTTCTGAATCTCTTTCATGTCTTCGGCGGGAGAGAACACAGCTCTGAGCTTTGATATCATAAATAAAAATGGGGACGCCTGCCAAGCATGAAAGGTATCCTGAAGTCCTTCATATCTGTGGGGTCATCTGGAACCTCTGCAGCCAGGCAGAGAGGATCCTCTGGGCATTTACAGAGGGGCAGCAGCTTTGTGTTTCACTGGGGGAGCTGCCTGGCTCTCGAGAAGTCTCTTTCCCTTCTGCTAAAGGTGGAGTTTCTGTTGCTGTCTTTAATTGCTTGTAAGCGTAAAGCCTGGTGAACGGTTTCATAAGCACAGTTTGCCTTCCTAATGGATATTTCCATGACTTTTGGCAAGTGTCGCCAGAGCTTTCTTGTTTGTTGGCTGGGAGACAGGGGCCAGTTTCTCCCTTTAACTTACAGACTGGTGCAAAGGATGGGTGCACTAAGAGGGGGTAATTTGTTGAGTCTCCTCCTACCTTATACCTGGCCTGTACTACCACCAAGAAAATACCATTATGAAAACCTGGGCACAGAGAGCACAACATATTCCCCAGGTTATTAAACATCTGGCAAGAAGGAAAAGTCAGACCTTGACCTCATTTTTCCCCTGACCCAGGCACCCACAATGGGCGTGGTGGCTGCCACTAGTAGCCATAGCGGTTAAGTAGCCAGGGCAGGAGGTCACCAAGTTTGAGGTCATTCTAGGCCACACAGTGGCATCTCATCTCAAAACAAAACAAAACACAACCCCATCCACATCCCTTGACTCTTCTTCACCACGTTTGTGGTAGTCGCTCTTCTAAGGTTACCTGAATCATTTAAAGTTATGTGCACCATTTTGGGGTGCACAGAGTTACATTCCTGGAATGTGTCTTCAAGTAAGGATAGCCCCTTTAACCATGAAATGCAGGCTGATGCCTTGAAAGAAACTCTGTGGCTCGCCTTGCCCCTCGAAGGAGTGATGGATGATGTCACTTTCCCCCCCCCCCCCCCCCGGATCTGAAGATAACCTAGAGGAAGAAAAAGACCTTTGTTCCTTGTGCCTCTGAGGTGTGTGGAGGAGGCTGGTCCTGATGCAGGACTCCACCTATCCTCCTCACAAATGCGGTTCTGTAGAATGCCAAGAGCCAAGTACAAACAAGTAAGCCCCCAACTGGCCACAGGGTCAGATGCAGATGGATGGGGAAAAATCAAAGTCAGGGAAGATGTGCCTCCAAAGGTGGACCGAGAACTTCTCAGAGTCAGAAAGAGGAGATTTTAATTTTCCTAACCCTGATGGGTACCACTTAAAGCATAATGCGTGTGAATGGCTCCCCCTAGAGTTTTCCAGCACCATCTAGCCTGCAAGATCACGGGCAGTGTCCTTGTCCTCTCTAGCCCAGCTGGTCTGTGACTCTGGCTCCCATTCCTTTGATAGATTAAATCAGAAATTGCAGAAGGGGCTGGGTCCAGAGTTCATCACTGCAGCCACCGAGCGCTGCTCAGCCCCAGTCCACAAAGAGCCTGTTCTCGCAAAACCTCAGGAATGAACATTTCACCAACAAATTGATTAGATCGCTTGGCAAGGAATCACAGTCTATTCGGATGTGACAGATGATTATTGATAGCCCTCTGTGTGAAACGACGTTATCCAGTACTTAAATGGAAGGTAGAGTAAACAAAAGTGAAACGAAAAGAATCAACTGACCCTTTGACCTTTTCCTGATTGACTCAATGTGGTACTGACTTGCTGCCGATTCGGGATTTTTGAAAAGCGAACGTGAGACACAGCACGGAGGAAACTGCCATTGAGTCCAGGCTTCTTTCTTGCTCACGTCTCATCCGGGATCTGTTTAGGCTCAGTGAAACGCCCTACCACCCTGGTCTAGTTCTCCCTATCCCGGGGCTTACTGTTTGCTGGGATCACAGCTGCACAGTACTGCAAAGGTCCGCGGGACCAGTCACAGGTTCCCCAGGAGAGTCCCCAAGTATGCAGAGCTAGCGAACTAATAGAGTGTCTATAGAATAAAATTAAGCAGAGAACATTACTGAGCAGAACCAGAATGAGCATCAGGCAACCAGGCGCCATCACGGTGCCCCCCTCTCTGTTACCCTGAAGGCAGGCAACCTGGGTGCCATCACGGTGCCCCCCTCTCTGTTACCCTGAAGGCAGGCAACCTGGGCGTCACCGTGGTGTCTCCCTCTCTGTTACCCTGGTAGCTTCATTGTCAACTTGACTCAATTTAGAATCACCGTGAAAACACGCCTGTGGATCTAACTATGCGGACGTTTCCAGAAAAGCTTAACCGAGGAGGGAAGGCTTGCCCAGAATGTAGGGAGCACAGTCCCCAGGCTGGTCCCCAGGTTCTCAGACTGAATAAAAAGCAAGCAAGCTGGGCACTGGCACCATGCCTGCTTCCTGACTGCAGATACAGAGTGAGCAGATGCTTCGCTCTCCTGCAGCCGTGCCTTGCCTACCATGACAGGCTATACCCTCAAACCATGAGCCAAAATAAGCCCTCCTTTCCTTAAACTGCTTTCCTCAGGTATCTTGCTGCAGCAAAAGGAAAGGTAGCAACCTCGCGACTGGCTTGCCCAGGGGATCATAACAGAGGGCGTGTGGATTAGCACCTTCATTTGGTAACCTATTTCTGCATACAGAGGCACTGACTACTGAAAGCAGGTGCGTGTAAGGGATCAGAACCGTGATTAGAAGGGGGCCCAAGGGGGAAAAAAAGATTGCAAGGCATCTCAGCTACTTTCAGAATTACAGGGTTAAACTGCAATTAGATCCGCTGGTATACTCCATCCAGGTTACTCCTCCACGAAAGGGAGGCGTTACAAAATTCACGCCCAAGACAATTCACTTGGCCACAGATTTCCTCCTATGTCGCCATCACAGGTGCTATCTGCAGAGGGTGGGTGAAACCACTCCTCCAAGACAACTCACGTGTTTATGTGGAGTCTGCCCAGGACACTGGACAAGTGCTGGGTGGTATTTTTCTTGTTGCCTCTCTCAAACCACTGAACTGGGTCTGCCACGTAATGATTTCGCAAGCCTTCCACGTGTAGTGGAAACAGAATCCTGGGGATAGAGGTGGTTGACACATGCGAGGTCCTGGATAACTCCTTACTAAAAATGTTGCTTGAATATCGATGCCGAGAGGTGGAGTTAAGTCGTGGGGAGGAGGGGGTGTAGTTGTTATGCTGCTTTGGTAGCTCACCAAGGAAGACAAGGCAGCATTTTCATAGATGCAATCCCTGCTTGACTTTAACAGAGAGAACTGCCATCATGCCGGGTGCCATACTGGACAGTGGAACCCCGAGCCTCTGAGCTCAGATGATTTTAATTGATTCAGAACTCCTTAGGTGTTCTACTGATAGCACGTGCAGATCATGAGCAATCAAACATCCCCCACAGAAATCTAACACCTGCAGACAATATAAATCACCAAGACCTAGGGAGCCCCTCACCCAACAGTCTATAAAACAATTACTTTATACATAACTAAAAATAAACTTCTACAACACTGGGGTATCCGAGAAGGTAAATCATGGTCTGAACTTTCCTATCAGGAGTCTAAGGACTGGATAAACCTTCTCCTCTGACAAACAGATAATTCTTTCTCTCTCCTGCTGAAGGCTTCAGCCTGCCCCGATGCCCTCCAGACCCTTTTTCTCTTCTGTAATGAGGTGTCCTTAAATAAGTTTCAGCCAATTAGCATTATTTTGTGCCCAGCCATGACAAGGTGACTGAGAAGCCAATGACACAAAGGCTGACCGGCCTGAGTTCTCGTGACTGAGTGGGCTCTTAGGTGTCTTTTACACGGAATAATTTATGGAAACATCCTTTAAATACAGACTTTGCATCTGTTTCAACTTTACTCTTGAGGGGGAAAATGAAATGGAAAGATACTCAATCTGTTTCAAACTAGTGTTTTTAACCTCTTCTTCTCAGTCTTTGGAACTCTTGGTACCACATCTTCCAAATGTCTTCAAATGAGGAAGACGAAAAGCACTAGCTAACGGTTGACTTGTCATCCTGGTGCCAGGTGGTACCAGGACTTCCGAAGACTCGATGAGCTGAGGAGGAAAGAGGCAAAAATCATTTGAGAATCACATTATCAAGTGGAGATGTGGCTGTAGGAGATAGAAGGATAGGGAAGTCGTTGAGGTAATATTTGCATTTAGGTGTGGATAAAGGGAGAACAAGAAAGACCAGACAATGAAGGTGAGAAAGCAGAAAGGGATCTTGAGAGGTCTGACAGGCCCACATGGGCGCTGCTGTGGATGAGTGGAGGGCAGGGTGAGTGGGGCCTGGTGTTGTTGGAGAGTTTTGCTCTACTCTGATACATGGCCACAGTGTTTGGAAGAAAACAATAAATTGAGCAAATCCTCCCAGGCTGTAAAAGAACATTTTTTCAAGGATATGGATTGGAGAGGGACAAAACTCCACACACATTCACACACGTGTGTGCATACACACACTCACACACTGTGTGCATACACACTCACACACGTGTGTGCATACACACACTCACACACTGTGTACATACACACGTGTGTGCATACACACTAACACACTGTGTGCATACACACTCACACACATGTGTGCATACACCCAAAATATTATCAACGCTGGGCTCTTTTCTATGTCGGTGACAGCCGAGGCCCCACAGTCTGGCGTGGAGAGGGCAGAGCATGCACCACGCATGCCACTATGGAGACCTGTACGTGAGAAGGGGTTTGAGTCTGGAATAGTGAACAACGACCCGGGAGCTGGAGTCTCAGAGTTTCCGCAAAGATGAGAAACCTAGATGCTTTGCGAGTCATGAATAGGCGTTCACGAATCAACGGAGAGGAAAATCACTCTCGACTCTTCGAAAAAGATGCGAAAACAACAAGGAACCAGAGTGTGCTTCAGTCCCTGTTTCCAACCTCAGAACCGCACAAAATCAAGAAAAACAACAGCGCAAACACAGGCACAGGCTGTGGTGACACGCTCTCCCCGAGCGAGTCCCCGGTATCAGTCCGAGTCCCCGGTATCAGTCCGAGTCCCCCCGGTATCAGTCCGCGTCCCCCCAGTATCAGTCCGCGTCCCCCCGGTATCAGTCCGCGTCCCCCCCGGTATCAGTCCGCGTTCCCCCCCCCCCCCGTATCAGTCCGCGTCCCCCCCGGTATCAGTCCGCGTCCCCCCGGTATCAGTCCGCGTCCCCCCGGTATCAGTCCGCGTCCCCCCGGTATCAGTCCGCGTCCCCGGTATCAGTCCGCGTCCCCCGGTATCAGTCCGCGGTCAGGAGTAACCTGCACGTTTCCGTTGTTTGTTTGTTTTGCTTTTTCATTCACTGCCATGGACCTTATATCCATGAATTTAACTTTTCCTCTCTAAGAAGTTACCCCTGAGCTGCTAAAGGTGCTTACCACCAAGACCGGTGACCCAAGTTCTGAACCCCAGGACCCACGTCGTAGAAGAAGGAACTGAATCTTACAAGTTACCTTCTGATCTCCATGGGCATACCATGACGGACACACATACACACATGAACACACACACACACACACACACACACACACACACACACACACACGGAAGAATGTAAATTAATTAAATGTGATCTTTTAATTAAAATTATCTATTCTTCCGCATCTTGGAATTGGGAACTCTCTGTCGCAACTTCTCAGTCAACCGAGATTGATTCCATTTTCCATTTCCATTTCCAGGACTATGCTTGCTACTCCTGCTCCGTGGTGGAGTTTGCGGGTCCGTCCACGTCACTTCCACAAATACTGCTTATCCTTCAAGAGCCCTCACCTCTTGTCTCTATTAATTTTCTTACCCCACCTTCGAGATTATCTGAACAAACGCAGGCTCACCCTCCGGCCAACTATGGGTGCCATGTACCATCCCCACAGCTCTGATACTTCAGCCCGGTCACTGGACACAATTGTTTGTGATCGTGTCTCATGGTCCAGCAGGACATCTTGATCCGACTGCTGTTAACACGATTCCTAAAATGACATATCACGTAGAGAGCTCAATCCGAGGATTCTAGAGAGAAGTGGCCCCCGAGGACCATATTAACCGTGGCATTGCAAAGCTGCACCTTAATTATCCGACTTCTTCCCTGAGTGCCCCGTGCTGTTTCTGAGACTCCTCTAACTCCTCTTGGCAAGTAGCCTGCACGGTCGCTCTTATTTAACCACAGTGGCTTCTTTACTGTTGCTTCTTTTTTTTCTGGGTGAGCACGCTCCTTTCAAAGAAGCAAGATCTCAGAGGAAGCATCAACCCACCGCCTCCCTCCGCCGCCGCACTCAGTGCTGCGTGTTTAACACCGCCGTGGAGATTACTCTTAAATCCCGGGAAATCTTCAAGCAGCAACACACTGGTGACAGAAAACACTCTCTCCCCTGAGACCTCGAGATGGAAGAGCCAGGGAGCTGCAGCACTGTGGCCTGGGAAGGCCGGTCTCTATGGATGGGCACTAGCCCAGGGTGCCGGACTGGTGACCCGGAAGCTCTGCTTCCACACTGAACCCGTGGACCCAGCACTGACTGCCGCCGAAGGGTAGGGTTTGCCCATGGGATGGGCAGGCAGCTCGGGCGGTACAGGAACTTCATGGCCTCCTGATTCCACCTTGCTTGCAGTCAAGAGCTGACTATTCCAGGAGAGCGTTGTCAGTGAATTCTCCCATTCCTCTGTGTAAACTCAGCAGAAGCAGCGCCATCACTGGGTCCTGGCTGCGGAAGCCAACCGCTGGAGAGTCTTTAGGAAGCTTTTCATACCTTGTTTTCTTCATAGAAAACATTTAGAAGTTTGCATACATCTCCAACCTCAATAGAGCAGGCTGAGGCAAGAGAATGCCACAACAGGCCAGCCTGGGCTACACAGCGAGTTTCAGGACTACCTGGGGCTACAGTGTGAAATCCTATCTCAAAATAAAGAGCAAATAGCAAACAAGCAAAATATATAGATATGTATAAGCTTAAAGAGTATTAATTTCAGGGGCAACACTCCAAAACGTAGTTACAATTACTACTGATATGATACCTCGAAGAGTCAAGGTGTGTTCTTCCTTCTACTGACGTGCTTGTCATTGACTCGGCTCTGAGACATCGCTGACACATTGCCTGCCGTGTGACCAGGCTCTTTGTAAGACTTATAAAACCCTGTGGTGCTCTATTACAAATGGATCACTGAGTGTTACCAAGGCCTCTGGGACTACAAAGCAAATATTTAAAAAAAAAAATTTTAATTAAATAGTCCTCTTTAAAGCTATTCTTTTAAGTTGGGCATGAGGATTCACGCCAATAATCACAGCACTCCGGAGGCTGAAGCAGGAATATTGTCGTGAGTTCTAGGCTTACCTTGAATAGCTTCCTTTTGGAAGCGAGGAAGAAAGGAAGGCAAAAAGAAAACAAGAGTTGCATTTTTAACAGAGAGGAATGGACACTGACTGTGATGATTAATTGTGCCTTAACATACGGAGAATTTTTAAATTAACTTCTATTTTATAAGTATTGAGTGTTTTGCCTGCATGTAGAGTTCACCACATGTGTGCACTGCCCATGGAGGCCAGCAGATGGCGCTGTATCCCCTGGACCGAGTTTACAGACTTGTGACCTAGCGCAAAGGTTCTGGGAATAGAACCAGGGTCTTCTGCAAAAGCATCAGTGCTCTTAACTGCTGAGTTCCCTTTTCATCCCCAAAATAAAGAGAATTTTTATGATTCAATGAGACAGAAGATTCTGTGCCCTGCACTCTCCTCCCAAGCTAGACAATCATCTAGGGGGTTTGCATGTATTCAGACACTGGTCTCCAAGGAAAGGTCAAGGACACGAACAAGCAAGTAGTAACAAAAACATTTTTCCTTCAAACCCCATTTCACATTGACCTCCTGAAGGACCAGGCCTTAAGAAAAGGCCATTTTGATCTGAAAGAACAAAAGAAAACTTGAAGGGTGGTGTATGTGACAGACTCCGTCAGCTTACCTATGGGGGCGGGGAGGAACGCTACCCCACTTGCTAACTTGCAAGACATGATCTACTTAGAGTATGGTAAAGAAAGCAAGCCATCCGGGTGGAAAACGGTGGAGGTTACGCTCACACACTAAAGAAGCTGAGGAAGTAAACTTGAATACTGCATAGGAACAGTCTTGGCTTTAGACAGTTCACTCTTTCCAGCCGCTAGCATGAGAGCAGGCCTGCCGCCGTGCTCCAGTCTGCAACTACTCTCTGACACCAGGCCCTGTTGACCCCACAAATAGAATCTTGGTAGAATTTGACACACTGTCTACCTAACACAAGTTTGTTGTTCCTCTTACTAGCTTTTTTTAAGTCTAAATGAGAATGTGAGTTTTGAGACAAACCCACAGATTTCTCATCACAGAGGTGAAAGAGTTCATCTGCCCCTGAGTGGCGTGGGTGTCCCCCCCCCCCATCCAGCAAGAGCTGCCTGAGGTTTCCCCAACCATCCTTTCAAAGTCAGAGAGAGCCAGTTCCGTACCTGACAATGCGGACAACACGAAGACAAACCAAAATCTGTTCCGAGGCCAAGCACAGCTGAATACTGAACACCAGAGTCTTGCTTCCAACTTTGTGAACACACATCGCTGGCTCAGATGCTGAATGCTGACTCAGTTTCCTCAAAAGGAACATCATCATCCCTTCCTGAGCCTGTGCTTCAGGAGACTTCCAGAATGGACCTGGGACTTGCCTTCACAGGTACTGCTAAGTCCTGAACATCTAAAGCTGTACCAGATTCAGTGAGAGGCTGGTAGCGGTTTTGCCGACCTTGGGATTTTCACCAGGTGATGGGGGAAACAGAGTCAATGCAGTTCCGTTTCCTCTGGCATGGCTGCTCACCCATACTGTTGGCAGCCCAGGACCATAGTCTGTGGTCCTGTGGTCCTTATGACCAAAAAGTACTCAACTACAGATGTGATGATCTCTGAAGAGAGAGGTACTTGTTCCTCTGATGGTTCTGAGCCTTGATGTTTTTCAAAATATCTGTTCTCCCGACAGTGTCTCCCCAGGGTAGGTCTCCGTTCTTTGACGGTCATTAGAAATAGCATTCTTTGTCAATAGCTTTATCCAGGTGGGAAGTTAAAACGTAAACCATCTAACGAGGAAAAAAAGTGAAGATTTACCCTTGGCACCACAGCCACCATTCTGCTGGTATACAAAAACAAGGCAAAATTTTATGGATATTGCCTTCGGCGATTGGCTGCGGTAAGTGTGGTATGGAATGATCTAAACCTACGACTCTCACTCTGAACACTTCCCAGCTCATAAATGACTCCGAAATAATAATCTCAAATACCAAGTAGGCTTGTTCCTCTACCTCAGCTTCTCTCGGAGACACAAGCCGCCGGGACACTGTACGCGGGATTACTAACGCTGAGAAAGAGGCAGCTATTGAGGCTTTGGGTTTTGTTTTTGTTTTAAGGTAAAGTCATGTATCTAGGTAGATCTATCTTAACGTGTCTCCAGATTGGCTTTAACATGTAGGGTGAACCTTGGTGCTCTTGATCGTGAATTAGTTTCGCCATTAGAAGAGATTAAAATGTCTTTTCTGAGTTGACATCTTGACCTGTCTATAGTTCATCTTTAAATAGAGTCAGGCCTTCTCTCCTTTCTTATTTCTCTCCCTTTCTGACTCAGCTTCCACTGGGAATCTCAACCTTAACCCTACTTAATTGTCTGTTAAGGTAGACAACTATCTACACGGTGTTTGGTGTTCTACACGCTGCACACTGACACACTTCGGGGAGTAAGTCTCAACAAGTTCTCGGGTGAGAGGAAGGACATTTGGAGAAATGTCAATACATCCCTCCAAGAACTCTAAATTTTACCAGCCAGGCCAGAGAGAAGTAAGAATGTCTTGGCTATGGTGAACTGGACTTGCATTTTGGCCAGAAATAATTGTCCTATTCTCAGGGACTGGAGTTGGGTCCTGTGACAATGATATGCATATATTTTCTAAGAAAAATCTGAGAAACATGTATGTCATAAAGCCCCGTGCGACATTTAATGAGATGTGAGCTAGAAAGAGGAGAAGATGAGATTTCTGACACAGGTGATACAATGAATGGCAGTGAACTTGATATTACTTGAGCTGGACTCAGATTGGGAGAAATGGGTTTGAAGTAGACATGAAATAGATACCACTCACATATAACGTATACTTCAATAACTGGGCCAGAAGTCAGGGAAGAGCAATGGGCCCTTAAGACAAAAACCCATACAACATCAATGGCTTGAGAGACCAGCGTCAGAAGAGGATTCAGGGGGACCATTTATACAAGAAAATCTGAATTATACATCAACCACAAAATGTTAATGTTTGTAACTAAGACACCGTTTTACACTGGATGGCAGGAAACCGGTCATGTGACTATTGAAACTAGATCAGCAATTTCTTGGAGTTGAGAAATAAATAAAAGATTCAAGCCCGGCAGGTTAGTTATCATTAAATATAAATATTTGTATTGACTTATATCTACCTATATATATTGCAATGAAGAGGAGCAAGAAGAAGTTGTTTGATCAAAGGAAAACTATACTTTCAAAGTGGGCACCTGCTGTTCAAGAAAGAATTCTGCACAAACATATAACAAATTATTAACAGGAGGGCACCTTCCAGACACACAAGTTGGAAGAGACCTCTGCTGCCAGCTTCTACACAGATAGGGGTCGCTGGCAATCAAACTTTTTTATTTTCATTTATATTTGAGAAAAGGGCCTGTTGTGCGGGCTGCTCTAGAAATTGCTATGTGGTCAGAGCTGACCTTGAACTGCTGATCTTCCCACCTCTACCTCCTGAGTGTTGGGATCATGCCCAGCCTACGCAGTGCTGGGCACTGAGCACAGAGCCTCATACATGCTAAGCAGATAGTCTACCAAGCAATCATGGGATTTTAGGTAGAAAAAAATCAAGGCTGCAAGAATATAGAGTAGACACCATCTTAGAATTCTAAGACACTGTCTTTCTCTGCTTCTTGAACCTTCTCCACTAGTTGAAGGGAAAATGTTCCCATTTTACTTTCAGTGTCTGTTGGGCCAGTAAATTCCAAGAATGTCAGGTTCAGGGGAAGACTGTGATCCCCAGAGGAAGAAACTAACTAAGCACAGCCCGTCCTCTGGCAGACTTTCTGTTTCTCTTCAGGGATTTCTCACCAGAAATGGAAAGCAGGCTCCTGCTAGGTCACCCATAGCAGTCTTGGCCCTCGGTGCCTCCAGCCAAGCAGAAATGAAACCTTTCTGCCTATCCCAGCAGCCCCTGGCCGGCTGTCTCTGTGTCTCCTGCAGCCATTCCTTCCCACAGACCTCTAAACTTGCAGCTCAGCAGAGAGCGTATCTGGGCCTGAAAGGTCAGCACCCCTGGACCAAGAGGGCTTTTGCCTCTTGCCCTTCGAGGGTTGCTTTCACATTAGCAGATAGGACTTTACCCCCTGTTGCTCTCACTGATGAACCTAATGGTTTCCTGGCATGCCAAAATTCCCAGCCATCTGCTCGGCTGGCTGTGTGCCCGTATCAAAGGCAGTGTGTCACAAGGAAGGGGGCCACGCACAACAACCATAGAGAGTAGGCCCAGTAAACATAGTGTAGCAGTATGCTGCTTCTGAGGTGGCTCCCCAAAGAAGACAAGAACTTGATGTTTGGTTTCATTTGGTCCTGTGCACTAGCAACCCCCGTGATTGTTCCTCTTGTAAATACTTTTGCTGGCGTAGTGTTAAATTGTGGTGTAAAGGTAAAGCAATCCTTTTATACAGAAAAGGGGGATTGTTGTAGAAGTTTATTTTTAGTCGTGTTTAAAATATTTCTTTGTGCACTGTTGGGTGAGGGTCTGCCTAGGTCTGGGCATTTTGTATTGTCTGCAGGTGTTGGATTTTTGTGGAAGTTGTTTAATTGCTAACGATCTGCACGTGCTCTCAGTAGAACACCTGAGGAGTTCTGAAAAGAATAAAAACACCTGAGCTCAGACGCTCAGGGTTCCACTGTTGAGTATGGTGTTGGCCAACACACACACACACACCCCCAAACCAAACACGGTCCCTTTAGATGCCAGCAATGCCATGCTGGTCACCATAGCTACCTGGGATGCTATCTTTCTTCATCACTATTCTTCCGTGGAAGACAGGACAGCAAGAGGGAAGACACACGGACCGTTCATACTTTGTCTGGATCCCAGATTTGTCACTTACCAACTGCAAGTCCTTAGACAAGTTTCTTCCTCATCATGAAATAGCAAGTCTGAGGTTTTGTTCTCTCAACTTCAAAAAACCGTCAGCATCCGCCTCATAGTATACAGAGGTACGATGAGAACAAAAGATGACAATCTACTAGCTGCCCAGCGGTTGCCCAAAACAGTGGTTACTGCTACTATTGCTGTTGTCCTTATTCAGGGCCAGCTCACAAGCACAGGTGCCAAGAAATTGGCCATCTAAGCCCCAAGCCTGACTTTCTCTGTGTGTGCATCTCTGTACCTCAGTGTACTCACATATCCAACAGGCAAACATACCATCCTGGTAAACAGGAAGCGCCACCTAAGTATTGGCCACTATTAGTGACTTTTGTGACCCTCCAAATATCTTCAGCGTGTTACCAGCTCAACACATTTGCTTCTGTTCCCCACAGTGCTCAGCGCCCAACAAGGGCTCACTGGGTGTTTGGAGACGAAATAATGAAAGCGAAGCAGGCCCCACAGGCCACACAGATCTGAGCAGGTACAAAAAGAAATATCCCCCTGTGCGCATGTGCAGGCACCGCGGTAGGCGCTGCACAGATGAAATTTCATTTAGTGTCTCGTCCTCTCTGGGGATTAGCTTCCTGTGGGCTGTTCTACAGATGAGGAAACACCACCTTAGAGAAGCTCAGCCGCTCCTCTCCTTTGTACAGCCTGGAAAGATTTCGAGGTTCACCCTCAGACACCCGAAGCCGGGGCCCTATATGATGTTTGCTACGGGCAGTTACTGGAACCCCACGAACCTTGGTCTGTGTGCCCACCAAGGAAGACGGTAAGGGCGCCTCTCGGAACTGGAGTGGGGATCGAACAGAGTGAGCCGTGTGAAGTGCTTCCCACGCTCAGCAAGCATTCGGTGTTGATAATAGAGCTAGATGCTTCACCCAAGAGCTAGAGCCTTTTGTTTCCCTTGGTGCTTCTGAAGGATACTCCGGCCTCGAACTGTGGCTGCTGGGACTTCATTGTCTGCCCTGGGAGATGCTATCTCCTCCAAGAGGAGGGTGCAGACCCTGAGCTGAGAACTCACTCAGGACCAGCAGGATCAAGAATCGCACTCATCACCCTCACCCCCCATCCCCCATGGGCCCCGTTCCAGCTCTCTGAGCAGCCTCGCCGCATCCCACCGCTGCCTTCTGTGGCACTGCCTACTGGCATGGTGGTGCAGTCCCTCTCCTTGATGTTCCTTTCCCCAGAAGCAATCGTGGCAGCTTGGACTGTAGCTTTAGGCCACTTATCGATGCCTTTACTATTTCTGTTTTTCAGACACGTGAGCACAGGTTAACAACGGCTATTCTCCAAGCTAGAGTAAAGGACAAATTGAAGTGATCGTGTGGAGGTTTTTGGTTGGGAAGAAGGCTCAGGGGAAGAAGGACCTGAGCTGGAACTCTGGATCCCACATGGTAGAAAGAGAAAACTGACTTCCCCAAATTGGCCTCTGACTTCCACATGATCATGCACATACACACAATATTTTTTTAATTTTTTTTAAGACAGGCAAATTTTTAGCCAGCAGGGTGGCTCAGATGGTTAAAGGTACTTGTTGCCAAGCCTCTGACCTAAATTTGACCTCTGGAACCTATATGGGAAGGGGAGAACTAACTACCACAAGTCATCATCCTCCGGCCTCTACACGTGTGTACCACATACATACACCACGCACACACAGTAAGTAGATGTATCATTTTCAAAAACAAAAAGTGACAATCTGAAAGTGTTAGGCTCACAGAAGTCATTTACATTCCTATCTGTATTTGTTCATATGTTAATTGGGTCCATTCTAATAATTTCACAAGCCAAAATTCATTTGGCCTTTGTAAAAACCCTACGGAGGTAGAGATTGTTTTTATGCCTGTTTTACAGATAGGGACGGTGGGTATGGAGAGGGGAGATCACTTCAAAGGTGAAAAATTCAGCAAACTAACAGCTACAGTTAGAACCCAGGCCGATGCCCCCTTCCAGCCAGGCCTTGGGGTGTCCATGGTTAGAACCCATGCCGATGCCCCCTTCCAGCCAGGCCTCGAGGTGACCACCCTCTTCCACTACTGCTGCTCTTTCTCTTAGATCTCTAACACCAACTCCATGGTCCCAGGCCACCTATCCCCAAAGTGATGATGGACATCCATCTACACGATGAAGCAGGAACCGCTGTAGACAGGGAAAGATGTCAACAGAGCCCTTCACAATACCACCCCTGTCAAACTCTCCAGCCTCCATAATCCCATAAAATCCCTCTGCTCAGAACAAAAAGATTGCTTATCGTCCCCAAGCCTGCTCCAGCTTCTGCCCCCATCACACCACAGACACTCCTCGGTGTCTGAAACACCCTGTGCTTGACGTGGAGCTTTGTGAAGGCAGGAACTGTGCCCCAAGATCCCAGTATCCACTGGGTCTGATCTGTAAACAAAGGCGGGTGTGCCCTATCCAAACTCTGTGTCTTTGATTACAGACATACCGTGTCGACAGAACAGTAAAGAAAATGGGTGGGACCGACCAACAGCAGACCTCAAACACGGAAGACCGAACAATGTGTGCGTGGCTCACCTCCAGCCTCGTGAACACGTCCACAGAAAGATTAAATGGATAAATAAAATATAAATTGGTATAGAAAAAAATGTGCCTTTCAATACCAGGAGAACCGAGATATGATTGCCATCTAGGAAATATGCTGCCAGCAAAATAAAATTGTATCAATATTTTGAAAAGACAAACCAGTGGCAGCCTACACATATCACATATATGGGAACATGTGCTATCTGTGCAGGTGGATAGCTGTCAGTTTCGGCTCAGGACACGGGAGCAATAGCACATAGGTCAAAAAGGAGATGGTATTTAAATAGCTCCTTAGGATAATGCTGTTCTCTCCAGCACTGGTGTCCAAAGCCCCTAGAAACAAATGGGATACAACTGATAATCAGATGCCAGAACCTGTATATCTTAGGTGTTATAGCTGTGGTGTTAACTGTCCTTGAAAAGTTCCTCCAGTTTGATGCTGTTGGGAGGTGGCAGAAACTTCAAGAACTTCCCTCTCTAGTGGAAGGTCCTCTCATCCCTAGGTTATTTCCCTGAAAGGGACAGAGGCAACTTGTAGCCAATAGCTACTTCGTAGCTCAGCAATAAAGACAAGGAGACACTTTCATAGATGCAAACTTTCCAGGCTCAGCAGAGAGGACCATCTGTCATGCCAAGCACCATACTGGAAGTGGAACCCCAATTGTCTGATCTCCAGTGTTTTTATTGATACAGAAGCTCCTCGGGCATTACAAAAACTTCACCCTATCATCCAAAGACCTATTTGCATAATGAAGGAAACTTGTAGATTAGTCTCATCCCACAATTCTTTAGCAGCTGAGTTTTATCACCTTTATGGTGGGGGAAGCCAAGGCCCAAGGGGAGTGTTCTCTCCTCGTTGCCTGAGACTATGGGAGAGAAGGACTATAAGAATTCCTTCACAGCAACTTTGCTCCTCACATGGAGATCTCAGTGAACCACAGTGACTCTGCCAGAGAGCAGGGAGCAGGCGCAGATCATGAGGAAGCAAACATCTTAATCACAGATTCACATAAAGCCAACACCTGCAGATGATACAAACTGCCAAGGCTTAGACAGCCCTTTCCCCAACGATATACAAAACAATTATTATAAACATAACGAGAAATAAACTTCTCCAACAACAACTATCTCCTGCTTTTTCATATCTTGCCTCCCGGTCATAAATTAAGTGGTTCATTCCGTCCCAGTCTCGCATGACGCGCTACCCCCACCCCAGCCAGAGCCCTAACGATAGCATGTCCTCCTAGCCATCCTGAACCTCCAAAAGTGTGAGCAGAATAAACTATCCCTCTTTGTGAGTCGAGCGTCCTGGGCATTTGTCACAGCCACAGAAAACCACGAAACACATCCTATGTCCACCACACATTCAACTCTGTTGGAAAACAAGAGAATCAGCTTTGTCCCAACGCTGACAGAATGGAAATGGTTTGCTCTTTTGCTCCCCCCCTAAAAAAAAAAAAAAAAAAAAAAGGACTGTACTATCTTACAGGGTCCTGCATTCACTCAGCTCAACAACCTCTGGGCGCGCTCTCTAGAAAATGGAAAATATCCTATCTCAAAGACCAGCTCAGAGGGAAAGCATCTCCCACGGGCAGAGCTCCACCTGCTGCCCCTGCTGCCGTCTGCAGCGCGGCCACGGGCTACACGGCAAACAAGAACCCTAAGAAAAATAATCCAGCGCTAACTGGCAAATAGACGCCACCGCAGAGGTTGAAGACACAAAGAGGCCGCGAAAGCAGTAGCTCTGCTCTTGCTTTATGCCGTTAGGATAATAAATAATTTAACGCGGTAATGTATGTGCATTTAAAAGGCTAGGTAATAGAAGTGCCAGTAGGATAAGCATGACTTTCGCAAACCTGACATAATACCTATCTAAAAACAATTCATATTTATTAGTGGAATAAATCCCTAAAAATTCCTTTCTAAAGGCTTATCAAACCAAATTGGGTCCCAGTCCAACAAATCGAATTAGAAATCCATGTAAGACTGCTAACTGAGTTATTAAAGCAATCTGCATGCGTATCCTCACCAGCAACCTTCTATTTGGACAGTTGGTCAAATGCTGCCCTCTAGTGAGAAAATTCTCCAAGAGTCTCCAGTGGATCCCGGGACTGAAAAGTCTTCAGGAGCTTCAAGATGCACGCAGAAGGGAGGCTAGCAGATCCTTCAACTGGGAACCCAGCTGGTCTAGCTTAAAGGATTATTCACTTCCTCTCCCTTGCTGATAATGCCTGTGTGTCCTGCCTAACCCTGCGTTAGCTCAGATCAGAGTGTCCTATTGTAACCTTACTGACGTATGCAGCATAATTCGGATCCTTACATTTGATGATCCAACAGCACACACTGATAATAAAGCTTGATACATTTATTTATTTTGACTAGTGATGTGGATAAAGAATTTCCATTAACTCGAAAGGATTATGGTGGTTCCTGGGGCCGGGAGAGACAGCTCAAGCAGCGGAGAGTGCTTTGCTGAGCTAACGTGAAGTCCTGAGTTCAGATCTGTAGGAGAGCTGGAAGGAAACAGGAGGGTTGCTGCAGCTTGCTGGTTGCTGGCCTAGCCAAAAAAACAAGAGCTCCGGAGAGAGATCCTGCCTCAGAGGAATGCACAGAGGTTGACAGAGAAGAGCACCGAGTGTCCTCTCCCGGCTTCAGTGTGTACGCACAAGTGTGTGCATAATACACACACTCACAAATACACCACGTACGCACCACCTCGCACAAACATACGCACCACACACGCATACACACCAAAAATTAAATGTCTCCTGGCACTCAATTTTTATTTTAGACATTATTTTAATACCACCTTAAACACCTTGACTGGTGAAGACAAGCTTTTCTCCAAAGTTTTGAACATTTTTTTTAACATTTTGTAAGGATGGCGTCTTGTTTTCATGTATAAGTACAGAAACCTGTCCTGCACGGGCTGATAACACATGTTAACATCAATGGCTGAAATGTTCTCAGTGTGCTTGAAAACCAGGGTAGTGGTCCATGCTCCTGTAGTAAGACTAAGTTTTCTCGTAAAACAAAACCCGCAAGGGACTAAGAAATGTTCTTTCATGTTTTGCAATCACAATATTTGTGATTGTTAAATCCTCTGGATGGCAAAAACTGGGAGGCAAGGAGGGGAAGACCAGAAAAGGAGTGGGAGAAATGTCCTTGATGGATGGTTGTCCTCTGCCTCCTCCCCCACTCCCTCCCTCCTCCTCCTCTTCCTCTTCCTCCTCCTCTTCTCCCCCTTCCTCCTCCTCCCTCCTCCTCCCCTTCCTCATTGTCCTCCACCCCCTCCTTCCCCCTCCCTCCTCCTTCTCCTCCTCCTCCCCCCCCCTCCTCCTTTGGCACCAACTCAACTTTTAAAAATCATGACAAAGTGGTGGTGTCACAAACAATGCTTTATTCTCTGTAAAAGTGAAGATGAAAATTTTCTTAACACAAGAGTGTTACTATCCTCTCAAACAGAATGGCCAACCAGGCACTGTCAATTTTAACAGACGGACAAGGAAGATCTCTACTTTCAAACTGCTTTACAGAATTTTAGTAAATTTTACTCATTTAGCAGTAGCAGGTACTCAGCGTGTTTTAAATTGCACCCTTAATTTCAAAAATCCAGAAATGGTAAATGGCTTCTTCAGGTACAATCTTCCTAACCGGAATATTCATCCATCCATCCACCCATCCACCAATTCCCCCATCTACCCATCCATCCATCCAACCATCCAGTTATTCTCCCATCCATCCACCCATCCACCCATCCACCCATCCATCCACCCATCCACCCATCCACCTACTCATCTATCCACCCATCCACCCACCTATCCACCCACCCATCCACCCATCCACCTACTCATCCATCCACCCATCCACCCATCCATCAGCCCACCCTCCCACCCATCAATCCATCCATTCATCCATCTGCTCATTCATTTCCTGCCTTTTGACAAGCTCTCAGGATAACTAACTTTGCACTCTGCGGCTCTCATAGGAGGTAATGGTGAAAGTATGGCCCCATCAACATGTGTGTATCCCTCACAAGGTTCTCCAAGTGAGGAAGACAGACAGTCAGACAACTATGGTATGCCATACATGTATAAGATGGGAATAGAGTCGCCTGATCCAACTCTGGGAAGGCAAGAAGGCTTGGTTCCTCCAGACACAGTAGGACTGAGTGTCCACGAGGTTCGACGGCCATTGAAAGTCCTCTGAAGGAGTGTTGGTCAGACAGACAACCTTCCTTCCGAAGAAATGATGCTGCCAAAGCCATCACACTGGCAGTTTCGGTCATCCTGCTGCACACTGTTTTCAGTTAGTATGTAGCGATACTCAGTGCTGGCCACACACAGGAAGTGGAAATTTCTATTTTAGTATATTTGCTTAACAAACACATTTGTTCCCCTGTCTCACTTAAAACACACCTATAAATCACTATCTCTCTCTTTCGAGAAATGTAAGGAAGCAAAAATAACGTTATTTGTGATGGATTTCTACCGTGTTCTAGCATAGCTACCGCTGTCCTGAAGGATACCGGGTGAGACCTGTATCTCTAGACTAAGGGCCTTTCAGCCTGGGTATTCAGTGAGTCCCTGAATAACATAAAATATAAACCGCCCTCCACAGTGAATTCTGTGCGCGCTGCAGACCGCGTGGACCGCGGACGTCTCACCTCTAGTCAGCCACATCGTACGGAGGGGAAAAATCCGCCTGGGAAAGATTCCGTATTATCCTTCCTGGTTTTCAATCATTAAAAAATACAGAAAAAATTGAAGTTTTCATAAAGAAGCATAGTTAGCTCTTGGCTATAAATAAAAATGTCAGTAATATATCAAAGACATACTTCTATAAGAAAAAATTAAGTTTAGATAAGTTTGGAAAGCTTCACTCAGAAGGACTTTTTCATTTTCTTTAATATTTTCTCTAGACAGCATGCATTAGGAAAAACTATGGGATGGTTACGTTGCCTGTTGAAGTGTCTGGGGGAACATGGGCCATGGCTGAGGTACAGCACTGGCCTAGCGCACGAGGTCCTGGATGTTATCGCTGGCACCACAAGGCAGAAGGGTGATGGACAGGCGTTCTTTGTTTCTCTGTTTGCTTGTGTTTGTTTTTATTTTTTCAAGGCAGGGTTTCTCTGTCGTAACTCTGGCTGTCCTAGAACTCACTCTGTAGACCAGGCTGGCCTCGAACTCACAGATCCGCCTGCCTCCGTCTCCCGAGTGCCGGCATCAAAGGCGTGAGCCACCACCACCACCCGGCTGGACAGGTGTTCTTGATAAGTATCTTAAATTAATTTGAATTCAAAACTGAATTTTAAAACGGAGCCACAAAGTAGCTATCCAGGGATATGCAAGGTCTTCCCAACTCAAACTATGTGTGAGTAGGTTCAGTGTCACCTTTTAAGCATTATTTCAAACTTTGACAGAAAGGAACCTTTCTGAAATTTGGGCAAGACTCTTACGTGAAGAACTGGGAAATCTGGGTTCTCTGTGGACGTGATAAGAGTTAATTGCCACCCTTCACCTCTGTGTGTGGACATCCTCATTTGTCCTAAGTGTCACCGTTGCTTATGGATGGCTCCTAGGAGCGAAACTTTCAGCTAATTCTGAAATTATAAGAGGCTACACGCAAGCATAGCAAAGTGTCGGTCACTAGTTCTGGGTGCTGTGGATGGGGCTACCCCTTGTTCTTGAGAAGCTTCCATTTTAAATCACACCCTTTGGGCTTCTTCTCAAGCCATTTCAACTAACAAAATAAGAATGGCTAAGGAAGGTGAAGTGTGTGACGAATCCGCTGGGTCTCTACCAGCCACTCAGCATGGGACACTGCCTGTGATCACCCAAGAGGAGGTGGGGTCATCCCAGCGCTGGGCACTGTTCCGAGAGAGCGTTCTCAAGTCTCAGTTTCAACTCAGACCACCTAGAGCCTGAGATTGACTTCGAAGTTTCTTTCCCAGTCTCTGTGTTAAAAACCAGAAATTTCATAATGGGTTTTTTCTTTTTAATTTAACTGGGTTTTTTGGTTTTTTGAGACAGGGTTTCTCTGTTGTAACTCTAGCTGTCCTGGAACTCACTCTGTAGACCAGGCTGACCTAGAGATCTGCCTGCCTCTGCCGCCCATGTGCTGGGATGAAAGGCATGCGCCACCACTGCCCGGCTCTCATCATGTTTTAAAAAAGAGGGGTAAACCAAATATCGCCATATTCTCCATGTTGGTGTCAGCCAAGACATTTTTGTAGCACCCCTATCCCAGTGCTTAAGAAAGTAGACCAGAATCCCCGGTTTCAAGTACCAGATTCACGAGCCTATACTACCAGCCCAGAAGGTACAGAGTTTGACTTCCTCAGTACAAGTCATTGAAGATATAAACAAGCCGCTCACAGGAAATGAGAACCAAGGAGTTGTTAAGCACATGTTGAAATGCTCAGATATGTTACGGTGTAAACGTAATTTAAAATCATTCTCAAGTGTTTTCCTTTTTAACCTATCAGGTTGACTGAGATCTTGCAGCTTGAAAGGCCAAGTAAAGATGATCAGAGATTGGGGGAAATCAAGCACGCACCTCCAATACCGTAGGGAGCATGAGCTGGTATGTGCCTACAGAAACTAACAGGACAATATCCATCAAATGTAGAGGTGTTCACTTGCTTTGACCTGTAATTGCATTCCCTGGAATTTGTCCTTCAGACTTCTTTTGTCCTGTGTGCAATATGTCCCAGTCATGAGGCTGCTTGAGCTGTTTGTGCTATTTGTTTGTTGAAGATCTCACTGTTACCCGGGCGGTCCTTGAACCTATTATGTATCTCAGGAAGATACTGAACTTGTAGTCATCTGACTTTAGCCTTCGGAGCACTGGAATTGCTGGCTTGTGCCACTAGACCCAGTGTCTTGCTGCTCTCCTTGATACAAGGTGTTTTGATAGCAAAATACCGGAGACACCTTAAATCAACACAGGTTGGTGAATATATTAATTACAGCACACTCGAAACATAAACAACACTGCCACAGCCGAAAGGGCGGGACTCGTGATCCGATGTGGGAATCTTCAGGATGAATTGTTATCAACAAAGAACACTGAAAGCTGAAAACACGGCTCAGTGGCATGAGCCAAGTAAGCATGCAGGCCTCCGTTCAGTCCCAGGAACCTACGTACAACAGCGGGGCGGACCTGTCACTCCAGCACGTTTAAGGGAGGTAGAGACAGGAGAACCATCCAGAAACTCACGGCCGGGCCAGCTAGCCGGGAGCATGCAGCACAAGTCACAGGTGGGTGCGAGAACTGACTCCTATAAGCTGAGCGCTGGCCAGCACATGCGCACTGTGTCGTGAGCGTGCACATAAAAATTCATGAATCTGATTCATTAAGTAAAACGCGAAACAGCGGTAGAAGAACACTGACATTAATATCAAAGAGATAGGACGATAGAAGAAATTATCCTTTTTTTTTTTCATTTGTTTCCTTTTATTGAAAATAGATTCTTTCCTCATACAATATATCTGAGAGGAGAAAATTCTACTTCCCACAGTTCTGGGGAAGCAGGCAACTCTTTCCCAATGGGCAACTCTCTCTTCGGTGCCCTGCTTTGACTTTTGAACTTTTGTGGATTTTAAGAAACGAAGGTAAAACTAACTAATTTTAGCTCAATGGAGAGAGACCTGTGACAGAAACCTGAGTTCCAACCGGTGACTCATAATGTAGAGGAGACATCCCACCCACCCAAACGTAGAACACGAACAGAGGAATCACGTGCCAAAAAGTTCTCCCAGGAGAGACTTCACCATTTTATCTACTCAAACCATTTCACCTTTCCTGAAGACACCGTACCAGAACCATACCAGGTTTTCTTAAAAACCTAGCCCAGTTCAGGACTCTTCTCAAAACTCTGCTAAATGAAATGCCGATTCAAATTCGTAAGGACGCTGACAAATCGAAAGGTTCTTACTTGCCCTGATCTTCAACTCCTGTGAAATCCACTGGGTATCACAAAAATACAAAAGGCATTTTTAAAGCAGAAATCTGTCTTCTTGGCTCAAAGCTATCCCAACCTCAGTCGTGTAGAACCAACATGCGAATCTGACAGTGTGAGAGACACATTTCAAATGTTCTGACTCCAGCCTTATGGCTGAAATACCATGATACACAACCTTGAGGGGACTGCTCATCTCAGCAAACAGTCACAGCTCATTTGTACCTGGTTGTTGCTTTGTACTTTATTTTAGCCCATTAGCAAGGAGAGTCCCATGTGATTAAGAATTTTGTAAAAAAAAAAAAAAACAGCTTAAACCAAAAACCTCAAAGTGGGTACTTTTGCCTTTTAGTATTGGATTTGGCTGTATTTTTAGACAGGAATTCCTAGCCTTGAAATATGTATGACCCTGCCTTTTGTTTGGCTGCCACTGCTGTTTTCTGTTTCTTTGGATGTGTTGCTACCCACCAGAATCTCTGCTGTTCCCTCACACATCGTGAGCATAGCCTCCTGGGTCCACTCACTGCAGAACGTCTCCTGGCCACTCCGCACAGAAACCTCTTAGCTACTCTACTCTGGGAAGATCCTTGGCCGCCTCTCGCTGGGTCAGTTTGGGCCATGGGGTTGAATTTGATTTTCTGCTGGTGATCTGTTAAGTCTGTGTCCATTTCTCTTACAAAAGAAGAAAAAAATCCTTACTAAAATACCAGGTCTCTTTCTGAGAGTGTGGGAGAGAAGAGGAATGTCATTGCCGTAGATGAATCTGCATTGGCCTGACACAGCGAACCTTCGGGAGGGAGGGAAGCTGACATCAGCACAGAGCCAAAGAGACACAGAAGGAAGAGAGGGAGGAGAAGGGGATCTCCTGGTGAATAGTCAGCGGATGTATTTCTGGAAGAAAAAAAATATGATGTCTTGGGAACAAGACAATTTCCTTCTCGGGCTATCCTATTAGAGATATGAAAAGACTCTTCAAAACACCTGCCAAGCGGACACTGCACCATCTCAGGAGCTGGCTTCACAGCACGCTTCCGGCCTTTTGGTCAGGACAAACATTGCTACATTTCAACTGCTTCCCCATCCTGAGGACTTTAAGAGTTGCCCATCGTATCTTTGCCACAAGCTCCCACCCCACCTGGCTTACATGCTCCTGGCTGATGCCGCCTGCAGCCTTGAGCTGCCTGTGACACAATGCAATGCTCACCTGTCTTCTTCTCCAGTTGTGGATTCATTAAAAAAGAAAGCGTTGCATCTTACCAGAAAACACGGTCAATCCCACACGGAATGTTACAGTTACAGAGGATAAACACCAGTTGTGTTTACACACACACACACACACACATACACACACACAAGTACACATACACACACACACATACACACACATACACACACACACCCTTCTGCAAACTCTATTTGTGAGTCGCAACCCAAGCCAGGAACTATACATTACCTACTACCCATGGGGCACACTTTAAAGAAGGGTGCTTAAAGAAAGAAAGTCTTCATCATGATCATTAGCTCTATTCGTCGGAACTTTGATTTTCCGTTTCTAGAAATCCCTTCCTGCACAGTCTATCATTTACGGTTTTCTTTGCTGCGTTGTTTCCATTTTGTAACAGTCTTGAGCTCTTGTATCTCAGACCTGTGATACCTCCCCTTTGCCACCCTGGCAGGGTTAAAAATGGCCAGGCTCACTTTAAATTTAGTTAACTAAAAAAATAAATAAATAAAGTGTCTCCAGGTTAAGACCCTGCATTCCAAGTTGCAGCCCAGAGTGAATTTGTGTGGCCAAGTTATAAACCCCTGAAAATAGAGAACTAATGCCATGAGGATTTAAAATAATAGAAAATGTTTCACATAATATAAATCCGTAAGCAGTGTATTATATTTAAGTCTTAATATCTACATACGTGGATTAGCTTATATCTTGACAATCACACAAAGTAATCTCACTCTCTCCCCCTCCCCCTTCCTTTGACTCTAGTTTTCATTCCTATGTATTAACAATGCTCTGGGCCATAAAATACTGTATTAATATTAGTTTGTCACAGCAGACTAAATTTAGAACAACTCATTAATACAAGGGAGTTAAAGGCAGTGAGCCCAGAGTAGCAGGAACCATAATCTCTTAAGGCTGTAAGTTATGCAGATATGCCACTTGAACTGGAGAGCCAGCCATTCTTTTTGTCCCTAATAAGAAGATTCTATTAGTTCTAAGCTGATTCAAATTCTAATTAAGAAATGTGGGGAAAGGCAATTTTGTCATTGTGGGAGCAGTTGACATGCAACTGGAGTCTGCCTTATATCATCCCGCTTGGCTTCCTGGTCAGACGAGATTAGTGGCACCTGCGTGGAATGAATATTCCTCCTGCCATCTACATGAAAAGAAATGACTTCCCTGCGCATTTGCCTGGGTGCAATCATAATCAATGTTCCTGGAAGAAGCCGGATAATCCGTGGGGTTTTGTTTTTTTTTTTTTAAACAAACCTTTTGTGGCTCGGAATCATCCCAGTCAGACAAAAAGTTTTGACTTTTCACAAATAAAAAAAAAAAAAAAATCTTTCAAAAGGATACTTCTGGACCTGTTATGCCTTTCTTTGGGCTTGTCAAATATTAATTTTTTTTTAAATTTAGTCCCTTGCTAAGCTACAAATATTCATGTTTAACACAAGTAGCAGTTCAGGGCTGACGACTAGGTATGTACCTTTTGAATGATGCATACTACGCAGCAGTTAGCACAAAGAAAAAGCCACCAGATTGGTCTCAGGGAAACCTGGTGTCTGAATTTTTCATGACTCCTGCAGCACTTAAAGAATAAAAAAAAAGAAAGAAAAGAGAAAAACCTGGCTACTGGTGTTGGAAGGCCAGAATAGGGAAGGTGAACGCCGGACAGATACAAGCGAATCTGGCTTTGCCTGGGGAAGGCGAAAGGGGTTTGAGCTGCTTAGGAGAACCGAGGGAGGGTTCTTTTGCTTTGTTTGGGTATTTTATTAACACTAGAGTAGCAAAAACAAAATGTGCACAGTCAGAAGTGTCCCGAGGACACTTCTTTTTGAGTCCCTAAGGACACCCCAAACTTGCCTTCCCTTTTGGGTCCTGAGGCTTATTGCTAAGCTTCTTGAGCCATGGCTGGCTCGCTCATGCTCCTGGGTTCTCCCTCTCGAGGAAATGGGAAAAGCAGGGAAGTAAAAGTCAATCATTTGTTTCCGGGGCTGCGATCACAGACACCTTCGTGGAGTGGGGGGGGGGGGGGGGGGGGTGACGTCTTAATTACGCGGATGCCCAGTGACGCCAGACTGAAGGGCGTTTCCGGCGTGATGAACTTTGCTGCATCGTGTAGCGGTTTATTAGAAAATCTCAGTTGAATCCAGCAAAACAAAATGAGTAACGCCATAAAAGGGACGAAGACACAGCGTTTAAGCAACTGATGGCTTCACCTGTCGCCGTCTCATTAAGCTCTTAATGAGCGCTCTTCTATTCTTGGTCACATCTGTTTTTTTTTTTTTTTTTTTTTTTTTAATATAAGTCCCTTTGAACAGCTGGGAGTAAGAACTTCCTTTGATCACAGAATTCTTGTGAATTTCCACTCAAAACGAGGCCATTTTCATTCTGACTCGGGGTATTTTCATGAGTTTATTTCCCCTAAGAACATTCCTGGGCATCGCTCTTCCAGGCTAGGAAGAGCCTGAACAATTAATGTATACATTTTTTACATAAATGTTTATAAATTTAACAAAGGGAGAGAGCTTTGCCACAAGAAGGCCCCGCTCTTTTGAAGGTGGTTTTCTAATGATGACCCTTGGCGTGCTGGACCCACATGGGATTGCTCGGAGAAGAGCCGGATGAAAATTAGTCTATTCTCATTTCAAACAGAATTTCGCTGAAGTCCTGATCAGAGCATCAGCATGCAGTCCGGGGAGACAACACGCGCCCCGCGTGCGCGCGGGAGCCTCCCTCTCCTGGTAATTGTTGCAGGAGCGCACAGTGACAAGACTCTGGGATGTGAGCGGCCTGGTTGTACTCCGGCTGTTACGCTCTGTTTAAAGATTTAAACCATCGGGGTATGATAAGGCTTTTTGATGTTCATTGAACATGGAGCTTGGGTACAGAAGAAGGCGAAAGGGCTTCACCAGAAGGCAATCATCTTTCAGAGCCGCAGTCAGACAGGGAGCAGTGGGGAAATACCAGCCTCGGTGTAGCTTCCCAACAAAGGGAGATGAAAGGGGCAGGGTGAGGCGGAGGCCAGCTCTGGCTGTGAGGCAGAACTCTCCGGATGAGAGTTCGATGCCTTCAAATGCAGCGAAAACATTTAGTGTTCCTCTTTCATTAAAATCCACTCAGGCGTGGCCTGGGAAGGCAGGGGCAGAGGCGGGTGCCAACCTGAGGGGCTCCTGTTGACCCTGGACTTGAAAGAACCTCCAGCGACTCGTTTTTGAAATTCCTTAATGACTGTTTATTTTGACTCAGATGAATGTTATTTCAGCATTCACAGCCACAAACCTGGGAGAAGACATTAAAGAACATTCTTCAAGATCCTCACATTTTCTTCCCCTAAAGTAGAACCTGAATATTTGTCTTAAAGAATATATAATCACCAATGAAAGGGAAAGAAAATGCCCCCTAAAGAACCCAAACCAATTTCTTCAGTGCCTCTGCTTTGGCAAAAATAACAGCTTTCCATCCTGTTCACAGTGTGTCGGCCGTGTTACCAACTCTACACATCGTATTAATTAAACAAGAGCCAAGGCGTCTCTGTCGCCTCGCAGGCCACAAGCCCGGGACTGGCAGCATAGGCTGAAGACTTTTAACAAAGGTTTGCTGAATGAATGAATGAATGAATGGTGCCAGGAAATGGCAGGGTGGGTTTCCATCATTTTTCTGTGATTCCATCTAAATGAGGTAGGGGGTGCTAGTGAGAGAGCCTAGTAGGTAAACCTCTTTTGACACCGTGATCTGATCTGAGCCGGATCTCTGGCACCCACATTAGGGGGGGAAGGGGGGAGGGGTACAGCAGCCAACACCTGTAATCCTTGCACTGGGAAGGAGAGACCTGAAAGGTTCCTGGGGCTCGTGGGCCATCCGGTGTAACCAGCTGGTAAGCTACAGTCCAAATGCGAGACCCTGTCTCAAAAAATATGCTGAAGAAGTAATTAAGGGAGACACCTGACCTCAACCCCTGACCTACACACAAAAGAAAGGGTGCTAAGGGTGTGGGTCTCCCCCCTCGTCCCCCACAGCACCGAGGTGGACATGTTGCCTGAAAGCTGACTCTTTAGGAGTCAGATACTCCTGGACCTGAAGGTTGCTTGGCCACGGACCAGAGGACTCTGGGGAACTTACGTCACTTACCTACAATTTATTTTTCCCCTTCTCGATACCAAGAAGATTAAAATCCATGTAGTAACTAATACAAGCGTTGACAAACATTCAAACTTTACAGAACGAAAAACAAAAATGAACTCTTGTCAACATTCTTGCTGCTGTTGGTAATTGTTCTCCAAGATACTTTCAACATGGCAGAGAGGGTTTTAGAAATACATAGTCAGCAACAGGATTTAAAAGCGGGTCTTAGGCTGGGGATGTCGCTCGGTTGGGAAATTGTCTGCCACAAAGCCCTGGTTGCGTTGCCAGCAACTGCACAGATTAGTATTTCAAAAACAGAGGCAGGAGGATCGGAAGTTCATTGCTATCCTTGACTGCTTGTGTGCTGGAGGCCAGTCTGGGGTGCATGGGAACATGTCTCCAAAACAGGGGGGGCCAGGGAGACTTCCTAGTGGCATGAATAATAGGCACTGTGACTTCCCACTTCCCGTGGCCTCGCCTGAGCTGCTGAGAGCTGAGCTAGAGTGGGTAATTCCCATTCTAACCCAGGAAGCAACATCTGCCAAACAGCACTGCAGCCCAGTATCCATTTACCCATAGACCTCAGTTCTGCAGAAGACCAGAGACGCAGAAGCCCCAATTCGACACATCCCAGAAGGCCGCAGTCCACCTGTGCTGAGGGCCCACCCCAGCCAGCTAGTTCCAGGAGACACCACCAAACACTAGCTGCCAATATTTAATCACGTATACCCTAAACCAGGCACTCTCACTCAATCCTCTCAGCAACCCTACGAGAAAGTTGTGGTTTATGAGTGACAAGTCGAAATATAAATGAAATGCACCAAAATTTTTATGTATTTCTCTTTTAATTTTTTTTTTCTCAGTAACCACTGGACTGAACTAGACTGGACTGGACTGGACAGGGTGCTCATTCCTCTGAAACTGTACCCACTTGGTTTCTCTGGGTCTCCCAGTACCTACTATTAGTGTCATTGGTGGGGAAGTGAAGTGTGGTCCATTTTTCCCATGGGCTAAGATTTCTGCTAGCACCAGCTGCTGACCCTGAAGTCTCTGTGAAAACCAGGGACATGCCGTTTCCCCCAGCCCTCCCGCTTCTGGTCCTGGAGCCATCACCAGTACCCGCTACCGAAAGAGCGTGCTTAGCGCGACTCACATCCAGAGGACTCAGTGAACAAGTGACTCGCCCTGAGACTGGGACATAAGGGAAAACCGCCAGCCTCTTTCCTCCAGCTGCCCAACACGCACGTGCACACAAAAAAGCTGAGCCCCTAAAAGCAAACTGACTGATGCTATAACTTAACATCTTCATAAGACTTCTAGGAGCAGAATTCACCTGCTGTAAGCACAACCGTCCAAGGCGGAGAAAAAAAAGAAAAAAAAGCAGGACTGTACCGGTTGCTTCTCTTACACTTCCGGGCACACTAAGAGAAAAACGCTCTTCGGAAAATCAATAAGGCAGATTGTGCCCAGCAGTCCTCCATTACAGAATTAAATCCATATACCAACACAAAAACAATGAGGAGACCCAGCTAGCAAGGGACCCATTTGCTTTGTTTGACTTCAGCTGCCTGGGAATGAGACCACAGACTGGATATAATTTCATGCAGACCTTGGCCTATCCTGGTCATGCATATGGCTGACCCTCGGGGCACGACCATCAATTTTCTATTAAAGATCAGAGATTTGACATATCAAAGTCAACATCTGGCTGAATGACTGCGGTAACTCGATAATGCTTCTTTCGTGGATTTCACAGTGGCTTTTCACTAAAGTATCAGAAAGGTAGCCGATTTCAATCCTGACCTGCCAAGATCTGAATATGAAATAAAGGATTTCAGCTTGATCTCCCCACGATGTGAGGATGAACGTTCTGGTAAATGTTAACTTAGTGCTCTGAATAGCTCAGTAATAGATGGGTTTAGGCAGTAATAGGTTTAAAATGTCAACTTATTGAATAATAATTTCGTGTTGTACAAATACTATGTGTGAGAAGGGATTTGTTTTGCAAATTTTGAAATAAATGAATGGATTTATAATGCCCTTGACTGTTTCGCTTGTTCTGAGCAAAATCTAACAGAAGAATGGAAATTAGTGTGTGCTTCCCCAGGTCTTGTTTTTCTGCATTTGTTTCAAAGTAGTTTTCATAATTACAGGGCCTCTCCGAATCCTGGTCCTTAATTGAGTTTTTCCCTGCTTTGGTCCCCAAAGCCAGGATGATGGCGTTCCTTTCTAGTAAAAATAAAAACTCAATTATCCTTGCCTATAAAATGTTTCATGACACCAATAGACTCAAAACCTTTCACCAACCCAGCTGTAAACTGCTCAACTGTTCAAAACACAGGAGCTAGAGAAAAGAGAAAAAAAAAGTCAGCTTCCACAGCTGAACTCAGCCCTGCAGTCCAATTACAAGATGACAGCTCTACAAACCCTGGAGGGACACAAGTGTGGGCAAAACAGAATTGTGATGTGCACTGAAGGCCTGGGATAGATAGATACCTGAGCTGTGGACTGCGGAAAAGGTCCCTGGATCCTGCAGCTGGATCACACACACACACACACACACACACACACACACACACACACACACACACACGGTTCATCATCCTGCTGAAATAAATGCTTTCTTGGGGAACAAGAGGGTCGAAAAACCATCCAGTGACTTTGCTGAATACTTCAGATCAGATACCTCTCCCCCTCTGTGTCCCTGAAATCTCAGGAGGAGAAAGCAGAGACCCCCACTAATCTGACAGGCCAAGGAACTCTTGGTCTATGAGGAAACAGGTATCATGACACTTCCTGTTAGTGCACAGATACCCATATCTGGTCATGTCTACATGAAACGGTCCTGGCCAGATCTGCTCATCTGAGCACACCCCATCTTGCAACATGGTCTTGTCTGTCCCACAAAGCTTTCCATAAAAACAAGAATGTGATGCTCGTAGCTAATCTGGAAGAAGAAAATATTAGTACCAGAATAAGCTGGGGGAATGATGGCAGCCAGTAAAGGATGCATTAGCAAGCAGGTTGCCACTGTGGGCGACAAGAACTTGGTTCCTCTAGGGATGCTGACCCAGTGCAGAATGCCCTCAAGTGGGGTTTTAGGGGCTTTCCTCAGTGCTATGACCAGATGCAATTTAAGGAGGTTAACCCACTTTTGGGGTACAACTCATCATGTTGGGAAAGGCATGGCTGCAGGAGAGGTTCCCTGCTGTGACTGCAGGAACTTCCTTACATCTTGGGGGAATCAGCAAAGGGAACACAGGCATCAAGCTAGCTTTCTGCTTTTTCTCTTTTTATTCAGCCCAAGACCCCATCTCATGGGAAAACGCCCACGGTGACTGTGGGTCGTCCCTCCTCAGCCAACACCTGCACAGACACAAAGATGTTTCTCCTATCTTCTAAACCCAGTCAAGTTAACAATGAAGGCTAATCAAACAAAGTAAGGGATCTTAAATATTTATACAAGTCTCCTTGTCATTGGCGGAAGTTGGTTCTTGGGGAGAGTACATCCTTGGTTCTTCTGGCCTATTGTTTGGGTGAGCAGAGGGCTTGGGGAGCCTGAGGAGATTCCCTGGCAGAACTCACTGCTGGAAGTTGGAAGCCAGATACCACACACTGAAGTAAAGACAGAGAGAAGGGAGGTGGCCAACAGCGTTAGCTGGAAACCTGAGCTGTTATTAACCTTTGACACTTTCCTATCGGTTCTAAGTTATGAAAGTACGTGGCTTGTGTAAGGCCATGTTAAGTCCAAGCAGTAGACATGAGTCGAGATTTACTTGTTCTTTTCTTCCTTCCTTCCTTCCTTTCTTTCTTCTTTTTTAAGAAGAACTTCTTCCTCCCAGCTGCTCAATCTTATTCTCAGAAGTGACCGCTCTTTAGTTGCTTCTGACTCTCTGTAAACCCTGCGTTCACAACACACGTCTTTCTATGAGGGCCTACTTGGCATGACTTCCTGATGCGTGTTCCTTTTACATAATGGACCTTATATACACTAGCATATCAATACCTCTACATTTGTCTCAAAGATTTTAATAGACGCTAATTTGAACAAACCGTAATTCATTTAACCTATTCCTATCTGGAATCGCTTAAGTCTTTTTCTAACTTTTGGCCATGCAATATTGTCACCCTGCAGGATATACGCAGGACGTACAAACAATGTGAACAGCCTATATACATGTCTACATATCTCTGTGTGTGTGTGTGTGTGTGTGTGTGTGTGTGTGTGTGTGTTTGTGTGTCTGTGATTTTGTTACAACTGGAATTACTCAAAGAATAGGCGGTACCTTTCAGCATTTAAGAAATCATGCCAAAGTAGTTCCTAAACATTCTACGAAATTACGCTTCTGCCAATGACACGTGTGTGTATAACAAAACCCACATGAGGAAGAGTTGAGCTTGTTAAATATTGGTAAATTAAACAAATTAAAATGGTGTCTCGCTGTGGCCTCCTGCACTCCCTGAACTACCGGTGAAGCGTCTCCCTGCGCCGGCACGACTACCTCAGGGACTGTGGCTCCTCTCCTGAGCAAACGGCTTCCTGTTTCTGTGTTCTTATTGTTTATGGTCTTCTCTTCACTGTGTGAAAGTATTAACTACCTCTGTTATAGAATTTAATAACACCATTTTATGATTTCTATGTTTTATTTAATTTTTAATTATTTATCTTATTTTATTTATTTAACTTTGTCTTACTAATTCTTAATTACATTTTTCGAGATAATTTTTATGGTGTGGTTTTATTTTAGATGTTTAACTTCTCCACTCTTCATTTTGTATGGAATACAAAATATAAATGTGATAAAAATGTTTTGTTTCCACGCTGGCAAGATGATTCCGCTCATAAAGTATTTTACCAACACAAGTCTGATAACCTGAGTTCCAGCCCCGTGAAATCCACAAAAAAGCAGAAAGACAAATTGATCTCATGGAGTTGTCACCTGACCTCCACATGCGCACCACGGCAGGCTCACACCCACACACGATCGTAAGCAGGCATAAAATAATCATTTTAAAATTAAAAACCTATGGGACTGGAGAGGTGGCTCATTGGTTAAGAATGCTCTTCTGGAAAGCACTTGCAGAGGTCCCAAGTTCCCAGCACTCACATCACGTGGCTCAAAATCGTTTGTAACTCCAGCTCCAGAGAAGCTGACAGCTGTGGCCTCCACAGGCACCTACATACTACACACACAAACACACCACAGACACACATACACATACTTACACATACCTACACACATACATACACACACACCACACATACACATACCTACACACATATACACACACACACCACACATACACATACCTACACATACCTACACACACACACACATACACACATACATACACACACACCACACACACACATACACATACCCACACATACCTACACACATATACACACACATACACACACATGCACACATACATACACACTACACACCACACATACACATACCTACACACATACACACACACACACACCACACATACACATACCTACACATACCTACACACACATACACACATACATACACACACACCACACACACACATGCACACATACATACACACACACCACACATACACATACCTACACACATACACACACACACACACCACACATACACATACCTACACATACCTACACACACATACATACACACACACCACACACACACATACACATACCCACACATACCTACACACATATACACACACATACACACACATGCACACATACATACACACACACCACACATACACATACCTACACATACCTACACACACATACACACACATACACACATACATACACACACACCACACACACACATACACATACCCACACATACCTACACACATATACACACACATACACACACATGCACACATACATACACACACACCACACACACACATACCCACACATACCTACAGACATACACACACACACACAAACACACACATGCGCACATACACACACCTTAAAATATATATGCATAAGTTGTTAATAAATTAAATTTCAATATTATTTCTAAATAACTATTCAGTTGCCTCCAGCTAATACTCAATTTTTCTAATATTGATTGGAAATCTTTTTATTAAGAATTGATTCCCATATGAGCTTAATTATATTTCTGAATTGTCTGTTGTATTTTTGGGGGGTTTTTTGTTTTGTTTTGTTTTGTTTTTTTTGTTTAGACAGGGTCTCTTAGACTGCCCTGGAACTCACTCTGTAGACCAGGCTGGCCTCGAACTCACAGAGATCCGCCTGCCTCTGCCTCCCAAGTGCTGGGATTAAAGGTGTGTGCCACCACCACTGCCCAGCTTTTTTTTGTTTCTGAATTGTACATTCTTTTTTTTAAATTGTTTTGTTGATTTAATAATTTATTGGTGAGAGAATGTCAGATCCCCTGGAACTGGAGTTACAGACAGTTGTAAGCTGCCATGTGGGTGCTGGGAATTGAACTCAGGTCCTCTGGAAGAGCAATCAGTGTGCTTAATCGCTGAGCCATCTCTCCAGCTCCTGTCTGTTGTATTTTAATGGCTCATATCACCATGTTGGATCTGTTCTCTTTCTTCATCGCTAGAACTGTCTGTGTTTGGTTTTTAATAATAATGTGACCCAATGAGGAGCAGAGTGTGTGTTTTCATGGAAATTACCTGAATATTCAAATAAATTTAGAGAAAACGGGTGTGTTTGCAATATTTATTCTCCTGAGGATGAAATGTTCTTTATTTCCTGTCCTTCAGGTAAGTTTGCCTAAATTGTGGTTTTTATGCCTCAGAGGTGAAGTTCAGGAGAGCAATTCTCAGTTGTAACGAACTATTAGCATGTCCTCCCTCAGAGAGACATAAAATTTCATTACGTTTGTCCTGCACCTTCCCTTCATAATTTATTTCTACGTAATCTCATGCACAATTCTGGTAAACTACATGTTCTGTCACATGATTTTTATAACTTTTTAATTAGTATACAAAATAATGGGTTTTGTTATGATATCTTCATACAAGCATATCGTGTATTTTGCTCATACACACACATACACACACACAGACACACACACACATACAGACACACAGACACACACACAGAGATACACACACATACATACACATACACAGACACACGCACACAGAGACACATATACACACACATATACACACACATACACACATAGACACACACACACACATGCACACACACACATACACACACATACACACACATACACACATCTACACACACACAGAGACACACACACATACATACACATACACAGACACACGCACACAGAGACACATATACACACACATACACACACAAACACACATCTACACACACACACATCTACACACACACACATCTACACACACACACATATACACACACACACATATACACATACACACACATACACACATCTACACACACACAGAGACACACACACATACATACACATACACAGACACACGCACACAGAGACACATATACACACACATACACACACAAACACACATCTACACACACACATCTACACACACACACATCTACACACACACACATCTACACACACACACAAACACACAGAAATACACACACACATACACACAAACACACATACACATACATGCATGCACACACACACAGACATACACACACATACACACAAACACACACATACACACAAACACACACACACACATACATACACACAAACACACAGACATACACACACACACACAAACACAGACATACACACACACACAAACACACAGACATACACACACACACAAACACACAGACATACACACACACATACATACACACACAGACACACACACACAAACACACAGACATACACACACAAACACACAGATATACACACACACATACACACAAACACACATAAACAAACACATACACATACATGTATGCACACACACAAACACAGACATACACAGACATACACATAAACACACACACTTACACACATACATACACACATACACACACGCACACATACACACAAACACACACATGCACACACACGCACGCACACACATACTCACAAACACACACATACACACACATGCACACACACACATACACACACACAAACACACATACACACACAGACATACATACACACATACACACAAACACACATCACACACGTATACACACACACAAACACACAGACATATACACACATATACACACACATACATGCAAACACACACATACACACACACACGCATACACACACACAAACACACACATACACACACACACACATACACACACAAACATGCATACACATACACAAACACACAGACATACACACACATACACACACAAACACACACACACACACACAATTCCTAGGATCTACATGATGGAAGAGCAAACTGACTCCCACAAACTGTCTTCTGACCGCCACACTTGCCCGTGGCATGTGCACAAGCACAAATAAAAAATGACAGTAATAATAAAAATGCAAAGCAACAACACCTCTATGCTATTCTTGATGCTTAGACCCTGCCACTGAAGACACCTCGCACATTGGTCAGGGCATGTGGAGAAATCAAGTTGGTACTGAACTGGAAGCTCTCTCCCTCCTGGGTAGTTTTTGTAGTCTCTCGTGGGAGGTGTTGAGGGGGAAAGTCATCGTCTGTCTTACCCAGCTGTGGACCCTGTGGACTGCAATAATGACCAATGGCCAAGTATGTCCGCGGGAGCACGCTATGTCAGCATGAATGTTACAGGGATAACCAAGCACCTTCTGATCGGATTGAAGAGCCACTCCACCCACAGGAAGAAAATCATACATTTACTCTGAATCTAGTCAAGAAACAATGGCTGGCAAGCTCAAAGGCCCCAGAGGTGAACCTGCTACTATTACTCTGTTAAATGGAAAGTACTTTAATTTCTGTGCTAACATATGACCAGACTAATCAGGAGGAGGGACAGATCACTTTGGCTTACACTTCTACGTCACAGACCGCTGCTGAGGGAAGAGCCACCCAACTGAAGTAGAGTCTGTGGAGGGAGGCTGTTTGCTGGCTTGCTTCCCCTGGCTTGCTCGTCACCGTGTTTTCCCAGCCTCGGTCGACCTGACCATGGATGTTATCAATCAGGGTGAGCTGGATCCTCCTACATCATTAGCCATCGATAGAATTAAGCAATTAAGAAAATGTTCCCACAGATTTACCAAAGGCTAGCCCGACGGACGAAACTCCTCAACTGAGGTGTCCCTCCTTCCCATAGTTTGTATCAGTTAACAGAAACTAAGCTGCACACCTACACACGATGTCGAATCAAACTGTCCTCTGAATCCGTATCTCTCTATATATATAGATTCGTGCAGACCCCGTAAGAGACATTTCTCTGTGCAGCAGGCAAGGGCTATTGCAGAAACTTATGTCCAGTCAAAGTGCAGAGAATTGGTGGGATGCTCAGACACAAATGGAACATGTATCACCCCCACATGCAAGGTTTAGGGACCATGACGGGAGAGGGAGCAGAAAGACTGTAGGAGTTGGAGGTTAGGGAGGGCTGGATCAGAACGGTATCTCCTAGACTTGACCGGACTATTGCATTCGTGAACGCACTGCAGCTGTGGTTCAAACCGGTCAACACCCCAACATGGAGTAGGAAGGGGTTCGTCGCATCCCTAACTGAAGAGCTACAGACATTTGATAGCCTCTCGGGGACGGAGAGTTTTCTTTAAGGATATGGCCCCTGCTGAGTCACCCGCCCTCCAGTGAATGGTCCCATACCCGAAGAGTACCAATTGGATGGATAATTTATTTTTTAAAAGAAGAAGAGGAAGAGGGAAGGGGAGGGGAGAAGAGGAGAGTAAGGAGAATCTCAAGAAGGCTGTAGGCCAGCTAGCCTGGGCATATCCAGCCATAAGAGACTCTGGCTCAAACAAGGTAGAAAATGAGGACCAGTGGCCAGGGTTTTCCTCCACACACCGTGATGTGCACACGCCTGCACTCATACATAGAAGTATGCACACACACATACACATATCCTATGCAAATAAAAAGGAAATTTAAAAATCTACCTAGAGGAAACCAGGTCATTTCTTCTCACACTTCGCTGGTCAGAGCAGGCCAAGCTCAGCAGTAGGCGGGGTAGAGGAACGGGAGCCCACAGTATAGTAGGAGTAGGAGGAGGAAATCCTGAATATTAATGAGCATCCAATGACATCACCACAGACAGGTTGCTTAGTCTCACCTGGGCTTGGATCTGTTATTACCTCTGCCCAGAACATTCTGACAACCTTGTTCCTTTATTGAAGTGTCTTCTTCCTAGCCAGATGTTTTCCCTGCCATTCCTCTAAAGACTTCCTAGACATCACATCTGGCTAAAATGTCCCTCTTCCATGCCCCAGTAAATCGGGCCAACTGATATCATAGCCACATCAGGTTACAGTTTGATTTTCAACATGACTCTTTCCTAGCCAACGCTAACCCTACTTACTTAGTCCAGACCGACGTCCATTTTTATTTTTTGTGGTAAAGTTTTATCAGAATGTGTTATGTCCGTTTATTTCCATTGCCTGTGACATCTTTTATGTTCCAGCAGGATAGTTGTCACAGAGCCCATCTGGACTCCAAAGTGTAAAGGGAACATTTATTTGGGCTACTAGGAGACAGTTCTGCCTAAAATGTGCCATCCGCACAAGAATGAGGGCCTGAGTTTGATCCTCAGAATCCATGTTTTTTGTTTATTTGTTTTTTTAAAAAGCCAGGCATGGTGGTGCACCGCTGTAATCCCAGTGCAGGGGAGGCAGGGATAGGATCACCCCTGGGTGATCAGACCACCCAGCCTGATCCATTTGGTGAACCACAGCCAGTAAGAGACAAGTCCTTTTAAAAAGAAAGAGAAAAAACGTAGACGGTGGTGATGGAGAAAGGAAACCACATGCACACAGATACACGCACAAGTGTGAACGTGGCTAAGCCTGGGGTTCACCACAAACTCCTAGGAGCAGGACTTTTGTTGATTCATATGCTGTGTGTCCCAGCACCTCACAGAGCTTAGATGCCTGTCCTAGCTTGCTTTCTACTGCTGGGAAATAAATATTCTGACCAAGAGCACCGAGGGGAGGAAAGGCTTTGGCTTCCATGTCCCCATCCCGCATTATCAGTAAGGGAAGCCTGGGGCAGGAACTCAAGGCAGGAACTAAGGCAGAGACCCTGAAGAGAGTGCTGCCTACTTACTGGCTTGCTCCACCGAAGTCTCACTCAGCCACCTTTCTTATATCCTGGAGCACCGCCTTCCCAGCATGGCCCCACCCACAAGGGCTGGGCCCCGCCCTGTCAATCAAGAAAATAACCAGCGGCTGTGCCTGCAGGCCGGCCTGGTGGAAGCACTCCCTCGTTCGAAGTTTCCTCTTCCCAGATGACTAGTTTGAGTCAAGTTGACGAAAACTTAACCAACGCGATGAGGCAATCAATAGATGCACACTGAAAAGATGGAGAGAGCACAGGAGTGTTCACCAGATCGGAGCAGTCGGACAAACGGACAGAGAATCAGGAAACCGACAAAGAATCAGGAAGCAGAGAGTCTCAAAATGTCAAGTGTCTCCAAGATAAACTCCTTCAGGTGCTCTTTCCAGGGATTATTCTCTCCTCCTCCTGCTCCTCCTTCTCCTCCTCCTGCTCCTCCTTCTCCTCCTCCTGCTCCTCCTCCTCCTCTTTTTTCTTCTCCCTCCTCCTCCTCTTCCTTCTCCTTCTCCCTCCTCCTCCTCTTTCTCCTCCTCCTCCTCTTTCTCCTCCTCCTCCTCTCCCTCCTCCTTCTCTTCCTCCTCCTCTCCCTCCTCCTTCTCCCTCCTCCTCCTTTTCCTCCTCCCCCTTCCCCCCTCCTTCTCTTCCTCCTCCTCTTCTTCCTCCTCCTCCTCCTTTTCCTCCTCCCCCTCCTCTCCTCCTCCTCAGCGTCCCCTCTCTGAGAAAACACTGGAAATCAACATCGAGTGTCCAGGCAACTGGAATTTCCCACACCTTAGTTAGAAGGACTTAAGCAGCCATGACACTTACGAACTGCTTTAAAATTACAAAATGACTATATCCACATCCATTTGCTCTGAAGAATATATCATTCTCTTTGATTAATAAAGCCGACTGAAATGAGGTGTGGACCCTTTTCACACGGTATTGTACAGCCTCCACAGGTTCATAAACCGGTGTAGACTGCCCGCACACTGGGTGTCTAGAAAGTACCTTTAGTCCGCCTACTGAGAGCACCCACAAGTCACTGCAGAGGACCTGGACCTCGGTGATTTTACAGCCCGGGAAAGACGCAAAGCACAGGCAAGCCTGGCGAGCCAGCATCCGGGCTTGTTTATAACAGCAATTTCAGCTCCCACAGATCCACAATTTATTTGCAAACAGATTAATTAATGTTACAGCAGCTGTTTGCAGCCAGTCTGTGATCTCGCGGAGCACAGATGACACTTCCCCGTCTTCTATTCCATAGGGGCAATTTCAGCAACGCTCAGATTAGATCTGTGCTTCAGCGACCAGCACAATGAAATAAGTTGAGTCCTGAAGCTGCCAAGCTGGCTTTCCCAGGGTCCCCAGGCCACCGGGCCTCTACTGATTTCCCCCGTGCCCCACTTTCTGGGCTTCCTTCTAATTATGGCCCCAAAATGCCAGTCCGCAAATAAATCGTGAAAAGAAAACCAGGCATTGTTTCGGTGGTGGTGGTGGTGGTGGTGGTGGTGGTGGTGGTGGTGGTGTGTGTGTGTGTGTTTATTTAAGAAAATGGTTATTTTCTTGAGCTTTCTGGTCCCTCTGGGTTGGTGTTCAGCAGCGGGAACCACTGGGTGTAATAAAAGAAAATGCTTGAATATTTTCAGTAACCTGACAGAATAAACAAATGGCTGAATAACCGCACAGGAGCCGCCAAGCAACGGGCCGCATGAGCGAGGCGGATGGCCCCTGACTACACAACGCAGCCCTTCTGATTGTGTTTCTCTTCTAGAAGGAAAAAAAAGATACAGAAGACAAGACAAAATCCCCAAAGCCTCGCTAGGCTAAATTTCCTTCCTCTCCTTTGAACAGACTACACAGATTTTGTTGACTAATTGGGATCAATCCCAGTTGTAAATCGCCTCGCTATCCTACAGCTTTAATTAAGCTACCGGAGGGAGCTGTTTATCAATTAACACTTGTTACAAATTATTAGTAATTATATGGACTTTGTATGTATACTACAGTCTGAAAGCCCAAAACTGCCTCCCCTAGTTGTTAGGGAAGCAAACTGAATAGTTAATGGGCCATTTGGATGAAGGTACCAGTCCGGGCACTGATTACAGAATCCTTTCATTGGCTGGAAGATTTGAGGTATGCTCCAGTACTAGGAAAAGCCATCAAGCAAAGGCCATAAACGATGAGCACTTCTTTTGCCAGGGCTTAGTTGACTGGCAGACAGTGTAATGTGGACTCTGGGTCTGTGTTTACTTTTTGAGTAACAAGCATAATGGATATGGGAATTCTATGTAAAAGATGGTAATGTATTCAAGCATTAAAGCTACCTCTCTCAGTATGCACTTGGTTCTGTGATAATTTTAATTGGCTTAATTGAGATGCACAAACCTGATTAATGTTTAATTCCTTTATATTAAAAAAAGAGAGTCAAGTAGTTCGACATTTCTTCAATTATGTTAGATCTTTCTAGACTTCAAAGGAATGTTACATTAGACAGCTCGATACAGGGCAAACTGATTAAAGAATAAAGATTGCTCATTATAATCTAAGAGTACAAAATTGGTTTGTGTAGCCTTTGAAAGTCTAAATTATGAGCTAAAACTTGAGCTACAGTAATTAACCCAATTTATAGTCATTTTTGCTTATCTGTTTGCTTATGATTAGTAATTTAAAATGATCCATGGGATTGATTCACACATCTAAAGCCCATTCTGGGACCCAAAATGTTTTGTCCATGATTCTTAAAGCACTGGAGGGATGTAGTTAATGGTATCGGTAAATACCTGTCAATCAATGGAAGACGCAACTATAGAGAAGACTTCATTGTGAGTTGCATGACTGTACATGCATAAATGTGGAAATGTTTGCATAATGTAATCCACAGCGAAACATTTAACAATCTCACCTGAGTTTTCTGTAGCTCTCTAGAAGCAGGAAATAAAATGGTAGGTGAAAATTGCAAGGCACGGGGACATTTCACTGTGTGCAGCCTTCATGAGGAGCCAACCCTTACAAACTCGGGGAGCAGGATCAGGTACCATTCAGGGCCGAGAAGAGGGCTCAGTCAACCAGGTGCTTGCCCTGCAAGCGCGAAGACCTCAAGCTCCACCCGCATTAAAAAAAAAAAATCCCAGCATGGCACACGCTTGTAATCTGAGGAGGTGGAGAGGGGTAGATCCTGGGACACCTGACAAGCCTAACTTAGCTGATAAAACTCGACATCTACGAGAGACTCGGTCTCAAAACACAAGATGGACGACACCCGAGGAATGGTACCCAGTGTTGTCGTCCGGCTTCCGTGTGCACACGCAGACGTGCACACACACAAATAAAAAGTAATAATAACTCCATATTCGGAGTGATTTGGATTTGGGTGTGGGCCTGTGTACACTGGTACAAGTCCCTACCGAGGTCAGAAGCATCAGATCCTCCTAGAGGTTAGTTAGAGGCGGTTGTGAGCCAGCTGACGTGAGTGATATAGAATTAGAAAGCCACCTGTTTGATGAGAAACAATAGAAAGCTTAGAATCAGATGAAATGGAGCAGAGAAAGTAACCAGACCTCCATCCTAAAGGATCCAGGCACTCAGTTCCAATCAGATGTTCTGCAGCCTGACTGACCCCGCAACAATGTTAAGGGACTCCACCTCGATGCTCCCTATGAAGGGAATTCCACAAACAACCTGAGGAAACTTTGCGCTGTGTTCTCTTTTTGAAAAAAATCACTGTAGCCATTCAAAGATTAATCATTCTATAAATTTTATTAAAGAACCGTTTTCTGTGAAATACCAACTAATATCGTATGATGGCTTTAGGCTGCAGCAGTGGAATAATCTGAATCAAAATGAGACATCCTCACTTATTACGCCAGAGCTCTGTTGATCACGTGTCCAACGTGAACTTTTCCTTTCTCGCCTTACTAATGGGGGGGAGGGGGGAATCAGGTCCACATGCTAGTGTGGGCGTGGCCATACTCTTCTCCAAAAGGCATGCAAGATGTTAGTTCTGCTATTGTTTCTGGCCCGCTTGCGTTGCTGCATGCTTGATTTTCTATGTAGCAACATGCTAGAATTTTCTACCTTAGAAGAGACGGGAGAGGGGCCAGTGAGATGACTCAACACTTAATGGCGCCAAGTCTAAAGCCGCAGTGCATTCCCCTGGAACCCACACGGTGGGAGGAAAAAAACAGACTGACACCCCCAGCCCCACCCACAAATAAGCACATTGTAATCTTTAAGGGAGATGGGAGAAATGTGTTCCAGAATCAAGGAGAAAAATGTGTCATCTTAAGCTTGAAACAGTCAGCTTTCTCACACCATCCAGGACCGCCTCCTTCGGGGATAGCATAGCCCTCGGTACGCTGGACCCTCCCAAGTCAAGAAAATGTCCCGTAGGCCCGCCCACAAGTCAATCCAGTGGGGACATTTTCTCAGCTGAGGTGCCGTCTTCCCAAATGACACGAGCTTGTGTCAAGTTGACTTAAAATTAGCCAGCAAGCTTACCAAAGGGAATTGGGGCTGCAAGATCAAAGGACTGGTCCCAGGGCTAGGGTAGAATTTGTACCAGGTGAAGCTTAGAGCAGTGGTTCTCAACCTTCCTAATGCTGTTGACCCTTTAATACAGTTCCTCATGCTGTGGTGACCCCCAACCATAAATTCGTTTTCATCGCTACTCCATAACTGTAATTTTGCTACTGTTACGAATCATAACATAAACATCTGATAGGCAGATGGCCAAAGGTGACCCTTGTGAAAGGGTCGTTCAACACCCAATGGGGTCACAACCCGCAGGTTGAGAACCACTGGTCTGGAGCCTAGACCATCTGGCTAGTAAGTAAGAAAGGGAAACACAGTAAGGAACTGAACCATTCAAGGACCGACAGGACATGCCAGATGGAAACAAAAGACAGCTTCATAAAACTCTCCAGTATATAAATGTTAGTTGAATATGACAGAAGTCGTTATAGTATGATAACAAATTGTAACAAATAAAAGTAAAATTTTGTGAGCCCGTGCAGATAGGAAACAAAGATGCAAAGAATGGATTCATGGACAGAAGTAAAGTAGGGTGAAGAGAGGGCGAGGAAAGAAAGCTGGCTTTCCCTAAAGGAAAATGCCCACTGGTAGGTAGGAAGGAATTTTTTTTGCACCTCAAAAATGACCATTTGACATTCGCCACAGCGATGACTGCTTTCAGGGAAGGAATCTTACCCCTTACAGAAATCAGCAGGTATGCCTTGGTAAATAAGGCATGTGTGTGGTCTTAAAGTATCTCTCTACAAAATGTGTATTAATCACCAAAGGAAAACTTCTAGTAGAGAAATCTACCCAGGCCTTGGTGGCCAGAGACCAAAGGCCTGTTAGTGAGGCACGTTTACAGCGGACACCTCCTGACGTGTCCATCGATGTCACCTCCGAAGTCTAACCGTCACCAGAAGGAAGTATATATGCTTGCCATGACAGCCGGTTCCCTCCGCTAAGTCTGGAAGTTTGCATCTACGAAAGCGCCTCGTGTCTTCTTTGTGAGTCAATACAGAAGTTATCTACCACGTTGTGCTTCTAAGTTTTAAGCGGGAAGAGTCTGAGAGGGAAAGCCCAGTGAAGCTTGGAAGAACCAGTACCGCCACCATAACTCAGCAAGCTTGGAGAACTGGGGTCATCGGGAAAGGGCTCTCGGGCTGCTCAGTCATACGGCACAGTCTAGGTGATGACAAAGACCTTGGGATAGCACGGTAGGAGACTGAATGTAGACAATGGTCAATGGAAACGAAAGTGAGTTTGTGTAATGGATGGGGCCCAATTGAAATGTCACTTCTGCAAGCTCCTCATCCCTAGGAGAGAAGCCTTCTCCAGGCTCTTCCCAGTAGCACGCCTATCTTAATGTATCCCAATGGCACTGGCCTCTGTCAGGGAGAGGTGTCATATCCCATGGTTCCCACTGAAGCCCACAGAGGACAGTGAGCACACAACGGTAAGTGACTGAAGGCCTCATGACCTTTGCTTTCTTGTGACTCGTATCACAGGCTCTTCTTCATCTACTGGATATCACCACTGCTACCTGTCCATAAATAACAGCGCACATTTTACTGTGTCTGTACGTAATTCTTTTCCAATGGGTAAAGCTTTCCCTTTCCCTGTTTTTTTTTTTTTCTACTGTCTTCTTTTTTCTAAAGAAAATATTTTCTAAAGTTTAGATATAGGAGTACAGCTGTAGTTGTTAGCTTGCTGCTGCTGTGGTGTCTCACCAAGGAAGACAAAGAGGCATTCTCATAGGTGCAAACCCTTCCAGACCTCAGTGGAAGGAACCACCGTCATGGCCAGTGCCATCCTCGCAGTGGAACCCCCAGCGTCTGAGCTCAGGTGTTTTTATTGATTCAGAATTCCTGAGGTGCAGATCATAAGCAATCAAACATCCGCACCCCACAGAAATCCAACACCTGCAGACAATACAGAACCACCTAGACCTAGGATAGCCCCTCACCCAACAGTAAATAAAACAATTTCAAACATAACTAAAAATAAACTTCCCCAACACACACCCATTTGCTTCTCCTTGCAGATGACATACCTTTTTGATTTCCCCCACATTTGTACCACGTCATGGGTTGGACTACCATAAAAGCTATCTTGAGATAGACCCTTCCTTGGTAATCGTTTCATTCCATGGATGATTAGTTAGCTGTAGTCCATATGTCAGGCAGTCCTGTCACAAGGCTCAAGGGGTGAAATGACAAATAAGACGGGGTCTCAGTAATGGATCGGTCGGAACACACTCAGTGTCAGGTACAGAAGGCTAATCCAGGACTGCCACAGGTTCCAGTCAGCTTGGGCTACCTAGTGAATTCAAGACCAGTCAGGGCCACGAAGTGAGAGCCTTGTCTCTAGTAAAAGCAAACAACAAAATGTAAACGGACACTGTGGTGATCAGCGAGCTCCACAAGGCAGAGGCCTGTGTCTCGCTGGGGCCACGTGTGGCCAGCCTTGCTAAGACTCATAGCAGTTGCCCTCTAAGTCACCATTACATAACTCTGCACCGAAACATGCTGCCGGCACTGCCTGCCACACAGGGGAACAGCCTGGGGTGGAGACTCCACTTCTACTCGAAAATCACCAGCCACATCGCACCTCATGACCACACCCACCCCCAAGGCAGAAACAGATGCAGTCCTCCCACAGGCTCAAAGTAATAGATCAGGAAAAAGTGCAGTGGCGGTGCCTACCACAGTGACAGTGACCCAGGACCCCTCCCGAGGACCACTGGAGGGGCTCCTAAGACCTAGGGTAGTCGAGGGAAGCTCATTGAAAGAGATGATCTGTAGTCTGAGACGCAAACCGTGAAGAGAATTCGGTAAATTAATGAGATGCTTAAAGGGAAGGTAACAGTTTATATAAAGCAAGCACGGGCTTTACCTCTGACCTCCTCTCACTACTGCTACAGAGAGTGCAGCTAGTATGGTGGGAGGTAAGATAACACACCCAAGTATAGACAATCATTAGAAGAACAAACGCCAAATGAAACTAAAGGAAAAACAGCGGCAAACAAAGAGTCCAAACCATAAGAATCAGGCATCAGCTGCGCTCACCCAAAAAACATGCAAATGTGAAGGTGTGCTTATATATTCACACAGAGGTAGCTGGCCAGAAAGCCCAAGGTCTTTGGTTCAGTCTCCAGCAAGGCAAAGTGATAGGTGATAGATAGATGATCGACAGAAATAGATGATTGATAAGTAGGTAGGTAGATGGAAAGACAGATATAAATAGATAGATAGATAGATAGATAGATAGATAGATAGATAGGAATTAGCTGGCCAGATAGATAGATAAGGTTGATATAGATGATAGATAGATAGATAGATAGATAGATAGATAGATAGATAGATAGATAGATAATAGACAGGCAGACATATAAAATAGAGAGATGGAGTTAGGTGTCACTGGAGTGCCTGGCCCTCACTACTTATGGAACAAGAACACTATAATATACTTGGAAATTCTGAAGTCTCGAGATCAAACTCCTGGAGTCTGTTTACAAGGACAGAGATACTTCTTCCCCAGAAACTGAGTCTGAGACAGAGAAGCAACAAACTGATCCTGCACTCCGACCCACTTCCCTTAGCACCCCAAGCACTCTCTCCACCCCACTATTGAACCTACAGCATAAGGTGACCGTGAGCATCAAGCAGGGTGAAAACTCCTGTTGGTTAGCACGTAGTAGGACCCCAAGTCTGGCTCCTCCTCTTCGACTCACATTTATACCGAACGCTCTTCTTTAACTTGACATCAATAACAAACTGTCCCAATTAGACATCCCTAGTTTGCAAATTGGAAAACTATAGACAATATTTTAATACCTCCCCCCCCTAAAGAGAAAGAGCTAGTAACTGAGAGTACAGATCTCAACCTAGGACTCTCTCTATGTAAACCCTACTTGTGCTGTGTTTAGCTAAATTACTACCAACAGAGGTTGAACTGTCAGTCTCATTTAGGATGAAGATGATGCCATGCTGGACTGGAATTTTTCTTCATATAAGCACATACATATTAAACAAGTGCGCACCACAACCGTAAAGTCTAATCAGCACTGTCTGAAGTGACGGTGACCCTCTGGCGTAGACATCAAAGAGGCCCAGCTAAAGCCTTCCAGTTTAATTTTAAAGTTTCTTTCTCATACTTTGATGACCCCTTCCAAATGTTCTGAGCTGGCTGGAAGGAATAGAACCCTCAGAATCACGGATCTCCTTCACATCTTGAACACACTTGTTATTGCAAATTAGAACTTGTTAAAGATTAATTCTTAAAGCGTCCTCGAGCTTTCTTCTCCAACAAAGGAAACATCAATTATAGGCTCACATATAAACTTTGCCCCTTTCTTGAATGCTTGCTACCCTTTATAAATCTTAGATTTCTTCCCCTTGAGTATTCCTTCAAAGGAGAGATTTCATTGCCTCCAGGGGTTGTTAAACTGATTGCAGTTCTGCCTATTTAGAGCAGTTCACTGGGAATTAAGCCGGTTCAATGCTGTCAGACCCAGAATATAGCTGTCAAATAGCATTACAAGTGAAACATCCTTGATAAGAAATAATGACCAAATGTCAGTCTGCTTTCCCTACCCTCGGTACAGACTCCTACCCCGCAAAAAAGCAGCATCTTATCTTCATAGAAATAAGACATTTCTGATATTTCCATCAAAAAATCTGACAGTGTTTTCAACAATTAAAATGATAGTTCTAATGCCATCTGGACTTTGATGGGATTTTGATGGAAGCAATTTTTCCTCTTAATAAAACGTTCGGAAATCCATTTCAAAACTAACAAAATTTTTTAATGCAGGAAATTACAGGGCTGTGTTTGAATCATTTTTGTTTAATTATATCCAACTGAGTAGTATCCATTCTGCAAACACTTGTTGAGCCATCTAGACTTTGTGTGAGACGTTAAGTTACAAATGTAGTTTCTTACAAACTGTTTTAAAGAGTGTAGACTTAATCCTTCAGGCCACTGAAAGTGAAAGAAATATTTTAGGCATGGTCAGATTTGATCTTTACAAAGGTTAATCTTTAGCTAGGGGTAATGTAAGCCTCACTCAAGAGTCTGAGGCAGAAGAACGGCCAGCTGAAGGCCAGCACGGACTGGGTAGTGAGACTTTGTCTCAGAATAGAGAAAAATGCTTACTTTGGCTCCAGTGTTATCTTCTCCCTCCTGCCTCTCCCTCTGTCCTTGCATTTGCAGTAGTGAACAAGTCACATAGGTCTGAGTCTTAGGATTTCTATTGCTGTGATGAAACACCATGACCAAAAGCAAGTTGGGAAGAACCAGGTGTATTTGGCTTACTCTTCCACACCAGAGTTCATCATCAAAGAAGGTCAGGACAGGAACTCACACAGGGCAGGAACCTGGAGGCAGGAGCTGATGCAGAGGCAATGGAGGAGTGCTGCTTACTGGCTTGCTCCTCATGGCTTGCTCAGCCTGCTTTCTTATAGAACCCAAGGCCACCATCTCAGAAGTTGTCCAATCCACAATGGGATAGGCCCTCCCTATCAATCACCAATTGAGAAAATGTCCTACAGGCTCACACGCAGCCAGAGCATGTGGTAACTCTAGCTTGTGTCAGGTTGACATTAAACTAGTGAGCACAACTGACCCCTTGTCAACTTTATATACAAACAACACATCACTTTTCAATTTTCAAACCCTTTCTTATTTATTCCCAAGATGGTGCATTAGTATTGATATCATAATACAAAACACATATAACTTTAAAAGTTCCAGACTTTACAAATTCAAGCGAATTACAAGTCCAGGTTCTTCAAAATAGCCATTCTCTTTAAAAATCTAAAATCTCTTTTAAAAATTCAAAGTCTATCAACTGTGGGGTCCTGTAAAAATCAAAATTAAGTTAAATATTTTCTCCAAGATGGAAGAACCAGGGCACATTAACAAACTGAACAAAGCATAAAGAAACTCCAACAGTGTAAATAATTCAATGTCCTATATCTGGATTCACTCATGATCTTCTGGGCTCCTCCAAAGGGCTCGGGTCACTCCTCAGACTCTGCCCTCTGCAGCACACACAGCATGTCCTCCAGGCTCTGGCTGGCTCCACTCCACTGCTGCTGCTGTTCTTGGTGATCATCCCATAAATGCTGAGGTCCTCTGCTGTAACTGGGCTGCACTTTCACCAACAGCCTCTCCTGGGCTCTTTTCATGGTGCCAAGCCTCGACTTCTCTCCATGATCCCTTCAATCCTGGGGCTTCCACTGCTACTGAGGCTGCACCTTCACCAGTGGCCTCTCCTGACCTCTCATAGTGCTCAGCTGTGACTCATGACCCTGTCATGCCTTCAAAACCAGTGCCACCTGACTCTCGTACTACCAAGTTCAACTGCCAGTGCAAGGTACATCCTTGGCCTCCTCTGGAACACAGCTTCTGTATGCTGACCTTGAAGAAACACTTCCTAGAAGACTGCACCTCAATGATGCTGGTCTCTTCTTGATCACTGCTAATTTCTTAGCTCCAGATGAGAGCACTGATCTCCCAGTGGAGCAAACACTACTCTTTAGTGGTTCTAGTATCTTGTTAATCACAGCTGATTCTTTGTACCCAGCTAACCAGAACCATAGATTCTTAACTCAAAATAGCAAACAGCCCTTTTAGAGTCTTTAAGTGACTCTCAAACTTCCCTCTGAAACTTCAGGAGGCAGGACTCCATTGTCTGCCCTGTTCTCAACATTCTTATCTTCCAATCTCCTACAGAACATCCTTCTTAGTTCTCAGTACTCAGTGGCTTTTCTAGCTCAAAGTTCCAAATTCCTTCCACAATCTTCCCAAAAACAACAAGGTCAGGTTTCTCACAGCAATACCCCACTCCTGGCACCGATTTGTCTTAGTTAAAGTTACTATTGCTGAGATGAAGCTTCATCACTAAAAGCAGCTTCAGGAGATAAGGGTTTATTTCACTCACAGTTCCATATCACAGTTCATCATCAAAAGCAGTGAAGGCAGGAACTCAAGCAGGACAGGAACCTAAAGGCAGGAGCTGATGCAGAGGCTATGGTGGGGTGCTGCTTCCTGGCTTGTTTCCCATGGTTTGCTCAGCCTGTTTGTTTGTACATTTTCATTACTTTATTTACTTTTTTATTTACTTATTTATTTTTTTATTTTTAACATAGTACTTTTATTAATTATGTGTGAATTCCATACAATGTATCCGGATCATACCTACTTCCTATTCCTCCCACTCTGTGCCCCCACACACAAAAAAAATAAGAATTGAAAGTTACTGTTTACTTCTTGGGTTACTGTATACTCACTTGAATTTGAGCATGTTTGGACTCCCAGTAGGCAGACCCTTAAAGAAAATTGACATTTCCCCACACCTCCCACCCCCATCAGAAACCATCAACTGTGAAGAGCTACGCCTCAGCATCTTCAACACCAATTTTAAGGACTCTCGTCAACCGATTCACATCTGGACTCTTCCTTTGGAGAGTGTGGTCCCTTCTTCTCAGACATAAGCAACAGAAGCTCTCCTGCCCATAGCTGCTGGCAGAGGCGCAGATCATGAACATCAGAATGGTTTCGGCGGCAACACCGATCACAGACATCAACATGGTGTCCAGCACAGACATCAACATGGTCCCCATCAGTCTGCTTTTTTATAGAATCCAGTACCACCAGCCCAGAGGTAGCCCCACCCATATCAGTCACTAATTGAGAAAACACCCCCACAGGCTTGCCGACAGCTAGATTTTATGGACACGTTTTCTCAGTGGAGGGTCCCTCCTCTCAGGTGCTGTTAGCTTTTGCCAAGCGAACACAGTACTAGCCAGTACAGTCTGTGCCCGTTTTCCCAAGCACGTGAAAGTGGACCTCTCCTCTGTTTTCTTCTCTGATATGGAACCCGGTAGAGAGTCAGTAATGGAAGCCACCCGATGATTATGTACATGGAGAAATGAATGAACAAATAAATACTGGAAAAGGTTGAGACTGAATTTTAAGAGATTCACTCGGAGACCATTATTGTTTATAGAGAGTTCTTAATGACATAAAACAAGGTACTTCCATGGTCACAAAATAAGACCCGATGAGTGGTAGAGGACACAAGCCATCCCAGCACTCAAGAAACTGAGACAGGGGGTTGAGAAGTTTGAGATGAGGCTGGGCTATATTGTAAGACCTATTGAATGGGGAGAAGGAGAAGAGAAGAAGGGGAGGGGGAAAGGGGAGGAGAGGACGGGACCGAAAGAAAAGTTGAAAGACATATTTATAACGGGTTAGTACAGACAAGCGAAGTGTTTGGGGTTCCAAATAGAAAAGGGACTATTTACAGATAAAATATGACTTCTAAATGTTGGCCATAGAAAAGATGCAGATTATGCAAATGAGATAACACGTGACCCTTTAAAGAGCGTTTACGTCATTTAAAAAGAATCTTTAAAATATAACTCACTGGGTGCTCTGATCGGCTAATTCAGTGACTCGGTATCACAGTGATCATGACCGGTTCATCTTTCCTGTCTCTCCTTTTCCATTTCTGCTTCATCTGCCAACAAAGTTGGCAAAAGAATGCTGATTTACTAATAAATTGCATCAAAACCATTCCTCTCTCCTAAAAAGAAATTATCGTGTCTGTACCGTAGATGAAACTCAGAACATTCCAGGGCTCAAAAACACGTGGGGCTTCTAAGCACCGTCTGCTTCCTCCACGTCTTTCCTGCATGGTGGCTCCCCTGCCGGAGACCCCCTCGCGCACTTAAAATCCCGCTGAAGACAGCAGCTTTGCCACCCAGCCTCTGCCCTCTGAATCCCACAGCTCTGAGCTGTCAGAAGTGCATAACCCAAGTCTCCATCACGACCGGTCCAGGAAGGGGAAAGACTTCACTGCAGCGAGCTGGTCTCTAACCAGGAGTGGCTTAGCTCTTATTTCCTCAGATCTCTCTATGAAGAACTTTTGCTCTTTCTTTAAAAAAAAAAAGCAACAAACTCATTGCATTGAAGGAAAATTTTCTGTTAGCGAAAATATTCACGGTAACACAACTAAGCTGCCTAAGGACGGTGTGGTCACCACCGACCACTTTAAAGAGCTCGCTGTAAACTGAAAATTTTGGACAGCTGCTGGCTGGTGTCCTTAGTCTCCAGGTGGGCTCACATGCCTTTGTTCTTGTCCTTGGGTTAAATAGACAGTTGCTTCCAGTTCGGTGTATTCTGTATTCTTCTGCTCTCCGTTTTCATCAAGTTCTACACCGTTTAGGGCACTTTTCAAATAGTAAAAACACAAACAACAATATCTATATATTAAGCAAACTATTTTAATATGCTGTGTATCCTAAGAATGAATACGTTAGAAGGGAAGTTTACATTATAGGTTTTTTTTTTGGTTCTTTAAGCTTAAGATAAAAACTATTTATTGTTAAATAATTAATTTCATTATTTCTGAACAAGCTCTTAAATATATTTTTGCAAAGAATGGGGGTTAAAAAAAAAAGTTTAAAAAGTAGAAAAGCTCTATTCCCTTTCACAAAAACAATGTAGCCAGGCATCTATCACCTTTCTTAAACTTTCTTAAACAATATTTGGCTAAGAACTAAAAAAAAAAGACAAATGACTGAGTTTAGAAGGGCCTCGGGTGTAAAAATTCTGAGGAGTTTTGTAAGTAAAAAAATTTTTTAAACAATGCAAAAGAACATAGTCACCTCTGAAAGTATTTTTTAAAGTTATTTTTAACTGTGTGTGTATGGGCTGGGGAAGGTGGAGGGGAATGTGATCATGAATTCTGTACCCACAGAGACCAGAAACATAGAGTGTGATTCCCCCAAAGGCTGAAATTTTTAGACACTTGTCCAATGTGGGTGCTGGGAACTGGACCTGGGTCCTCCACAGACACTCTTAACCACGAGCTGTCTCTCCAGCCCAGATAAATTTTTTTTTTATTGTCACAGAAAATGAAATGTGTACCTTTAAGAAGAAAAGTCCCGGGTCAGCCTGTAACTGCCGGCCTGAATTCTACTCCGAGCTGCTCTGAGCTGTTTCCTCTCCTGGCCTTTTACTTTGGATGTATCGACTCCATAACACCCAGACAGCTTTGGCCACTGGGCGTGTACTGCAGGCCTTTCTTGATTTCTGGTCAAAAACCTCACCAGCCTGCAGGCTTTGCAGGCCCTTACCACCATGTTTTCACTCAGGGTGTATGTACAGTGCCAACCAGGCTCTTCTCGGTGTTCCTACCTCTGATCCTTATCACTGTCTCCCTTTATCGTCAAGGAAATGGTCTGCTCCTCTTTACCTTTAAAGATGGAGTCTTTCCATGTTGCAAGGCCTGGTGTCTCCTACTCGTGAGCTCAAGCAATCTTTCTTCCCACGCAGCCTCTGGAGTAGCTGTGACCATGGGTGCTGTTCCAGGCTCAGCTGATTGTCTTGTTTTATAGCCACAGATGGATTCACTGGCCGGTTCACTATAACCTAGCATCTTCTTCCAGACTTACCCTTAAAACAGGCGCTCTCTTAAATCGCCCCTCCCCCATGACATTGGCCAAGCCCCACGCCACCTTGGAAGCCTCTCCCACTTCCCTGCCTGCAGCATCTGGCCCACAAGTCCTTCCTCGGAATTTCTTACTGAGCTGTGGAACTCTCCTGCAGTCTAACAAAGCCTACACTACTCAAAATAGTATCCTTAAGCACATAAAAGACCTGGGATTACAGAGAAATTCAAGTTAATGAATTGTGAAATTATTGAACTTTTTCTATGGGCTATAATTACACAATTGTGCTACAGTCAAGTGAGAAGGGGCCCGGTACATCTAACAACTACCGTAATTTCAGTGTTTCATCTTGTCTTCTGTACACAGTAGGCAATTTTCACTGTTTTTTCTTTTAATTTTGAACAGTCTATGTAAGATGAAGAGGTTGTCTCTGAAAACCTGATGTAAGTCACCTGTAAAACTGCCTGGGCCTGGGGCCTTTAATCTTGAGTGGTTGTCATGACAACATCTAGCTATTTACTGGTAAATGTTTCTATTTTTTTCTTGGTTTTTTGTTTTTGTTTTCTGTTGTTTGTTTTCAGACAGGATCTCTCTGTTACGTAGCCCTGGCTGTCCTGGAACTGACCATGTAGACTGGCTTCAAACTCACAGAGCTCTGCCTCCCAAAAGCTAGAATGAAAAGCCTGCACCACTAAATCTGGCCCACGCTTTCTAGTTCTTCTTCAAATAAAGCCGACCGTTTACACTTTTCCAGGAATGCAGGCTTTTTCCTTTTTAAACATCTCGACGAGCACCTGTTCATGGCATCCATTTAAAATGAGTGGTCTCTGCACCTGTGCCTTCTGTGCTTTGAAAACGTTGGCCTCTCGCTCTAGTCCTCAGGGCAGTGCAGAGACCACTGTGCACTTTCTGGAGCGATCGCGGGGATAAACTACCGATGGATGGAAGAGGTTCACAACAACATACAAGCATCATACAAGCGTAACCATAGAAACAGCGTGACACGAGCATTGGTTGTTGCCATTCATGTTACTAATATTTTCCAAGGACCAGCCTTTACGTTTACTTAGTAAGAGGGATTACATAGTTTATTAATTTTGCCCCAGGTTTTATTTTTAATTTCCTTTCTTGTGGTTATTTTTTTTTTCTTAGCAGATTCAAGTTATCCTTTGCAAATAGGAGTTGAGCTGTTAGCTTATTAGATTTTTATCTACGTCCTCGCCATTGCTGTTTTTGACAGTCTCCCCTGATGTGTCCCTTACGAGTTCTGCTCTCGTCACGCTTTCTGGTGACTTTTGACGTAAAAAAGCGATTTCGTGTTTTTATTGCGGTGTGGTCAGAGGACATGGTCTGCGTGGTGTTGTTGAACCTTTATTAAATCTTCCTGGTGTCTGGCAAACAAAAACACAGGGCCCTGCTCGTGGTAGGCATGGCTCGTGGAAGCTATGCAGCTTCACTCCCAGACTCTCCTGAGGCTTGTGATGCTCTGCCCTTACTCTTCAGAGGATCCAGGTATACTGATGACCTGTTCTTGTGTGTGTTGGTTCAAGCTTGCTCCTGTAGGACTGACACCAGGTGCCTATTTGCTTTGCTTAGTTCTCACAAGAGATGCAGTGCTATCTCATTGCTTCTTTGCTTGGCTTTGTTTTTAGGGGGATAGGGTCTCACTATGTAGCCCTGGCTGACCAAACTCACTGTGTAGACCAGGCTGGCTTCAAACACACAGAGATCTGCCTCCACCTCGTGCTGGGATTAAACGCATGCGTAACCATGCCTGGCCCTCGTTTCTATTTTTAACATATCCATTACCTCCAATGTCTGTTGGTTGTCTTTTTCATTATGTCTTCCTTTTTTAAAGATGTGTTTTAAGGACGCATGTCTCTGTGTGTCTACGGATCTGCAAATGCTGGTGCCCATTGAGTCTAGTCGAGGGCAGAGATTCCTATAACTACTGACAGGCAGCTGTGAGCTACCATGTGGACACTAGGACCCAAACCGGACCTCCCGCAAGAGCAGAACAAGCTCTTAGCCAGAGTCATCTCTCCGGCCCCCATTGTATCTTATTGATATATTTTATGATTCCTGTTACTTCCACCCTCTTTGGTTCAACTTAAATTCAATTATTTACATATCATTTGCCTAAAGTCCTCTCTAATATTCCATTTTATCGTGCCTCTGTTCCCTACGCGCTGACTGACATACTAATAGAAAGGCCTATGCCAATCCTTCATATTGCCTTAACGTCTGTTCTGTGCTTTCTGTCTTTGTCTTTTTAATGCCTTCCAAAACGTTTCTCTCTAAAGACTTTCTGACTGTGTATTATGTGTGGCTACAGGCGTCAGAGCTCCCTTGGAGCTGGACTTCCCGTGTGGCTGCGAGCTGCTGGATGTTGGTGCTGGGAATCAAATCTGGGTCCTCTGCCATAACAGCGCATACTGTCAACCGCTGAGCCATCTCTCCAGCCCCACAAGAGTGTCTTGACCCAGTCTTAAACTTCACTGATTCATTCTTTGGCCATCTTCACTCTAGTACTCAATTCATTAATCATTCTTAGTTTTACGGTTTAACTCTGTGCCTTGCATTTGCAGCAAGCTCTTCTGAGTTTTTCTGGACCGCTTAGTGGCTCCAATACACTCCTGCCTCCTCCAGCCTCCTTCCGGTGCATACCTAGTTCTTTGATGTATCTATCTGGTGTACACTGTTAACTTTATTTTCCTTCTATGGCAGTGTAATCGTCCTGTTCTCTGGTGTTTTCTCCCCACAGGAAATCTACCCTCTGGAGAACACTGGGAGACAGGAACAAAAGCTTAGACCCTAAAATTTCCTCCCCTTGGTTTAGGGACCGTAAGTGGAGAAACTGCCATCTAGTGGACAACATTTGGCATTACATGCTAGATTTGACCACTTCCTGCTGGCGTTTCAGGCATCAGGTGATGCATGCAGCCTTAAGCTCCTGTAACATGAGCAGTGTGAAGACGCCTGGTGTTTATCTCCTCAGGGACAACGCGGTCCCTGGGCCCACCAGTCGCTGGACCTCTGCTACAGTTGTTCTTTGATGGCAGACAGTACCAGTCAAGGGCTGCTCTTGTGCAAAGCGAAAGTGGCACAGTTAATAAGGTTTCTCTGCTGTTCCCTGACCTGCACACAGACCTCTCTGGCTCTGGCCACCACTGCTTTCCCCTCAGGGGTTCATCAACAGCACTTTCCCAGGGATCTGCCACAATCCTTTCAGCCCTCTCTCAGACTCAGTGTTCTTCCTCCTCCCCCACAGCTCAGAGAACACACAACGATTCCCCTCCAGCCCTCGGGAACCTTCTTCAAGCTTTCCCGGCTTCCCTGTCGAATGCAGGGATGCTGTGTCTTGGTTATAAAGCACTGTCTTCCGAGGGGAAGGGTAGCATCTACATAAGAGGCAGGCACGTTCAGACACACATGCCTGAGGTCAGGTGTGTGGCCCCCCTCTGAGGTGGTTCAGGATTATGTACAAAACCCAACACTGCTCTCTACATTCAAAGGGGATACTGAGTCACCACTCAGATGTCCAAAAGACGTAGACTAGAAAACCAGGAACCATTTGTGCGCAGCGCCTTCTACCAAAATTCCTGGTTTCGGGACGTGACCATACTATTTGATCCAGGTAATTTAACGGCTCTATATATCTTGTATTCTACAGTTACAGAATAAACAGTAACAGGAAGTTGTTGCTCTGCTCTTTTGACTGTTTAAAGTGGCCGTGTTTGGGGTGCTGTTACTATGCTTCTTAGGCTGGTTTCCAAGTCCTGGGCTTAAGCGAATGCCCCGACCCACAACACCTGGCAAACAGTTTTTCTGTTTTCTTTTTGAAGGCGGTGCCGCCTCCATTCTAGATCAAGACTCTATGTTAAGCTGCACCTTCCACTGAGCTGATGGCTGTGAGAGCGTTGATAGTCACCTGGTTACTAATGTACATTTCAACATGAGAGCTGGAACAGCAAAAGAACCCCAAGAATCCAAACCTGGGTTTTTTACATTGAGCTCTGGAATTCCTTCTTTTGTGACTTTGGAGAAATCACTCTCCAGGATAAGACGGCATGGTGGACCCCGAAGATGTATGAAGCTCCCTGACTCCTTGTCTGAGTCTCATCATGACCCTGACTCTGCTTTAAAGGGAAACCACAGCAGGAACACACTGAGCGCACTCAAGTCTTCGTCCCATAAACACTTCCCAAGGGAGTGCACACGGATAAATAAACACGTTCCGACAGATCAATCAGGCAGAGGGTATGCTTGGGTTTGGCTAGGGAGCTCCCCCACCCCCCTAAAAGGTTCATGTGTTAGGGGCTCACCCCCTGCGGGTCACACCGTGTTGGAAGATGCTGAAAACAACAGCGACTGGGTGGGTAAAAGTCACTGGGATCCCCTGGGGTACGTCTTGACCTTTCCTACCACCCCCTTGCACTTCTCAGCCCCCATAATGTGACTCAGCGTCATCCTGGCCACGATGGGCTGAACCCTCTAAAGTCAACAGCCAAGTCAGTCTGCCCTCGCTTACGTTGTTCCCACCAGGCACTGGGTCCTATACTCCAACTAACGCATGAGCGTCTCTGTATGTAGAGGTTGACCGCAAAAGAACAAAAGCCAGGGAGCCAGGGAGCCAGGGAGCCAGGGAGCCGGCTCACAGGGCAGAGGCACTTGCCATCAAGATGACCTGAGTTTGATTCTGAGGTGATAGAAAGGAAAATATCAGATCCCGTTGATTGCGGTTGCAAGCCATAGAGTGCACTCGGAGGTGGGGGAGACGTGTGTACTGGGGGTGGGGGGGGGCGGTGAGCATGAGGGGGAGGGGGAGGGGGAGGGAGAGAGCTTAAAAACAAAAGAATGAGAGGTGGAAGCACATTCTTGGTCCGGACTGTGACCTGCCAGGCCTGAGCCAGGCACAGGGACTTGAACCAACTGAAGCGAGAGTAAAAAACGCACGTGTTCAGATAGCACTGCTTCCAACTGGTGCAGAAACCAGAAAAGTTGTGTCTTTCAATGCTAGCTATTTTACATGCAAACAGATAATAAGGGTTTCTACCAAATAGGACAGTATATATCATAAGGTCAAACATATTAATAGTTAACGTACCACCTGGGAGAAAAGACTGTGCTCGGGTCATTTGGGGACGTAAAAAGTGTCTTAATTCAGAAATCTACTAGACTAGTAGACAGGAGAAATTTAACTGCTAACAGGTTTCAGCTTAAATCACGTCTGGAGAGAGTAGTGTGTGGGAACACAGGTTTCCTCTGCGGGATCCCCACCGTCACCCCCAGCCTTCTCTCTTTGGTTTCTGGCCAGGTTTATGACCCTGTCGGAAAAAGCAAGGTGAAGGAATGAGGAGTTCGCAGAAGCCTGATTTTGACTCATTTCCTCCTAAGCCAGCTTTATGGATCTCTAGCTGTTGGATCTTTAAAGATTAGGCTAACAATGCCACGGGTTCTTCAGAGTTGCCCCCTACACGCCCCCCACCCCTGCTAATTAGAAATGTTAGACTGAAAAGAGAAACACTTCTCACTCTCAAGGGTAACCTCCCTCCCCTAGGGTCTTCTAGGGGTCTCCTCTGGCATCATCCAGGAAAGACTGGAAAACCTAGAAAGAACAGGAGGTCCTGCAATGGTGGGTAGGTAGACAACCCAAGAAATGTTTACTATGAACTTTAAAAGTAGTTTCATTTCCCACCCTTGCTCCAGTCCAATGTGACTTAAGAAACTCAGGAATAAGCCGGGCAGTGGTGGCGCACGCCTTTAATCCCAGCACTCGGGGAGGCAGAGGCAGGCGGATCTCTGTGAGTTCGAGGCCAGCCTGGTCTACAGAGTGAGTTTCCAGAACAGATAAAGTTACAACAGAGAAACCCTATCTAGGAAGGAAGAAAGGGAGGGAAGGAGGGAGGAAGGAAAGAAGGAATAGAAGCAGCAGGAGCTGTGAACTGTGCTCAGACACATCTTCCAAGGGACATGTATGTGACAGTCTTTCTTTTATTGGTGCTGGTGGTGGTGACCAGGGCTCACACATCTGAGGCAAATGTTCTGTCATGGAGCTACACCCGTGGACCCACATATTTTTTTCTTCGTATAAATACCAGTCTTTGGGATGGAGTTAGCCCGAGGGCTAAATGATTCCCACAGGAAAACTAACTCCAGTCTTCCACTGCAATGGCCTTGGACTGGTAGACACGTTAACTCTTTTTCTTAAAAACAGGTCGCCAAAAACAATTGACACTCTCTCCCAAGTAAAGTTTCAGACCCACGTGCCCCAAAACAGCAACTTGGGTACAAAATTATTCTCTCCAACTTTAAAAAGGGAGGAATTGCTTCAACAACCAAATATAGAGGGCCTGAAACCCTTTGAAAAGTTGGGCTCTGCTGCCGCCTGCTGTCTGCTATAAAAACTGCACAGGGCTGAACATTTATCCCATCACCCCTCAAACACACACACTGACACACACCTACCTGAAGGGCTTTCTGTTCCCATGCTGTAATAAACGCCTCAACCAAAAGTCAGGTTAGGCACTTGCCTTACTAAGCCCAATCCCCATCAATCACTGAGGGAGCCAAGGCAGGCAGGACCTGGAGGTAGGAACGGAAGCATAGATCATGAAGATTACATAACCTGGCCCACCTGCCCAGGGTGGCTGGGCCCTACCACATCGATTACTAATCAAGAAAATGCCCCACAGACGCCCATGGGCTTCCCTGATGGAGACCATTCCTCAGCTGAGTTCCCTCTTCCAAGGTGACTCTGGTTTGTGTAAAACTGACGCGGCCCAAATTTGGGATCCCCTCCTCTGACGTTCTCAATTAACTAGGATCACAGGCCTGTGCCACCGGGTCCAGTTTCTAGCCTTGGTTCTTAGGTCCGAGCCACACACGTCTTATAGCCCTCGGAGCAGACACCATTCCCACTTAGCCTTCCCTAACTCGGTTGCCGTGTTTTCTCTGTAATCATTCTTTGACTCAAATAAGAAAATAAGCAAACTGTGCCCACGGATAAGCTAAGTCTGAGCACCGCGGGGCAAAGGGCAAATACACCATCTGTACCCATGAAGATAGGTCTGATAGTTGTCCAACTTGTTTAGGCCATAGCCGTGAGTCCTCCATCATGGATTCAGTAGATGAAAACCTTTGGGGAAAGACTGCATCTGTACTGAACAGGTAGACGTTTTATGATTTCCTGAACAAGAGTCCAATGACTGTTTTCACCGAGTTGTGTTCTAAATAGTCTGTAGATGGTTTACAGCACATAGGACTCTGTCCATGGTTATATGCAGACACTCTGCCTGGCATGTCAGTGTCCCACAGACTGACGTCATTTCAGTGAACCACAGGACAGCAATACTGTTCTCTCAGATTTGCTTCTATTCCAGGGCTAGTGTGCTTCCTCAAATCTTCCCATAGCCTGTGTTGGCAAGCTAGCCCCCTGAACCCTCCCCAACTCCCACTTCAGGCAGTGAGCCATGATCACGTGCAAGTTCTATACAAAGAGGTGTAAGCCGAGATTTTCTGGAGAATTCCCCAAAACAAAAATCCCTGCTTTTCCAGCAACAGAGGCAGACAGGCACCTGCGTCACAGGCCGCACTGCCCCTTCTCCTGCCTCACCAGCAGGAGTGTTGCCAGAGCACACAACAGGATGTTGAGATGAGGATGGAAAGGCTGAAAGAATGGAGGCGTGGCTCAGACACTGGGCAGATGGCCAAGAAGTAGCCATCTACCTTCAACTCTTCAGTGCATGCGCACCAAGTGCTTTACGGAAACTAAGAGAGGAAAGTGGGGAGGGTGTCTGAATCTACAAGGGAGTCGAACTAAGCTAAGAATCATCCTGAAACCAGCTACTCCTGACCAGCCGGAAAAGCCCATTACAAACCTCGGTGCTTAGGCGCTGAGAAGCCAGGGGGAAGAAAGAAGGCCTGCTCTTGTGGGCTGACATCCCGTGAAGGAGACAAGTGACAAGCGATGCCAGACAGTCCTGGATAGTGGCAGAGCAGAGCTCGTGGTCCTGCGGAAGCTGCAGCTTAACCTTGCTCCCTGGCTACCCAGCTCCTGCCACTGGCATTGTGAGCATTTGGAATAAACTCAGTGGGAATACCTGTAACACTCAGCTCATTTGAGGGTACCATATGTGTCATTCCCTGTGCTAGAAGCTGGAGACAGGAAAAAAAAGAGTAAGATATAGACCTTTGAGGGAAGCACAAGTCAGTGAACAAAGAAACTTCTACTGCGCGTTTAGCTCTGACAAGCTAAACCGGGCCTGGTGTAGGAAGTGCCTGGCAGAGGGAGAGGTTAGGGAAACTTGCTTTCTGTGAACAAGCTGACTGAGACAAAGAGGCTGCTTAGTTTTGACTCTGCCTCAGGTATTCTTAACATCTTTTCACCAAACATTTAGAATTCAGAGTCCATACTTCTATTACCTAGACTACTGTGGTTCTCAACAAGGAATGCTTTTTGTCTCCGAGGGGCATTTTGCAATGTCTGGACATATTTGTGACTGGTTAGGTAGAGGCCAAGGCTGCTGCTCAAGAACCTACAACAGCCAGGACAGGCTGTCACAACAAAGAATTATGCAGTCTAAAATGTCAGCAGTGCCAAGACTGTTCATGCTCCAGAATGGGCTGAAGAGAAGGATCAGTGGTTAGGAATGCATACTACTCTTACAGAGGATCCAAGTTCAATTCCCAGGGCCTAAGATGTCAGCTTTCAAGTCCGGCTTCATGGGATCCAATGCCCTGAGGGCATCTACATCTTGCCTATACATGCACGCACACACACATTTTTAAATCATAAAGTACCACACAAACACATTGCTTACTCAAGGTCTCTCTAATGCAATTAATATGATCACAGTAACCATTCAATTAACTGCCTCAACTATAGGTCAATGAAGTACAAATACAACTTGTGATGACTTGAGTTTTATACATACACTTCAAATATATGAATCAGTCATATTCCTTAATATTACATATTAAGTCCAGGATCTCAGGAAAACACTGCTCAATTAGCATTCTAAATTGAAGAATATCATACTTAAACTGTGGGTTTCTCATAGCTTTTGTCTTGTAGCACGGAAAAGGCTTAGCCCGTTCCTTCTGCGTTTACAATTACACCAATCATATGTTCAGTGGCCTTCAGTTGGATGTGTGTGTTCCCTATAGGAAGTTTATAACTTGTAAGAGGAGTTTTATGCAGAATACAAATTGGGAGCGTTACGTGACACCTCTTGAGGATGCCGAGATGTGCAAACAGCATCACTTTATCTGACGTTGTGGTTTTGGACTGGTCTGTCTATTTACCCCAGGGCTGTCTGGAATTATGGAACAGGGACATCACTGCCGTACCCCAGCTGCTGCAGGAAGCTACGGGAAGAAAGGGAGATTTATGAGTATTTGGGTTATACTGAACCAAGGATGCGGAAGCTATACAGCAGGGAGCCTGGTGATTCTAAATTGTAGGCATTATGCAGAAAGAAAATGCAAAGCGAGGTGTCGGGGGAGTCCTCCAGAAGCAATAGGGCATCTTTGTGAAATCCCCAAAGAATAAATTTAACAGTTATTAAAGAACACCGCCCCGTGGCTGCGAACACTGAACTTTATGCCATCAGAAGGGATCCTGGGATTTTCAGGAAAACATCTGTCATTTAATAGCGACAGTGACCTCAGCACTGACAAGCAATTCCAGTCCCAGCTGAAAAGAATGATTTAACCCTTCGTGGGCAGTCAAGCTTAGAGTACTAACGCTAGCAGTTATTCTTGTTAGCCAAAGATCTTTGATGCCAAAAGATATTAATAACTAGAACTAATTCTGTTAAATGAGACATTATTTTCTTTCAATTGTATCAAATCATCAGGTCTTGATTTTGTTAGTTTTGACCAAAAGTCTACACCAACCTTGAGAAGAAATGAGTACAATGTAAACATTAGATTATGAAAACTCAAGATTAAGTCGACTTTCTTCAGTAGTGTAGCCATGAGTAAGATGCCCAGGCCCCTGTAAACAACCTAAGGAAACTGTATGGGCCACATATACAGACACGGAAGTAGAGAGGGCTGGAGGGGGACTGTCTGGAAAGAGGAAGGGAATTGTTGGGGGGGATCAAAATACATTATGTGCATGTATAAAACGTCATAATGAAATCAATCCTCATGTCTAATTAATATATGCTATAAAAATATTTTGAAACTAATTCAAAGTAAAAAGAAAAAAATCTTTAAACACACACGCCTATATTAACCCTACAAACAGATTTACCAGGCCAATGCTTGCTTTACTTCTATCTCCGATAAATAAGTAAGCTCTGATCTTATGTAACAGTAGGAAAAGTGAAGTAGTAAGAGCCTTGAGCCCTGGACAGAATGAGGTGATGATCCCTCATATTCAGTTCATCTTTGGAGCAGTTCCGCAAGGGGAAGCAACGTCACTTTCGTCTCATAGATGAGAAATTAAGGCACTTGCTCAAATCCCTTTTCTGAGATGAGACAAAACTATAAAATGCCAATGTAGAGCATTTTGCTGTGTATATCCAAACTGCCCACATCTTGGAAAGGGAATTTTTTCACCAACAGAGGCCGTTACAAATCACTGAACTGAAGTTTTAATATAATCTTGTCACCTCTGTGTACTGACAAATGTTTTTCTTCTGTTACTCTTCCCTTTTGTTATGGTACCTCTCACCCCCCCAGTACCCACACAGACCCTTAGGCTGAGCCCAAACTCACAGCCCAAGCTTGTACCCATGATCCTCCTGCCTCAGCCTCCCAAATGCTGTGAACAGTGTGGTTCAGCTTTATCTTTTATGTACCAAGTCTGTCACGATTTCTTTAGGACTTCTGGGGTGTGTATTTCTTAGAAGTTTCACTATCCCAAAATTAGAAGTAATTTTCTTCCCTCTTATTTTAGCACTGTTATCTTGTCTGCCCCTCAAATCTGTTTGGAATTTACGTACACAAAAGGCATGTCTTTTCCCAGTGTCTCCAGGTCATTCAGAGGCTACTCGAGCTCCTGCCTATAATCCTAACGTACAACTGATCTGTCTTACTGTGCTGTTTTCTAGTACAAAATATAAGCTACCTCATCTTCATTGCTTTGTAAACTGTTTGTATACAAATTTCTGAGCCGGTTGTAGCTGCATTCGTGTACGTGGTGCTGACTTTTACCTGCCCCGTAGTATTTCTTGTGTAGACATCGCCTCTAAATTGAAGCATCCCTTCCTACAGAGAGGATCTTAAGACTCAGGAAGTTTAGAAAACGCAGAATCTTACAAGATTCACAAGGCCCCTCCCCAGGGTTATATAATGGGTGAGGGGAAGGAGACTCTTGCTGGACCAAATTGCCAGCAGGTTGTGCAGGGAGCTCCAGGGATGTAGATTTCTTGAGTGGTCAGCCGTGCTGGGGTGGGCTTTCTGGTGATGCGACTGCCATTCAGTTATGCTGTGGTCACACCAATAAACTCACTGGTTCACTAAACTAGGTAGAATCCTTTCTGTGCCCTATGTGGCATTTGTTCACATCCTCCAGGCAGTTACACCTGACTTCCTATCCTGAAGCCCTAGCTTTCCTAGCAGCTGTGTTCATATGGGTGCTGTAACCATTAGGACTGAAACACAGCAGTCCCTGGGGACTGTTATTAAAGGGGTAGGCAGCTTACCAACTCAGACTTCTTTTAAGACTGACTTGTGTATATTTGTCCGCATGTGTCTTCCACTTGTGTGCTTGCTGTCCAGAGGCCAGAAGAGGGTGATGGACCAGTCCCTTAAAACTGGAGTTACAGGCAGTTGTGAGCTCTACTGTGTGTGCTGGCAACCAACTGCAGGTCCTCTTCAAGACCAGCAAGTGCTCTTAATCCCTGAGACACTTCAACCTTCCATAAGCCACTGTTATTTTTAACTTTTACCCATATTCAATATTAAAACTAGAAGCAAACTGACATATTTACCATTATTTTTTAATAGGCAGGAATAGATTGTTTTGTTTACTCAAGTATTTCATATTCTTCATTAAAATGTACTTTCTTCCATACGGCTCTTCCTTTTTCTAGCTCATTTCTGTAGCTTATAGTTCAGATTTCTGTTATAAAGGGAATTTTAAATTTTCTACTGGCTTACACTAGCGAAAGTCACAGATTGCCATGAGGAACTACTTAAAACTGCCTATTATAGCAGTAACAGCTTTTCAACTGATATGGGGTGTTGCCTCCATAATCACCCTGCTGCAATTTCTACGGTTTGCTTTCCTGACATTGCTCAGGGTTATGCAAGTCTCAGCAGCAGTGTCTAGACTGTAAGGAGTTTTTGCTGAGGCTTTCTGGTAGCGGACAGTCCTTGGCCATAATAAAAAGGTATCCTTGGGCTGTAGAGAAAACCTGGGTTCAAGTCCTAGCACCACATGGAGGCTCCAACCATTTCTATCTCCAGTTTCAGAGAATCCAATAAATGCCCTCTTCTGGCCCCCAAGGGCACTGCATGCACATGGTGCACAGACATGTATGCAGACAAAACCCTCATACACATAAAATAAAAAATAAATCTCTTTTAAAGATTGTAAAGGTTTCTGTCTGTTCTTAGCCTGACAATAACTTAGAACAAGTGTTAAAGATAAAAACTAGAGAATTCAAATTCTGGGGCTTGCTGGTTACCAGCCTAGCTCCAGCTTCAGTGAGAAACCCTGTCTCAAGGGAATAAGGCAAAGCATGACAGAGCAAGATATCCAGCATCTTCCTCTGACCTCCTGAGTACAGACATATGCGCCCACACACACAGCACCAATACCCATGTGCAAACATATAATGCTCATATACACACTTCTACAAATGACCATACATTCGACTTAATGCTTTATCTCATAAGTTGCCCATTTAAGGCCTCACATTTTTTAGAAGTTAATTACATTAAAAGAAAACATCCTCATCCCATCACAAAAAAGCCAGACTATTGATTTAAAGAGTATAATTCTTGACAAAGAGGATGATTTGTAAGAGCGTAGGAGAAGATGCAGGCATGACCTGGTGGCCAGCCTACTTGGCAACCGTGCTTCTAAGTAAGAAACATGTCACACTATGTTCCTGAAGTCAGAACGCTGAATCTCAAGCAGCGTGTAGCCAGTAGCTGGCCTGTGGATGAGCCTGAACTCTCCAAGTCTCCTTTAATGTGCTTCTTCCACACAGAGACCCTAGTAGTATGAGCTCTCACTACTATTCCAGTTAATGTGTTAACCAATCACAGTCGCTAGGCTTCCACTATGTAAGTGGTTGCTCATGTGCAATGAAGCAGACGCTGTCCCTGGAGTGGTTTCTCTCAGCACCCTCGGGCTGAGCGATGCCATAAGAGCATGGTCTTTCAGTTATACAGACAGACACTCGAAGATAATGACTTAAAAATAGGCCAGTTCATGTCTCTTTATGAATATGTAGGTACAGTTTTGTTTTTATTTTCTTTAAAGGAAAGTATTTGAAGAGTGAAGGAGAAACAATTCATTATTTTTAAAAAGGCAAACAAATAACAACAGAAAAAAAAACAAACAAGAAAAACAAACAAAAAAAAAACCCAGAAGGCTTGATTCTTGTTTCTCCAGGCAAAAATAGACATGACAAAGAAACACAAATTATTTGTATTAAATTGTATTTTCAGGAAGATTCCAAGGTTTGACATAGGCACAGAGAAAAGAACAAACTAAAGCTAGTATAAACAAGGTCAGTTACAGACTGACCTCTGAAATGTGTTAGAAAATATACAGTAGTCACACTTTTTAAAAATATGATTGAGGAAAATGTTTTAATTCAAGTCTTCTCAATCACTTGAAATACCTGTGAGCTAAACTCATACATTAAGGCAGATATTGATTTTTAAATACTCATTTAATTGATGAAATGTTTAACTTGCAATCAAAGGAGAAAGATTATATTTTTAAAAAGAAAACATTGCTACAAAGGGAACTGTACACAAAAGCCTTTAAGCCATCTTAATGCTAACTGCTATTCAATGTTAAAAAAAAAAAAAATACACAATCAGCACAAATTAGTTGCCCAATCAACCTCTTCTAGGGTAAATATTCAAAAAATGAATGCTTACTTAAAGGTTCACTCCCAAGAGTAGCATTTAAGTTCAAATGATTACAACAGACAGAGGAACAACACATATCTAGTATCCTGAACACCAATAAGGTAATAAAAATTAAGCTTAAAAATCATACAAACAATTTATCATATCTAAGTTCGGTATCTATAAAAACTAAACTGAAATCTTAACTTCATCTTATTAAACAGGTCCCATTTAGAAATTATATAAACCAATTTTAGTATGTGGAACGCATGCAACACATGTCAATTCCTATCACAAGCTACTGAACGCTTCCCTTTTCTATGGAGGACAGAGGGTGAAGCGCCTCTCAAGTCCAGCTCCTACATCTGACTGTCCTCGCACTGCACAGCCGGACAGGCCGCAGACTCTGCCTCCTCCTGCTCCTCTCCCTCTGCTCCCCCTGCTCCTTCTGCTTCTCCCACAGCTTCGTCTTCCCCTGCTGCTGCAGCTCCCTCCTCTTCCTCTACCTCCCCTTCCCCTGTCCCTGCCCCAGCTTCCCCCTCTTCCTCTACTTCCTCCACCTCTTCTGTTTCCCCCCCTTCCTCTACTTCCTCATCCTCCTCCTCGTCATCTTCCTCCTCTTCAATGGGCTCATCAATCTTCTCTTCATCTTCTTCGTCTCCTTCTATCTGCTGATCCTGAGAATGATCTTGAATTTCAAAAGGATTCTCTCCCTAAACAAGAGAAATGGCTTTTGTAATCAACATATTCATTTTTCTATTGGTGATATTTGCTATATCATGAAAAAAATACTTTTTGAAGTTATTTTTTTACTTATGACAAATCTATTAAATATTTTAAGTATATACTTCACCCCAGTGTATTAGTTATTTTACATTTCATAAATTAGAGCACTTTAAAAAGCCAAAATTTAAAACAAATTTCTAAAATCATACATAAAAGACAACTAGAAATATATATTTCTAATTCAAACAAAACAGCTGATGCAGATGATCTACTTAATAAAACTACTCAATGTTTTTCTGTTCCGTTCCGTTCTGTTGAGTCCTGTCTCTTAAGAACTCAATCAAATCAAGAACCTCATGCTAGCCACCAGAACCATGCCTTAAACGTTCAAAAACTAGACATTTAATTGGCAATATTCATGGGTACAATTTTTTTTATTACTTTTATCTCCTGTGTATATACACACACAAACATATGCTCACATGTGGAGGTCAGATAACAGGAGTAATCAGTTCTCTCCTTCCAGAGCCCATTGATTGCATTCTGGGCATCAGGCTTGATAGCGAGTGCCTTTATCCAGCTCAGTCACCTCAGCAGTCCTACAATTTTACCTTAGTATTTATCTATCTGGATTAAGTCTCATATAAACTGAACAGAGTATATTAATGTGGGCAATGAAGAGGGAAGGGGGGAGTGGGGGAAGAGGTGAGGGGAGGGAGAGGAAGCGGGGGGGAGGGGGGAGGGGAAGGGAAGGGAGGGGCAATACTCAAGATATACTAATCTGAAAAGGTTAGGAAATTAATTCAGAATGTCTTTAAAAGGCTTGGGTAGTTTTCTATTTAATCATACCTTTCAAAAAGATTCTGATTATATTTTTCCAGGTTAAAAACTATTCAGTTACATCAAATAACAGGAAGTGAAGAGCCTAACACAGGGCAAGCTTTTTAAGTATGGTAAGAAAATACAGTAAAAATGGGAAAGCCAGGGTCCATGAAAATTAGGTCACTCTTGAGTTTAGGGAAATCATAAGCACTGTCTGTCTAGAGAAGACAATAATAAGGGGGGAAAAATTAGATCCAAATAAGGGAGTGAGAATGAGGAAACCAGAACTCGGATGAAGAGAGAGCTGGTAACAAAGGTGTGGGAACATATGTAAGTCTAAGGCAGAAATACACGCTGCTCTCTACCTCCCTAGGCAGAAGGATATGAAGTGAAGAGCGTACGGATGAGAGCTGGGCTATGTGAAGGGGGAAAGATCTGAAGCAATGATTACAGAAGATGTAAGTCAATCACTGCTCCCTTTCCAGGATCCCAATAATTAAGCTACCTATAAGTAAGACAGTAGTAAAATTGTTCCCACTCTGTGGTACTATACTTACTTTCGTATCACATTATGAGTGTCACCATTTAAGTATACAATACTTCCTAAAAAATTTGTCCATGATCTTACCTTAACAAATCGCTCATACCGTGCCTTCACTATTGGATTATTTAGGATGCTTGTAGCAGTCAGAACACTTTCTCTTTTTATTTGTTCCTTGTAAGCCTGTGGAAAACAGAATACAGTGAGGTACTAAAAGCCATGCCATGAAAAGTTTAGACTTAAAAGTGGTATTTTACACACAAGTCCCTATATTTAAATAACTTTTATAACAAATTAAGATATGATAACTCCAGCTATTGTGCTTGTAATCTAAATCATCCACAAATTGAGACCATGAACTTTCATAAGCCAATAAAAATACAACACTCCCAAGTACAAGTCTAGCTTACTAGATATTTGATTCCGATACTTTTTACTCCCACTTCACACTATCAAAACAAAATAATTCAAAATGAGCAGTCTTCTTCAAAGCTTCTAAGTTATCAAAGAAGTATTATAAAGAGGAGAAAAGGTAATAATAGTGTCTACCTGCAAGACAGCATGGTTCAAAGTGTGTAAAAGAGTGTGGGGTACATGAAATTCAGTTAATTACAAAACAGAAATTTAAGACTCAAGTCTCCTGAATTTAAAGTTAAAATTAAATCATTAGTTCTTAAGTCTTCAAATCTGTTTTACAAAGGAACACATGTCCCACAATATAAGCACGCATGATGACTGAAGTACAGCCAACTGGAAAAAGCCCAGAATAAGGGAGCACTAATGGACAAGTATGCAGTAGGCTATCAGGGACATCCTACGCAGAAGCCGTAATAGACAGCAAATAAAACATGAGCCAGTCACAATAAAATTATTCTTCCTTTTTGTTCTAACACACACATACTCACAAAACTGTTTTGTAGCAATTTCAAAAATTAACAACAGCAGTTTAACAACTATGATTCCTGACCACTTACTATTACCAGGCATCATTTTATTAGGTATTATATGTCAGCTAACTGAATCCTTACATAAGCACAAAAGAATGATTCCAGCCTCATCCTACAGATTCGGAAAGTTAGATAAGAAACTTCTTTAAGACCAGAATCCAAACCCAGAAAACCTTGCTCCAGAGTCCATGATCTTAAGTATGAATGATTCTGCCTCTAAGCAGATAAGCAGCTGTTCACATCTGAGATTCATGGGACAATATTTCGTATAAAACAGACAAATAAAAAACGTAGAAAATTCCAGAACTTTATAAGAGCTTACGAGCGTACCTGCTTCCCTTTGACATGATCAGGAGACTTTAGGTGCTGCTGAACTGAACTGTGTAAAGCAGGGATATACATGCTGCAAGCACTACAGTGAACAGTCTCTACTTTCATCATGTGATCATCTGCAGTCACACCTACAAAACAAGTTCATTTGTGGAAGAAAAGAGCATACATTCTTTCTGGCAAATCAAGTTCTTACTAGTTTTCATCATCATTTGTATTCCTTACAACAAAGGGCCAGAGCATGTAGGCTTAAGTCAAGTTCTTCTGCACATCTCCTTTTCTCTGTCTGATCCTCCTAGCCATGGCTGTGGCTACCTGGTGTGGACACAGGGAACCGTGCTCAGGTCCTCTGCTCTAACTGTTGAGCATCCCTCCAGCACCACATCACATTCTCTCTTCACGTGATTCACCCATGCCTAGAGCTGTTCAAGTCCATCTTCCCAGAAAGCATAAAGCTAAATGCATGATTTTTAATAAAGTAAGAGTTTCCATTATTATGAACATGGCTAGGCGGCAAAAGCAAAAAATTAAATTAAAATTCTATTAGGAACAAAAAACCCATTCTTGATCATTCTGAATGGAGGTTGGGCTGGGGATGTCATCAGCGATAGGACACTTGCCTCGCTCTTACTACAACGTGTGGTTGTTTGGGTGAGGATGTGAACTACTGGCACCCACTGGTGCTGTTGGGGAGGCTTAGCTGAGGACAGGCGTCGGGTACTGAAAGCCTCGCCCTAAGTTCAGTTTGCTTTCTGCTTGCACTTGTGGTACAAGATGTGAGCTCTCAATCCCCTGCTCCTGCCACCACGCTTGCCATGTGTTGCCATACTTTGTGTGTGCCATGCCTGGGAATGTTCTGAGTGTACATGTACATGTACTTTACATGTTTTGTCTACACACAGGTCTACACAGCACATAGGTACGTGGCTCCAGTGAGGTCATTGGAGGGCGTTGGGTCCTCCAGAAGGGAGTTATGACACGCTGGTGCTGGGAATCAATCTGGATGCTCTGTAAGATTAGCAAGTGTCCTTAGCCACTGAGTCGTCACTCTAGCCCCCCAATACAATAGTTAAGGGGATTAACTTTAGGCCAGTAAGGTGCTGAGGGGAAAAAAGAAATATTCACAAGCAAGGGAGTAGATAAAAACACTATGGAAGACGATGAAACAAAAACAAAAACAAAACCCTAAGTATCATTTCGGGTTGGGCATGGAGGCTTATACCAAAACCCTAGCACTCAGGAGGCTGAAGTATTGCTTCAAGTTCAAGGTCAGGCAGTTCTAACAAATTCTAGGCCAGGAGCTCTATAGTCAGACCCTATTTCAAAACAAAACAAGGGCTCATGTTCTGTTGGAGCAGTTTCAGCAGACTAATGAGAGCAGAAAGTTGTTTATTCCATGCAATTAATGAGAGCTCAAGAAGTAGGTATCGGTGTGGATGAGGCTTAAAGAAGCATGGCTGTTGGGTTAGGGTTATATACTGCTCGGTGGCAGAGCCACTGTCTAGAAAGTGGTTGTCTAAAGATAAAAAGAATATGCAAGTTTTAATAGAATTACCATGTTTTCTATTCTTTTTGTTTTTATTTTTTAAAATAAGGACAGGTTTATGAGCTTCAAAGACAAAATCAAGAGAAAAGGAGACTGAAAACAGAAGAGTTATAATGATCTGAATTTCAAAGAGAGAGATAATAAACAGAACTGGAGAGAGGTTCAGAGGTTCAGAACCAGCACTGTTCTTGCAGGGAACATGCACTGGTTCTCAGTACCCACATGAGGGAGTTCTGAGTAATTCCAGCTCCAGGGGATCTGACGGCCTCTTCTGGCCTCCTGGGCACTGCAATCATGAACACAACATGCTCCCACATCCCACCACCCATATAATTTTTTTAAAAAATTAATTCTTAAAAATAAAATTTAAAGAGTTAAAACAGAACTCAAATTTTAAAGATATTCTTCATCTAAATGAAAATATGAAATTTCCTCTCTATACTGAAGAGAAAGAGGTAACTAATAAACTTGGAAGCATGAAAACAAGTTAAAGTCTATCTATGTGTCTGATAAACCAGCCAGAGCTACAGCTATAGCTATAGTGACTGTGAACTCTATCAGTCTTGAGGGTTCAGGTTATAATACATAAAAATACAAATGTAAATTTATAAAACACTTCACTAAATACTCACCTTCCATAACATCTTTTTCAATTATTTTGTAAGCTTCTGGGTGATTAAGTGTCTGTTGCTTACGGATAGATGCTTTTTTAAATTTATTCACCATACATTCCTAGAAAATAAACAGAAAGAATATAGACTGTTTCCAAGGAAACCTACCTATGCTCAGCACCATGCTCATCCTATGGGAGACACTAGCACTGACAAGTACTTCTGTTCTATGAGAACTACTACCCTCTCACAAGAAATCTACGGTTTACGATAATAGACTGTCATGAAACACTAGAAAACTGCTGCACTTTCAAAATGTCTTCTGGGCGCTTGGAGAATGAGATCAGAGGCTGGACAGTGAATGAATCACAGATTACAGATAGGAATTCCTTAAGGGACAATCACAGGAACAAATTTTAATCAAAGGACATAATCCTACTGAGTTCTGAGTGGCCACCATATTTTCTAACTTTCTACCAGTCCAAATTAGTTCTGTGCACAATTAGTAGTCCAGCTCAAGCCTCTTCTTTTAGCATTTGTGATCCAAAGTATTGTTTGCCTTTCCAAGTCCCTGGAGTGTTTCTGCAATCTTGGCATTTCCTCCTAAATAGACTGTGTACGTGTGAGCATGTTTTATTTCCAATTATGGTTGGTTTATTAAGAGTAATGCTTGTGATCTTCAAAATAATATATTAAATTAACCACCACACTCTGAAAATACAAAGACACCAAACAGACGCTAGTCTCCCTGGCTCTGAATTCTGACTCTACTACCTAGTGACAAGCTTCTATGGACATGATCTTTCAATCATTACAAAAAAGGAAAAGAAGGATTACAGAGGTTCATCTGAATGAAGAATTAATATATAGAGCATCCTTCCAGGTACACAGTGGATTGTGTAGGAAGGATGAATGAATCTGAACCAACAAGCAATGGCTAAAGGAACTCTTTTTCCCTTTTCTAACAACTTTCTCAGAAAAGACTGCGAAATGAGAAATGATTTCTCAAGTTACAAAACCAAATTCTAACATAGAATTCACATCTAATTAACAACTTTCCTTAAATAATTACTAAATTTTTAGAAACATAAAAAGGTGAAATTATAAAAAGTAAAATAAATTCAGATCAAATAAAATGCTTCTCATTTCACAAACACCTACTTACATGTAAAAACTCCATAACTACTTTATCAAACTTTGTTTGTTTCTGAATATGATCTAATGTTTCCTGGTGTGAAGAACTTTCCAGATGTAGTTCAATATCTTTTTCTTCAAAGGTTCGAAATTTACAAAACGAACATGTAAATGCCATTCTACAAAAAAACAAAAAAAAAAAGAAATTTTCTTTAAATATAATCTTATTCATTTAGAGCTTCTAAATCTAATTTCACTAGCTGAAATGACTTTCTTTCCATTTTAGAACTCTGAAATTAAGGTAGAGTGGGGGAAAAAAATTATTTCTCTAAGTATCTATTTGGACAGCATTGTCATTAAAGTACTTTGTATTTTAAGTTTCTGGTTATAAAAAATATAAGGATCAATAAGGTAATAACCTCAAGCCTCAACCATTCAAAAATTAAAGTAAATAAAGAAACATCAAGTTCCACAATTTTACATTCTGGCCCATCTAAACCATCAACAAAGCCAAACAGACACAAAACAACAAATATTCAATCCCGGGCAGCTCTGGGATGTGCTGTCCCCCCGACAGCTATGTCACCGTGACTATAAGTCTAGAGTGCACAAATACACATTATTTATAAGATGAAACCCACCACAGGATGAACTCCACCGTGACTTTCCTACTTTTATGTATGTTGTTATTTCTTGTTCCTTAAACTTTAACAGCAGTCTCCTATCCCTCATCTCCAAGGATCTTTTTACACTGCTATTAGATTTATTCCCTGACTTGGTAAGCTTAGGAGCCAACTGCTCAGATTATATCTCCCTCTGTGATCTTAGGCAAGTTCTTTAACTTCTCTAGCACTGGTCTCATGTTAATGCAGTCTTCACAGAAGCGTCACATGAAGCCGTTAAAATGGTTCCTGTCAGAGCCAGTATTCATTTAGTGCTACTTCCTACAACAGGTTTTACACATTACTGCTTAAATGCATCACTGACTTCTTAATGCCTCAAAATGCCTTCAGCTGCTCTCCAGGAAACTTCCTAATCTCTACTCTTTTTGTTTATGCCCACTAATCTCTTTTAACAATACTATGTCATACTAAATATAAATATATATATAAATATATATATATATTTATATATATATATAAATATATATAAATATATATATATATAAATATAAATAACATACTATGTCATTACTAAATATTTTTGTTATGCTACAGTTTTAAATCATTACTTTCTTCCAATCCAACTTTCTACTTTTGGAGTACCAGTAAAACACCTGTTTCTTTGCTTTTACTTTAAGGCATGCGATCTACCTGGATTGCTGCACACAAGCCTTGCAATTCTACCATTCTTAGATCAGCTCAAATACCACATCCATCATGTTGTCTCCTGGAATTTACTGCCACTCTCACTTAGAAGTTATTGCTAACTGGCACTTCTTCACCATATACTGATGCTTACATATACCTCTCACATACACACCTCACCCTAGGTTCCCTTAAGTAGTATACACAGTCACCTTCATATTAAAAGCATTTGTACATACAAATTGTACACACAAACTAATGGAGATAATACAACATATTGCTGAAAATGAGACAAAAGAAGTAATCAGGAAAGAAATAAAAAATTTCCTAGAGTAAAACAAAAATGAAACAGATCAAAACCTCTGGGATACACTGAAAGCGGTCCTATAAAGAAAATTTATAACTCTAAGTGCCTACATTAAAAAAATTACAAAGTACACAATGAATGACAATGATGCAAGTCAGAAAAAAAAAACAAAAACAAGCCAAACCCAATTAATGGCAAGAAATAATAAAATAATTCTGTCATTTGCCTATTACTATTTTTCAGTTCTGGGCGTCATGGTAAGCACTTATCAGTGTACTTCATTAGAACCTTTACACATGTATACCTGTAAGCTCGTGAACAGGTTGGAGGAAATGTCCTATTTCCTTGAGACAGGCTCTCTCACTCAGTCTTGAACAAAGCTGGCAGCCACGAGTCTCAGCAACCCTAGGCACCTCCCTGCCTGCAGTCCTGAGAGCATGCGTGGCCACTCACCTCCTCCGGGCGATGGAGCTCTAACCTAGGTCCTCATGTAGAATAAGCACTCTTCCCACTGCCCCATATCCCTAGCTCCACCTTATGACTTCAACGCTTCAGTATCTAAAATTTCCAGTACCTATTCATTTACTACTCTTTTTCAGAACTATCTCTGGCATCTCTAGTGGAAATAGCTTACACATTGATAATGTTCAAGCTTTCCTAGCGAAGGCTATCACTGTGTCTCTGTACAGTCAAATCTCAAGACTATGGTCTTTGGCCTCCACCATCCAAGGCTGGGATTATAGGTTTGTACCAGCATATCTGGTGTATGCAGCACTGAGCAGGGAACTCAGGGCTTTGTGTATCATAAGCAAACACTCTACCAACTGTGCTCCTTCATTTCTTTAGTCAAATCTTCTGTTGATTCAAACTTTTTCATATTCTAATTGATATATATGCCATTTCTAGGAAACTTTCCTTTCAGATAGGGTCTCAGTACGTAGCCTAGTCTGAACTAAATTAACAATGTTCCTGCCACAGCGTCACAAATAGAGATTACGGCATGGGCACCATGCTTAGGAAAGGCACCCACCTCAGAAAACTATCTTTTAATAAGCCTTATTTTTGATTCAGTGAACACAAACCTGTATCCATCTCCATATTTCTCACTGTTTTTTTCTCGTCTACGTCTTTGCTTCTCTCGTCGAGCCTCAATTCGCCGCTTTTCTTCTTCCTCATTTTTAGGATCAGTTTTTGCTAAGATAATAGAAAAACAACTTCATTTTAATACATTGTGATTTTCTATATCTGCTTCATGCCTGTGTGATTATTTGCTACATATTTTCTTTAAATCTGCTCATTTTTGCTTATCCTTACCAAAATGGATAGTATCTATAGTGCTTAAAACTTATCTTGAATACCATGTCCACTTTAAGAAACACTGGCTGAACGATGGTGGCACACGCCTTTAATTCTAGCACTTCGGAGGCAGAGGCAGGCTGTGATCTTTGTGAGTTCAAGGCCAGACTGTTTTAGAGTAAATTCCAGGCAGCCAGAAATACAACAGAGAAACCCTGTCTGGAAAAACAAAAGAAAGAAAAAAAAGAAACACTGAAGGCTCCTGACCAGATAACAGACAGCGCTAAATGCAAAAAAAAAAAAAAAAAACCAACAACAAACAAGCAAACAAAAAAGAAACCCACATTTATATTGTGTAGATGATCCCAAAATTTCCTTAAAATGTGTATTTACAGAACTCCAAAATAAAAGGAATTTCCTCTTTAATTTATTCTAGGATAAAACAGATAAATCATATAACTTCCCACTCAAACCTTGTTGAAGTGTCGAATTCAGTAAGTAAACAGCATTCACACATGTCAACAGCACCATTACCTAGTTCCAGAATACTTTCATCACTCCAAATAATAACTGGAGCCATTGAACAGGCACTCCCCACTTTAACTCTACTCCAAGACGTTAGTAATTACTCATTTCCTCTCTGTACTCTGGATATTTGATTTAAATAAAATCAGTAAGCCTCTCATTTTGGTCTTGTTTTTATTTATCATGTTTTCAAGTTCATTAGTTATAACATGTATCAGTACTTCACTCCGACAATATATTCCATTGTATGAATATATATTCATCAAAATAAAAACCCAATTAGTATTTCTTCAAAGCAGTTATACCACTTAATACACCCATCTGTACTACGTAATGGTTCCTACTTTTATATATTCTTGCCAATACTTGTTGTCTTCCCCCCCCCCCCTTTTTTTCCCATTATAACAATCCTAGTGGGTCTGAACTGGTATGACTGGTGTCTTATTGTGAAAGAGTTCTTTCTTAAAATATATTTTACATTAAGAAAAACTATTGGGGCTACAGAGAAGACTCAGTGGTAAAGAGTACATACTGCTCTTGTAAAAGATCCAAGTTCAACTATTTGCTGCCCTACCCAGCAGCTAACAACTGCCTGTGACTCCAGCTTCCAGAGAACCTGATGTCTTCCTCTGGCCTCCTTGGGTATCTGCACTCATGTGTGTATACCCACACAAAGACATGCACACGAGGGGAGGGTGATGTTACTGGGCTGGGGACGGGCTTAGCTAGTAGAACGCCTGCCTAGCACTTTGAAGCCCTGGTTCAGTCTCCAGCACCATATAAACCCATGCTGTGGCAGATGCTTGTAATCCCAACATTCACAAAACTAAGGCAGGCAGATCAGAAGCTCAAGGTCATACTTGGCTGCATAGCAAATTTGAGGCCAGCCTGCGCTACATGAAAATGCATCTCAAAAAAAGGAAAAATAATCTTACCTATTTGCCTTTAAATTTTTTGAAACTTTTAACTTGACTGTATTTATTAAGAACTTGCTATGTGTTCAGAATAATGAGTTGTAAAATTATAAAAATTCATACCCTAAAGTTAAATACCTATATTGTTTTTAGTACTTTGTAAGAGTTTAACTGTATATTCTTAACCATTTGAATACCTTCATCCAGATTTTCCTCTAATCGTCACTCTATTTTAAAAAATCTACCTAGGTTATTTTGAATAAGAATTTCAAACTACTATATGCTAAAACTGTATTCATTTTAACTCAGGACAATTTTGGTTTGATTGCTTGGCCAGTAAGCCCCAAAGATACACTGAATATAAAATTCAAGATTAAATACACTATGTATAAATCTTTTTGTTGTGCTGTATAATTGATATGTACGTGATTGACTACGAAATAACTTGTGAAAACTTGTTACTAAGGGGAGCATGTGTTAGGGATGCCTTTTATACTGTGTTCCTTGAAAGATGGTTATTTACCAAATAAATTTTACTTGACAGAAGTGGAACTAGGCAATTCAGTTGCTCCTCTTTGAGCAGAGTCAAAGGTTTATTTTATAGTTAACTATTGCAAAGTTTCATACAGAAAATGATTTGCTTATAAAGTAGGCTTGCTGGCCAAGCAATCAAACCAAAACTGGTAAGTTCCAAGTTCAGTGAGAAACCCTGTCTCAAGATAGATAGGTAGGTAGATAAATAGATGAACAACTGATATAGATACCTAAGCTGACCTTTGGTCTCCACATGCATGAACTACACACATACACACAAACACGTAACACAAAAAATAAATCAGGTGCAGTGGCCCATGCCTGTATTTCAAGCACCTGGGAAGTGGAAGCAGAGCCATGTTTATTTAAGTTTATCCTCTGCTAATTTAAGTTCATCCTCTGCTACAAAGCAAGTTTCAAGGCCAGCACAGATAAATGCATTCAAAACAGTTAAACAAACAAATGGAAAATAATATAAAGCAAATTCCATTGTAACCATAAAGAGGTTTAGGCATAGAGTTTTAATAGAGTAGACACTGCCTTAAAATAAATCCAAGCTTTGCCACTATTGGCTGTTTGACCTCGGAAGCCAATTATTTATCTGTCTTTGCCTCTTTTGTCAGTTGTAGAGTTTGACACACATAACTATCCAGGATCAATTTGGCTTGAAAATTACATCAAGTAATGCATGTGTGCTCTTTAACACAGTGCCCATGTGCAGAAGCATTCAGTAAATACTAGGATACTATTAACACTTAAAAATCTGGGGCTGGAGCTGGCACTGAATGCTCTTCCATGGAGCCTCGGTTCAATTCCTAGCATCCATGTGGCAGCTCACAACCATCCCTAATTCTAGTTCCAGGGGATACAATACCCTCTTCTGGCCTCTGTGGGAACCAGGTATGCACATGGTACACAGACATGCATGAAGGTAAAACACCCATACACATAAAATAAAAATAAATAAATCTGAAAAAGCACCCCCTGAAGGAAAAAACAATTTTAAAAACATGCTTTTGTCAACTTGTATACATTTATTAATCCTTAGTTTAAATGGAGATAAAATGTTAAAAAGCAAACACATTATCAGTATTTCAAAATTATATAATAAATACCTATTTTTAAATTAAAAACTTATTTAATTAGAAACTATTCTGGGGTTCAATACTCCCCCCTACTCCTTTTGGGAGGAAGTCTTAACTATCATCACTTTTCTTTAAAGCAATCCCTTCAATGAGAACACAAAATACAAAGTTCATTGTAATACAAATATCTTATTTGTCAAACTGGATTCAAAAACTAAGCTTTTTACCAAGTCAACTTTAAAATATTTATTCATTGTAATTATCCAAATCTTCGATTCCACTTCAGTCAGATAACTGCTTAAGATAAATGCTAAAGAAGATAACTGTGTGTGTGTGGGGGGAGTAATGCAATGTCACCTACTTAGAAAAATGAAAACTATAAATCATTAAAGCAAAACTAAAAAATAAAAATAACTGAATATACAGTCAAAAACATACCTAACATATACTGAATATTTTACCTCTTCTCAGAAAATGCTAAGAGACATTTCCTTCATTCTTATTTATATCCTTATCCTAATCCAATCTATTCAACCATACTTTGCCTAATCAGAAATATGTATCACAAAGCTAAAGAATAAAAGTCACATTAATTTGCCTCTAAACATTTTTTAAGGTACTTTGATTTTCTAAAGTATAATTAAGTCATTTAAAGTGTATAACCAAATTAAAAATGAAAAAACAGTAAGGTACACTAATCCTATAGTTATTATTATTCTCAGATGCATGCAATCATACATGCAACTTTAGAATACTTTTACTGGCTCAAAAAGAAACCTTTATCACCTTCCATGTCCCAAATCCTCACTCCACAGACCACAGATGCTCTCTTGTCTCTATAGATTTCTCTATTAGCCATACCTAAGAATATAAATATGCAGCATGGTCCTTTGTAATTGGTTTCTTTCATTTACCATCATCTTTTCAAGGTTCATTCAAGTTACAGCATATATGCTTACTCCATTTTATTGTATAGCTAAATATTATATTACAGCATCCTACATAATATGAACTTACCACATTTTGTTTATCTACTTATCCCTCTATCACTATCTGGGGGTTTTCATCTTTCAAGGACTCTGACTAATGCTTTATAAACATCCGTATATATTTGTGTCACTTAACAATAAGCTTTCTAAAAAAGGACAGTAAATTATTGTGTGAACAATAGAATGTACATATACAAACCTAGTTGATGTAGTCTACAACACGCCTAATATATATGGTATATACTACTGTAGATGCAATCTATCATTGGCCAAAACACTGTTCAGCACATAACTATATATGCTTTTGTGTGGACTGCTAGTTTTTCCTGGGTATATATCTAGGAATGAATTGCTGAGTCATATAATTCAGTTTAATCTGTGAGGAATGCCAGACTCTTTTTCAGAGTGCATGCCCTGTTGGTTCATATTTCTACAGTAGTATAGGAACTTCTCCACAGCTACCAGGCACATTAACAAATGCCCATAATTCCAATGGTCAGGACCTAAGGTAGGAAGATTGCCCTGAGTTGGTATGTGTGCTGCCAAAAGCTTGCTTGACCACCTTGAATCGGAAGCCATCTTAGACTATATAGTCAAATACTGAGCCAGCCAGGATTACAAAGCATGACCACACCTCAAAAAAACAGAAGGGGGAAAGAGGTAGTGAAATGGCTCAGAAGATAAAAATTCAGGATAAATCTGAATTTATCCTTAGAATCCATGTAAAGATGGAAGGAAAGAACCAACTCCACCAAGTTGTACTCCAGATGCTTGCTGTGTACTCTTATTCTTCTCTTTCTCTTTCTCTCTCTCTCTCTGTGTAAATCAATTTTTTTATAAAGCAATTTCTCCACAGGCTTGCAAGGCTTGTTATCAACCTTTTTAATTCTAGCCATTCTAGAGGACACAGAACAACTTAATTGTACTTATTTGCATTTATCTTCTAAGTGACTGCTGTTGAGCTTTACATTTATGTAAAGCTTACGGACCATTTACAGGTCTTTTTGAAATAATGCCTGCACATATTCCTTGCCTATTTTAAAGTTATTTATGTTTTTTGTTAGCTAAAGTTCTTTATATAGTCTGGATACAAGTTCTTTCTCTGATAAATGGTTTGCAAAAATGTTTTCTGTTTGTTTGTTTGTTTTACATTTTATGAGGGGTAGAAGAAACAGTCTTATATACCCAAAGATGGCTTCAAATTCACAATCTTGCCTCGGGTTTCCAAGTGCTGAGATTACAGGTATATACCACTACATACAATTTCTTTTCACTTTCTATTAATGGTGGCTTTTGAAGCACAAAGGTTTTTAATTTTGATAAAATCTAGTTTATTTTTATTTGTTGCTCATGTTTCTGGTGTGCTGTGTAAAAATTCCTTGTTATATCCAAAATCACGAACACTTATCTATGCTTTCTTTTATGAGTTTTTTGAGTTTTGTTCTTAGAAGCAGTTCTTGCATGTTAGCCTTTGTATGAGGCTAGTCAGCTATCTTAACCACTGGCACAAAGACTGTTATCTTCTTCTCTGAAGTAGTCTCCACAATCTTGTTAAAACCAGTAGATCACTTTGGCTCCTTTCCTGTTTCTCAACTCTTTCCTAGATCCATACATCTGCTCTGAACTGAGACTGCAAACTTGTGAAGTGTGAATCCCTAGTCAGTGGAACCCTGAGCAGCTATGCTGAATCTACATTCCACATTTAGGAACTAACACCTTCTATCTCATCTAGCTTAGCCATTAATTTAGATTTTCTTTAATTTCTTTCACCACTCTTTTGTGGCTTACAAAGTGTAAGTTTTGCATTTCTTTTTAAGCTTATTACTAAATGTGCTACTCCCCTTGGTACTATTATAAATAATTTTATTCTCATCTTCAGACGGGCTTGAATTTCCCAGTATCTATAATAACAGAAATGATGATCTCTAAGAAACATCATCTATAGATGACTAAAAGTAAACTAACTTTCTAGAAAAAAATAGTTTTACCTAATGCCAAGGACTAGGAAAACATTCTTCCCTTTGTCCTAATACAGAAAATCCTGTACATTATGACATATACTCCTCCAACAATAAAAATAACATCCAAGAAAGGAGTCTGAATCAAAATCGTCTACAAAGTCTTTTAAAAAATACACATTGCTGGGTATAGGGTACATGTCTTTAATGCCATCACTAAGGAGGCAGAGACCAGTGGGTTTCTGTGAGTTCAAGGCCAGCCTGGTCTACATATGAAGTTCTAGGCCACACAGCACTGTATCATGAGACCTTGTCTCAAGAGAGAGAGAAAAAAACAGTGGGGGAGTAATTAAGGCTCCACCACACAAAACTTAGAAAAATAAGCTGACTATGCACATTAATTTTAAAAGTATATTTGAGGGCTGGCAAGTTAGATCAAGCAAGGAAACATGCCTGCTCCCAACCCTGATGACCTGAGGTAAACATGGGACCTACATGGTGGAGTGACAGAAGTAACTCCAGCTTTCCACATGCATGCTGCAGCACGCACATGCCCATACACATGAACCATACAGAAAGCCATATACCTAAACAGTAACAATTGATTAATAACTACATAAAGGGTTTGACAGATCTAACTTTCGGTTATATTATGCACTTTTCTATATGAACACTAAAAAATTATTTTAATTTGATGTGCTCTAAAAATGTAAATTATCCTGAGCCACAACGATGGTCTTCTTACTTACTAGGTGATTTGCTGAGGTTCATCTTCTCCACGGGTTTTGCTAGCTTAGGTTTCTTGATAAAGGCTCCCCCGGGCTTATTAAATATTTGCATCATTTTTCTTTTTATTCCTCTTGCAGTAGCAATCGTCACATTGGTGGATTTGTTTTGATAGTCAATAATAATTCCGGGTCTATGAATACTTCCAAAATCACCCATATGCTGTAAATTTGTGAAATCGAGAAATATTAGCATAATGTCAAAAGATTCAATATGAATTAGTACAATTTTTTGTCATCTATTTACTAGTTTTCACCTGAATATTCTGTGGAACTTAACTGAATTTTACAAGTCCACTCTGAGAAAGCACATACAAAAATTTTATAAATTATTACATGAACTCAAATCCAGTGAATTAGTATTTCCAATGTTACAAAGGTGGCTATGTCCTATTTTTTAATTTTTACAATTCAAAATTATTTGAGATCATAAACACCGTGTGCCTGTCAGAAGGTCACCACTTGTACAACTCTCTGACAACTCCTCTTCAGAGTTCCTATTTGATGTTTTCCCATGAAAGACCTTAAAAGAAATATTTTACTAAAACCTTGCTTAAGACTAAGATACACAAAGATAATCATATTTGTAGTTTAAAGTTAAAAAAAAACAATCCAGAAATCATTTAGGATTTCTTCCTGTTGAAAATGGGAACGAGAAGGCGAGATGGAACATTAGTATGAAATAGGAGAGTTAAAGCATAGCCATGCATCAACTTCCAAGACACACTTCAGATAAAGAACTGCATCTGACGTTCCATTCACATTCTAACCTAAAGAAACACTTATGACCCCGAAGCCTGAGAAACAAAAGTTTACAAACGAAGAGTCATACCAGCAATGACTCTGTCCCTCCTCCTCTCTTTCCATTAACAAAATCCACTACACCAGAGGCCGTGTCATAGAACTTACTCTGCTAATCTTACTTTGAGAAGGTAAAGACTGAGGAGTGATCTGAAGAGAAGGACCCAATGGGAATTGTACAAGTGAAGATTAAACGAAGACCTACCAGTTCATCTATTTGGCTAATAGAAGGAAAGAAGAAGTCCACTCAGACTAGAATGGTAAATACAAAGTACAGAGATACTTGGTTTTACTATCAAGAAAACAGAATTGATACCTGAGTCCTCATTAAGAAAAAAAATCCTTTGCCTAAATTACTACACAGCATAGAAGATGTTACATATTTTTCCAAATTTTCAAGCTAAAATGTATTTTCAATTTCAAAACCCAAAGCCTATTATTACTCCAACTACTTTTAATTAATCTACAATCAAGTATGGTGGACCAACACTGCTGCTTACACATTAACATATTAGAAATGTCTACTAACCTAGATTTACATAAATGTCTCCATGTAATCTGTATGGTCACATCAGAAAAATCTCCATTACAAACATTAAAGGTGCAATGCATTTCATGTAACTAATGACTGTTAAAAATGCAAAATTTCTACACACGTAAGACAAAAGGCTGATGACCAAAGGCTAATGAACAGTCAAAAACACATGCCCTACTACAGTTTTTATCAGTTTTTAATCTTCTGCAAGAATAAACTGACTTTGAAAAAAGGTTTTATATTACAAAAATATATTGAATACAGTATCATTTATATGACCAAACTTCATAATCCCATACTCTATACACCCCTACTAGGGTAAAAATTTATCAACATTACCCAAGACCACAAAACATAATTGTTATACTATATATCCTAAAATTAAATACTTAGTATATTTATCCAGTTAAGCAATAACTTGCAAAATATCATTTTCTAGGAAGGAACTGTAAGCATATATACAAGTAAGAGATTCTTTCTCAATAGAGTTAGGGGAAATAAAAGGATCACCAATAGGATGTACAGTAAGAGAATGAGTTATCAAAATTATATTGACCACAAACCATTCTACCATCTATCATACATATCAACCTCTTCAACATGGGTGTACTATCCTGATCTATCACTGACTTTTGACTTCTTGTGTGTTTCATAGGAAATATGGAACCTTGAAGGGATTCTACTTGCTAGAGTTTAATAACAAAAAATATTTTACTATACATTGCACCTTTAACCTACTCAAAAGCTCAAAAAGGGTTCAGTTACCTTTTACAATAATCCAACAACTATCTGACCAGCAAAGCTGCTAGTGTTTACAAAGAAAAATACAACTCCTTTTAACCCCTTTTAGACCAAACCTAAAATCCTCTCCTTTTTCATAAAGGGAGATTTGACATAACTTTATGCGTATCATCTCACACTGCCACTTATTTTCTGAGGTGCTGGAAAACTTTTGCAGTCAACCTAAAACTTTTATGACTCAGCTTCTGCTTACAACACACTGGGACAAACAGTGTTTGTTCTTGTTAAAAATCACGGTCTTGAAAGGGTTTAAAAGAGTGACTATTGAAAAGAATCTGAAAAGATTCTGTTGTACTTACTCCTCGGCCTCGGCCTCTGCCTGTTGATGGTCCTCCAAAAGCATCATAGTTTCTGCTTCCAAACGTACTTTCAGGATAAGCAGGCGTTCCTCTCCCCCGAGAGCCTACAGGTGCAGGCTTCATATGGGGTGAAGAAAAACTGCTGTAGGAAGAGTAATTCTCTCTTCCTCTGTCCTCCATAAACCCAGGCCTCAATTTTGAACGGGAGTAAGGTGCTTCCCAGCTAGACCCGCCCTGGTTTCTACCTCCGAAAGAGTCAAGGCTATTCCGGTAGGAGCTCTCAAATCGACCACCATAACTACCTCCGAAGCGGCTTTGTTCGGGTTCATTAAAACCATAGCCAGATCTGTACAGATCTCGCCCACCCAGAGAAGACCTGGAGTCGTAAGACTCATAAGGTCCAAACCTGGAAAAGTTGCACAGTGAGGGAAAAAACAAAAGTAAGCTTACTAATGTTAGACAATTCAAAAGACAAATTATCAGATGACATTTATCAACTAAAATGCATTTATACCATAGTGGTTTGCATAGTTCTACTTTTGCTCACACTTGATTAGGGCTGGGCAGTTCAACATGAGACCAGACAGAAAGCTATCTGAGTCAGTTTCTAAATATAAATTGAGTTTAGTTAACCTTAGCTTTAAACTCTGCTTTTTAGCAGGTTTTCTATTTTAATAAGATTTGTCTGTCTAATAATTAAAGCCCAGCCCTAGTCTTAGAAAGGTTACTTGCTAAAGTTCACAAACTAATTAAATTTTCTTTAACTCCTTCCCTAATATTGAAAATTACAAAGCATTTACAATATTTTGGCTTTTTGTAGGGACACAAATTGAAGACTGCATAGATGGGGGGTTCTTTGTGACACAGAGTGATCCTTTGCACCTCAATAATCTATATCACAAAACTGCCTCAGTGTGTTTGCATGATCAAAGCTGAGGAATTATCTCAGGTTATACAGTTTGACACTCTGCCAAACTTCATCCAAGGCCAATCCTTAAAACACTCTGATAGACTAATAAATCTAACAAATCTAGAAGAATAAACATGTAAAAATAGAACATAAAAGCAAAAGACCACCAACATATACCCTCTACATATGAATTTTCAAAGCAGATGAGAAAGAATACATTTTATAATGCCTTTGGTTATTCGAAAAAGTATTTCCTATCAGGAAATTGTCACATAGAACTACTCTAAAAGCACACTGTCTCAACAGAAAAAAAAAATCATTTACTTATCACAAATCCAAAACATGGATTACAGAAGTTGCTTGTTATCTTACAACACAGTTTTTAAAAAGCTCACAATTACACAAGAGATGAATGATAACAACTACAGAAATACTTTATGCACAATACACTTACAATGTAAGAGGGCAATAAATGTACACTAAAACATTTAAATGATGTTACATTAGTCAATGATTTACAGGTCACTCAATAGAAGATACTATTTAATTCTAAAGCCTAGTAGCCACATACATGCTATTCCTCTTTTCAACTTTGCATTTCAAAACCTTACATAACGACAGAAGCTAACTGCCTGTTTTCTTGATGCTGCTCTACTGTAAACCAGCGACACACTTGAAGCACAAAGACAGCAGGCCTCACTCAAGTCCATCATTTAGGACTCCAGACCCTTCCGTTTATGAAGGACGATGAGCTCAAATGTCTAACTAGTTTTACTTCATATTTAAAAGAAAGGTTTGTGTCTCAAAAAACAGACCCTTTTAAGGTTTCTAAAACATGATCAACGCTATGATCTGTAGTTGTTTAACTAGATTTAAGTCTCACAGAGTATCAACAGTGAAAGAGAAATAGCAGACTGCAATTAAAGGTGCAGTGTCCATGGATTTAATACAATGCCCCTAATTTTAAGCACAAGTGTTTTGGATGTAAAGAGCAGCTTCCAGTAAACAGCCTGGACATGATATAAAGAGCATTTCTGTTATTACAATATGCTCTTCAAACTTGCTTTAAAATTGAAATTAAGTGAAAATCTATCTTAAATGTTTCTTAGAAACTGAAAGCTGCTAGACTGGTTCAGTTAAAGCCTTCTAGGCAGACTATTTTGCTGCTACACAGTGCCCATATCAGGAAAAAAAAAAATTTTTCAACAATGAAAAATACTTCAAATAAGTAATGCATTTTATATCATTTGATCACATTTTGACTATTAAATAATTAAAAGTTTTTTTTCTTTTTAAAGTGTTCACTGTTAAAGAAAGTCTTATTCTACTACACTAAAAAAAGATATATGGTATCCTGCTAAAATAATGTCTGCCAGTGAGACTGAGAAAATTTTTATACCCATTAATTAACACCTTTAAATATTTAAGGTGATTACTCAATAGCAAACAGCAAAGTTCAAGTATCATAAAAGCCTAAGGAACACTTAATATATCCAGAATCTTATAGTTGTCTAATTATTTGGCCAAGTGATTAAGCAATTTACCTGCTACCCCCACCACCACCACTGTGATTGTCCATGCCATAGGACTGGTTTAGGTAGGAATCCATGGATCTTTGACCCCCATAGGATCCATGGCCATAGTCACGATCCAGTCCTATAAGAGTTTAAAAAGAAAAAATTAAATGATGCTCACCTTTACTGGCACTCAAAAGAAGAATTTTTAGATAAATATCCTTGAATGTCAGACCTCCGTAAGATCCAGGGCCATAATCACGATCCATTCCTGAAAGAGTCGACAAGAGATTATTAGTAAAATACACCATCTTCTTCAAAATTTTTTTATTAAACACAATATATTCACATGAATCATCTAAAGCAATAATTTGCATTAACATTGAACACAATATTGAAGATTAAAAAAATTATCTACTGAAAAACTATTAGTTACTAACAAAGCATCTTATTCCAAAGAAAAACAGTCTATCAACTACAAAATTTTACATTAAAATTTTTCAGTGTAAGAAATATTTAGTGGATTATAGGACTACTACTACAATGCCTTACATCTGGAACTTAGTACTACAGCTTAAAAAAAGATAATATATAACTTAATGTACAAGTCTCAAAAGTCAGCATTAAATAAATGTCACAAGTTTTTTTGTCCTGAGTGTACACTGATGTAAATATACTACACTTGTTTTTCTGTACTAATTGTTCCCAAAATGTCTAAAAACTCAAGAGCACCTATACTTTAACTAGAAATGTTCATAGTCAGTGTTACAGATATAAGTAAAACCACAAACTAAGACCAATCTTTGGCCCTGTCCTAATAACAAGACCTCAATGAATACCTCCACTCTCAAATTTTTTTGAATAAAAGAAATGAGTGTGAATTTTCAAACACAAACACTAAAAAATTCAATATATAAAATATAGTTATTGAAAATAACTATTAAGATGAAAAAGTATTTAAGTGTTTCCTGTAAAGTCCCTTAAAATAACTCATTACTACTCATATTTACAATCATTTAATGTTTCTAGTCTGAACAAAAATTATGACAACTTTACATAAATACAATCTTGCCTTTTAAGCTTGAACATAATCTTTATCAAATTTAATCTTTTTACTTTGTAGATTTGCAAACTTAAGTTCAAAAAATGGAAATGAGTTTTCCAGTATCTTGTATTCTCATATCTAACCTCATATTGCTGCTGGTTTTTTCCCCACATAAAACATTTTTTCTCCCATCTCAAGTATCTGTTTGGAATCTTTTAATTTTTAAAAAATCTATTTCAACTACTAAGCCATTCAAGAAAACTTTCACTGGTAGTCTCAGCTGAAAATCACCTCTTCTATTTACAAAATCCTATAGATTTTGTAATCTATACAATATCCTGCTGTTGTGGCCTTACCTTAAACTTCTAATTTGTATTTATGTACGTGTGTGTATGTATATATGTATGTATGAAGAGTATGTATGCATGTATGAACAGTATGTATGTATCCATGAACAGAATGTATGTATGTATGAACAGTATGTATGCATGTATGTGAGTGTGGGAGCACAAGTGACGTGGCACATGTGTAGAGGTCACAAACTCAGATGGTCAGGCTTGGCAGCAAGTGAGCTGAGCCATCTCACCAGCCCCCCAAATTTCTAAATTTTCAATTCATCTTAGAGTAACAGTTATCATAGAATGGTTTGCTGACCAGAATTACTGAGACCCTTTCCACGGATCCATGAGGTCAAAACTATTTTCATAGATAACAAGGATATTATAGTATTTGCACTAATAAGTATACAAACACTATGGATAACTAGCATTTTAGTACAAATCAAGGAAGTATGAAGCACCAGACTAATCTAGCAGTCATATTAATATCATACACCCAATGAAAACCAACAAATTTTAACATCATCTTTGCTTAAGAATACCCTTGACAGACAGGGCACTCAGAAGGCACTCAGGAGGCAGAGGCAGGCAGATCTCTGTGAGTTCAAGGCCAGCCTGGTCTACAGAGCGAGTTATAGGACAGCCAGAGTTACGACAGAGAAACCCTTGGGGAGGGGAGTGCCATGACAGAGTAATTATTAACTTTAAGTCCTGGCTTTTGATTTAATTACATCTTTTTGTTAATGTAATGAAACAGGAAATGTACGTAAAGCAATTGTAGTATACACCAAAGTTATCATAGTTGTCTCCAAGAAAAGCCATTGTAGCATGTTTGGTTTATGAATCAAATTTGCTACTTTTTATAAAAAACATTTTTCAATAGGAAGACTAGAAGACAAAATCTATAGTTTTTATGGTACTATAAACTTGGTCAAAAGCCCATGGCTTGGGGGTTGGAGGGTAATAGGCCCTAGGACTCTATTGCTTACTGTGGTTTTATTAATTGGACTTGGTATAAACGCCTCCTAAATATTTATGTTTATACTCATAGGACAGTGTGGCTCTCCCAGTCTTGGTCAGAAAAGCTGTTTTTTACAGTGGGTAGTAGTTAAGGTAGAGATTCATAACTGGTCAAAGTACAGAGCGAAAATAACTATTGAGCGTCCAACTCTATAAAGGACATCAGTGTCATGCCCTCCAAGGCTCAGGAACACGGTAAAGATAGGCAGAAAGAAAGTAAGAGCCAAAGTATCAGGAGAACTGCTGTAAAATGCTGTCTTCTAGGCAGGACATGGCGGCTGCACTCATCAACTCATAGCACCGAACCTGTCAATATTCCAACATGGACTGCAGATGGACTCATGATGCACCATCAGAAGGCTGAGGAACTACTGGCAGTTACTGGCTACTCAGGGAAAGGGAGTCACTTTTCTTCAGTGTATCCACTGGTAAGTTGCCCATGCTCTAGTAAATAACCACACACTCATGCCCTTTCAAGCAATCCTAATCAAACTCAGAGGGTCACAGAAAAGAGACATGAAAATTGAAGGGGAGTTGGGAAGAAGGGGCACAGAGAGAGTAGAAGAGGAATTAGAAAGGATAATGGGGTGAATATAATAAAAATACGCTTATTTTATGTATAAAATTGTCAAAGAATAAAGTAATTTTACAAACCCATAGTTTTCAGACACAGGCATTTAGTAGATATTTTCTTCTCATGAATGAAATTAAGCTTGCTACAAAGAAAAAACTATTTGCTGCTAATGACAAAAATTCATAGTTTAAACTGAAAAATCAAAATTCTTAAAAACTTGGATCTACACCACTGTCAACCTCACAGCTTCCCAACACGTAACCTGGGAATAGAGCTTTTATATCACAATAGATATAGCACAAAAGCAACAGATATATCTATATGCATATCACAAAAGCAATAAAGCTTTTATTTCACACCGTTCTCATTTATTGTTCACACACTGTAATTAATTAAAGGAAGAAAATCTTTCTATCACACACAATCAGTGTAGCTACAGATAAATAAATTATGTAGCTATACAGAATTAATTTGTCTTCCAGGTTACCAAAATAAATCTTAAAATATTTTTAAAAATGTATTTAATTTTATTTTATATTCATTAGTGTGAGGGTGTAAGATCCTCTGGAACTGGAGTTACAGACAGTTATTAACTACCATGTGGGTGCTAAGAATTGAACCCAGGTCCTCTGGAAGAGTAATCGGTGCTCTTAACCACTGAGCCATGAGTCCAGTCCCTTAAAATCATTTTTACAATGTAACTATAAGGACATTATCTCTTGACTATTAAGTGAGAAAGTAATTTATTCAGAAAAACAAATCTGTCCTAATAATTTGAATCAAATCTATTTTACTTACTTGAATAACCATTATATAAATAAAAGGCCGAGTTGTAGAATTATCTGGCAAAAACTAACTGTGCTGTGTAGCATTGAGTCTTGAATGGAAATACTTTCCATTCTCCTGTAAAAACAGTACTGCCAACTACCATAACCTTTGCCTAGATACTCCAAAGATACTGGTTTTCCTACTTCTATTGTTATTCCTCTTATTTATTCTAAAGATAAAAGCCAGAATAATTGTTACAATATAAAGTAAATCATGTTCAATGATGGCTTCCTACCTTACTCCAACTTAAAAGCCAAGCATTAAAATAACCTGTACAATCCAATATTAGTGCCCCCATGTGTTTCAGGAGACAGCATATGCAGATATGCAGATAGACGTGTGCGAGTGTGTAGGTGCACACAACGGTGCATGCATGTGGATGCCAGAGAACAAGGTCAAAGTGCTCTCTCTCCTCTCTGTCTTTGCTTCACTCCCTTGATACAGGGTCTCTCACTGAACTTTGGAGGTGGCTAACAGCCAGAAAGTCACACCCATTCTCTCCCCACCCCATACAGCACTAGAGTTACAGGTACAAGGACAGCCATGTTATGCTTTTTACTTAGGTAAGGGGGATTCAAAGTCTGGGCCTCGTGCTTGCACAGCAAGTACCTTTACGCACTGAGCCATCTTTCCAGCCCCGACTAGTTCTTCACCAGAAGCAACTCTGCCATCTACCCACCTCCTTCTCACACCCCTGCCAAGGAACACTGGCGATGTTTATGAGGATTTCTAGGTGTCACAACTAGGCAGGCAGGTGCTACTGACATCTACCTCACAGGGGTCAAGTGTGCTACTACACATTCCGCAGTGAATGCACAGGAAACACACATAACCACCTTACAATAGCTAATACAAAATGTCAGCAGTGTCCAAGTTGAGAAACCATGTACGCTCTGCCCTATCACCTCTTAACCCCACTGACTACCTACAATCTCATTGGTTCCATCCCTTACAAGAGGCTCCTTGTTTCTAGAACATCAGATGTGCACCCATGCTTCCATTTACTGCCCCTCTACCAAGAATGCTTTCCCTTGTCCCAGGAGCACTCACTAATGCACCTTCCAGGTCTCCATCTTCTGTTGATCCTTGCACACAAGCAAACTGCCTTTGATTTTTCAGTGCCTTCTGGTTATACCTCACCTCTTAGCTTTGTCTTCAGACTTTGTTCTGGTCAGTCTTCTTACTCTCTTTGAAGTTCACTGCTCTCAGTCCTGCCTTTGCTCATGTATTTCCCTCTACTAAGAATGTTCTCCCTTTTCCATCTGCTATTTACATAAGGGTATGAAATAAGGAAAACATGGGAGATGCTGGAAATACAAATCCTTGCCAAAATATTGTGGAGAAAAATCTGTATCAGAGCCTTCTTCATTTCAGGAGAAAGATAGGAAACCCAAGGCTAACAATATATTATCACTGGCTTCATTTACAACCAACACATCTTTTGTTACTATTTCCTGAAGTTTGTTACATTCTGTCTACTGCCTCTGCATCTTCGCCTCCTTCAATTCTATGCTCAAATGTCATCTTTTTCTCGAGCCTTTCCTCAGTGACTCTAAAATCACAATGCACACATAACCTGTCTCTCTTCCTGCATCATCTTTTCTCCCCAAAAAGTCTTTTTTTTTTAACAACGTTATTTTAAGAACTATTTTCTCCATGTTTCATCCCTTGAGAATGGAAGTTAGACAGAATTATTTATCCATGATGTTCAAAGGTAAAGTTCTTGCTCTCAGAATATTACCTGGATACACAGCAGGTACTAAAAAGGTATTGCTTAATGAAGTCAAATCAAATCCCTGAAATTCAGTTCCTCACTTATAAAATGCAGACAACTAAGACCTCAAAGTATTTCCAAGAAGTAGACATTAGACAAAGATAAAAGCCAAACTCTTTTATTCAGAGGATCTGCCCACAGTCAGGGACCCTTGCCTAAAATTAAGCACCAAGAAGTCTAGGCTTCAGAATGAATGTTCATATGGAAAATGTTTCTAGGGAATTAAGACAATATCTTCAGATGAGAACCACTACTGAAGTTACATTAGGAAAAAATATATACAAGTTGTAATATTGGGGATTTTGTAATATATTAGTAATGAAATAAACCTGCATGATTTTAAATTCCAAATAGTATCTTTAATAATCAACTCTAATTCTCCAGTAAAACCTTCTATCATTCCAAAAATCCACGAGCCTTACTAACTCCAGTTTAAAATCTTGAATTCACGTTTATTTAACTGTTTTCTACCTATTATTAATAGCCTCCACATTCTTTTAATTTCCTGTAAGAAACATCGTAACAGTTTTTAAATGAGTCTTATATTCAAATGTATTGAAGTTTCCTTTAGCCAATTTTCCAGCCTCAAATCTAGCCTAATGTCAATATAAAATTAAACTTCCTTTTTTAATTTCATGTCACTGTCCTCAAAGGTACATTCTTCAGCACTCACTAAATAAATACTACTTTCTATATGACAGTGGTCTGTATCAAATTCAAAGTACCTTTTAATCTTTACAATGATAAAGATTAACTATATCCATAAAAATGAGTCTGGAGAGATGCCTCAGCAGCTAAGAGCAAGAGCACCAGCCGGGTGGTGGTGAAACATGTCTTTAATCCCAGCACTCAGGAGGCAGAGGCAGGAGGATCTCTGTGAGTTCAAGGCCAGCCTGGTCTACAGAGTGAGTTCCAGGACAGCTAGAGTTGCAACAGGGAAACCCTTTCTCCAAAAAAAAAAAAAAAAAAAAAAAAAAAGCAAGAGCACCTACTGTTTGGTTCCTAACAGGAAGGAGATCCAATGCCCTCTTAAGTCCAATAACATTGCACATACACGGTACACGTACAGACAAGCAAGCATACATACACATACACATAAATAACATTTTCAATGGCACAGTCTTTAGTAATACATTTCCTTTGGTTTTATGAATATGCATTTGATACAACAGCTGAATTTTGTCTAGCAGTCAAAGATATTTACAACTATCCCCTGTCTTTCATGTATTTTTTTTAACCTCCATATTGTTCTGTGGTTTTTTTGTTTTGTTTTGTTTTTTTCTGTTACCGTCTTGTATGGCAGGGCCTTAACTCTAATAGCTATCAAAACAATATGTCTGGTATTCTGCCTATCTCTTATGATTACAGCTAATCAAGCCAACATCATACTTTTGTTAACAACAATCAGGATTCTTCATGTACTCCTTTGGACAGCTCTTCATCACACATTTGGCCATAGAAAAATGGCCTCAAAAGCAAAGCCAACATGTATTACAACAAAAGCTGCATAGAACCAAAATAAAAATCTACTTCATCTATGTAACTGAACGCCTATGTCTCTAATTCAACAAAAATAACTTATCCAGTGTCCTGTGAATCAGTCATTCAGAATATAGTCAGAAATAAAAGAATTTTGGTAAAACAAAACAGATACACACAAAACTGGAGCTATCAGTCTGTGGAAGAATACTTGCATAGCAGTCCATGAGATCCCCAGCAAACATATATGTACATGTTCACACACATACACAGAGAGAGACAGAGAGAGAAAACCAAACACTGTATATAGTATGATATTAACAATGAATCAAAAGTCAAAACAATATCTGAAACAAAGTATGTTTTTGTATTGATACATGTGTATTCATGGATATGAAGAGAAAAGCAAAAATATATATCCCCTCAACAAATTCAAAAGGAAATGAAAGGGGTACTTACCATTAAAGCCCTGGTAAGTATTCCTGCAAGCAGAGTGCATGTAATCTACGAAGACACATTCAACAGAAAGGAATTAGTGCAATGTTAGCAAAACCCACAATTAGATACTCTTCTGCTCATAATCAATTTTTAAATGTCATTAATTCAATTACAAAAAAAATGGGGTACAAATAATTACACATATCCATTTGAGAAAACACATCACCCCTTCACTGCCTAACAGCAGTGTAAAAACTATTTCCTAATTTTTATATAGTCCATATATATAACTGCCAACAGGAGATTCAGTACTAATTAACACAAAGTAAGAAAAAGGAAAGCAGATTATGTATCAAATGATGCAAAGTGAGATACATTTGAGAACTGATCCAATGGAATAAAATGTTTCAAGGCCAGTATTTGTTTTACCACTTAATCTGTTCTCTAAATACTTCAGGAGCTTGTCTGAAAAACACATATGCATATATGCATGAGTGTGTGGGCTGCATCCATCCAGGCATGGTAAAGCCTTTATTTAGCTCTACAAATAAAGACTGAAAGAACAGAATTTAATACAGAACTTCTTCGTATAACAGAACCCTGGCACAGCACCAGATTCAAAATCTATTACCCAACTACAGTAGTGGTGGCTGAAGACCGGCAGTTAAGAGATTATTTATCGCTAACATTGTTTATTATTTTTATTATAATTATAAAGAAAAGCAAACATGCCAAATTTTACCATGGCTTTTCAGTTCTCCACAGAAGATGGAATTCCTTACTGACTTACTTGCTCCCACGGTCCCCCCTCCCACTCCACACACACACCATAAGGTTAAACTCGGGTACACCATATATGTTGGCAATGTCGTCAAACTTCGGTATCAAAACATAATATAGTTTTTTTGTTTTTTCTATGTCAACTCTGGCTACCACAAACAGTTGTAACTTAAAGTCACCTGCATCAATCAGAACGAGTCACGGTCCAACACTAAAGTGCAAACAGGGCAGTACACGATTTTGAAGAGCTGAACTATTTCAAAGCAACTGAAAAAGTACACCGAAAGGAGTGACTGACTCTGTCTCCTTTCCTATACTTACATTTGACAGCCTTAACTTCTCGTAGCGAACCAAAAGCTCATCCAATACAACATACGTTAATAATATCCCCTCTTGTTCAGTGTTAAAGACCATTTCTGATGGAGGCAGAGGCTTCCTTTCAAGAGATGGACTGGTTTTATTTGGGAGATTAAACAAGTTTAATCCTACGAACTCTTCCACGTTTCCCTAACAGTCACTATATTGTGTGTGTGTGTGTGTGTGTGTGTACAGTCAGTCACTGCGTGTGTGTGTGTATAAAAAACTTTATCTTGACACAAATTGCTATAAAAGCTGAGCAAAATTTGAAGATGCCAAGTTAACTGTGCCTCCATTACCCTGGGCAGAACGGCTGAAAAAGCACCGTTACGGTCCGCTTTATTCCACCAGCAAGCCCAACACCGGCCGCCGCGCAGATCCGCGGACCTGAAGGGCACCCCGGGCTCGCCGGGTCGGAGCTCTAACTGAAGCAGCACGCACACGCAAGCCCCATCGCCGCCACGCCTAGGAGGCGCACCGATCACCCAACTGCTTCAGGTGAGGCATTTCCCGGCAGATAAAAACAGAGTTATTTATTGAACAGCCAGCCAGCCCGCGTCTGCTAACTGGTAATAACTTGCAGGTTCCGGTTCTGGGGGGAGAGGGGGGGGAGAAGCGGGGAGGTTGGGGGGGGTAGGCTCGAAGCCCACCGCGATGGAACGCCCCGGGGCGCCCTTTAAACTCGTCCCACAGCGAGAAGCGCCGCTCGAGCCCGACTCAAGCATGCGTCGGGATTCCACGGAGCCACCCCGGGCCGACGCGGGGCTGAGGGCCGGCTCCGCCCGCCACCCCGGCCGCTGCCCCGTGTGGGCCCCGGTCACCCGCTCCGCGCCAGGCCGCCAAGTTCCAGGAGTCCCGTTCCCCCCCCCCCTTCCCGGGCGAGGCGGAGGACGGAGCCCGCAGGCCGCGGAGCTCAGGGCGGAGGCCGCCCCGTGGGCAGCAGCGGGGTAAACCCCTCGGCCCGTCTCGTAGCCGCGCACGGCTCCGTGAGGAGACAGGGCTCCCGCCCCGGGCCCGCGGCGGCCTCGCGGCCCGCAGAACAAAGCCACACGGCCATCTTGAGGCGGTAAACAGACCCCCGGCGCAGGCCGCCCGCCCGCCCGCCTCCCGCTCGCCGCGCCGGCCCGCCTCCCGCGCGCCGCTCACCGTCCTCGAAGTCCATGGCGGACGCCGCGGGGCTGACGAGCTCGGCGCTGAGCTGTGGCCGGCGGCAAGCGCCTGCGACCCGACGACGAAGAGTCTCCACAGGAGCGGCCCGCGCGACCCACAGCGGCGCTACTGGCCGGGAAGCCGCAGGCCACAGCGAGGCTGGGGGCGGGGCCGGCCGGCGCTGCCAGTCTCCGAAGCACCGCCTCCTATTGGCTGACGCGGGGCGGGGGGGTGGGCTCTCGCGTGGGGGGCGGGAAGCGAGCCGGCGGCTGTCAGGCTCCCCGGGTCCTGACCCTGTGCAGCCAGCGGACGGAAGGTGGGAAGGGAGCGCGGGATGCTTGGCGTGCCGCGTTCTGGAAAGGGCTCCCGGTGGCCGGCCATGTTTGAGTCTGGCAGGAGCCACGGTGTTCCTGTAGGGATACCTTCTTCCTCCTTTGCACGGACTGATCGCATCACGTGGCGATCTTTGGCTTTGGGTCGGCTACAGATGACTGAGTAGGGAAAAAATGTGATGAAATGGCCGTAGGGTGAACAGGGAGGAAGGTTTATTCCAGACCGCCAAGACTGGCCCTCGGGAAAGCGGAGGGAAGCAACCCCGCGGGGAGTTTTGTCCCGGGTTTTAAGGGAACAGGTCAGGGAGCAAGGGACCCGAGAGAGGGATGGGGGACTGGAGGAGACCTGGCGTGCTAACGGGGCACCCGCGGGCGTGTGTTAATGGAGGAGCCAGAGGTTCCTTCTTCACCAGAGGATTCCTTTTAGCAAGCTTTTCCTCAAGAGCCTGAAACGGTGCTGGCTTGTCTTTAAATATCAAACTTTGAGAAAAGGGAGTTTCTCGGGACCGGACACTGACGGAGTTCCTTCCTTGGAGACACAGCTGTCTGTCTGGGGCCTACAGAGGAGCAGAGGTTGCTAAGTACGAATCAGAGGACCAGAGATTGCTAAGCACGAAACAATCAGAGGAGCACACATTGCTAAATACGAAACAATCAGAGGAGCAGAGATTGCTAAATACAAAACAATCAGAGGAGCAGAGATTGCTAAGTACGAAACAGAGGAGCACAGATTGCTAAGTACGAAGCAATCAGAGGAGCACACATGGCTAAGTACGAATCAATCCTAAGACTCTCCCAAGGCAGGCTGTTAGCCTACTGCAAGATTTCAAGGTGTAAGACAGACGGCTGTGAAAGTTCACAGATGGGAAAGGTTTGGCAGGAAGAAAGTAATCCACAGCTGGAAAGATGAAACGCACAGAGAGAGGGAGAGGGGGAGATTTAGTCTACCTTGCCGACAGAGGCAAAGATATGCTGTTTTGGTGGATGTGACTTGGACTCACAGTTTTAAATAACTTATTTCTTTTTGGTTCATTTGTTTTCACAGAGTAAATTGTAGTAACGAATTGGTTACCAGATCGGAAAGCCGGGAATCAAATCATTTGCATTTTTCCTTTCAGAGTTTCAACCCCTTTGCCAAACCAAGTTCTGAGGAAGCAGGAAATCAAACGGCAAGAATAACCAGGTGTATTACAGTAGTCCCAAAACTGGGCAGGGCGTTGTTTCCCCCTTGACATTTTCCTTCTCCACCCTGGTTGACTCATCTTGTTATCCACCCCGTCTTCTTGATTCCTTCTTCTTTACTCCTACACGTTTCCCGTTCACCTGGGCCCAACGTGTTGAAAACCAAACTCAACATTCCCCTTCTCAAGCCTGCTCATCCCCCTGTACCCTTTCATCTGGTCCTGGCACCACTAAGCCCAGCCCCAAGGCTGAGCGACCATTCTACCTTCCACCAGCCGCAGCTGCCGGTAAGCCACACTTTGAGGACTAAGTCTCCTACCTCACTGTCTGCCCTGCACTGACTAATTTGGCTTCATGCCCTCTTCATTCAGAGTCCTTTGCAATTCTAACAAGGTCTTTGTTGGTATCCTTGGTGTCAAGAACGTATGTTTACTTAGTAAAATGTAACTATCCCTCAGTGTTTTTAATGCTTTTCTTGTTGTCATTCTCCAAATTTACCCTCTGGCAAAGGGATGATTTTGTAACCAGAGACCTTCGCATGACTGAAAGGGGATAAACATTGGGTTGCTATATTATGTGTTTCTTTCTCCCTCCCTCCCCCTCTACCGCTATATTTTGTCCCCCCCCACCCCCATGTGACTATATTTTGTGTTTCTCTGTGTGTGTCAGACTATATTTTCCCTCACCCCCCCCCCCCGCTTCTCTCTCATACATCACTATAACTACCCCTCTCCTCATATCCCCTTCCTCCCCAGGAAGAGAAAATGGCCAGGCAAGGAGCCACTAACACAAGAAGAAGCCCAGTCTCAAACTTGTACTGAGAGCCAGCACACACACACACCTCTTCTCCTTCTCTAACCTCTTTCCCAGTAAGAAAAATTCTTACTTAGGTGGTTGGCCGTACGGAGTCAGACCGTGTCTCAGTTACTTTTCTATTCCTGTGAAGAGATACCATAACAGTGGCAACTTTTTAAAAAAAAAAAAAAAAGAGCTTATTTATAGCTTTAGAAGGTGTCTCCATGGCCATCACGGTGGGGAGCATAGCAGCAGGCAGGAAAGCCTGTCACTGGAGCGGTAACTGAGATCCACAAGCAGACTGGGCCTGAAACCTCAAAGGCCACCCCCAGTGACACACTGTAGTAGTACTTTGCTGCTGCTGGGCTGGCCCAGCAAGGAAGACGAGGAGACATTTTTCATATGTGGAAGCCCTGCCAGATCTCAGCAGAGGGAACTACTGTCATGCCAAGTGCCATACTCACAGTGGAACCCCAAGCCTCTGACCTCAAGTGTTTTATTGGTACAGAACTCCTCAGGTGCACATCATAAGCAATCAAACATCCCCCCACAGAAATCCAGCACCTGCAAACAATACAGAATGCCAAGACCTAGGCTAGCCCCTCACCCAACAGTCCATAAAACATTTTATACATAATTAAAAATAAATTTCCACAACATTTCCCTTTTCTGTATAAGACTAAAAAAAATTGCTATATCTCTACAATACAATTCGACACTACACCAGCAAAACCATTTACAAGAAAAAGAAACACAAGAGTTGCTAATGCACAGGACCAAATGAAACCAAACATCAAGCTTTTCACAATGTCCCTGGACAGCAGAAAAACATTATCAATGTCCAGTTATCTGGAATTCACTCACGATCTTCTGGGCTCCTCCAAAGGGCTTGGGTCACTTCTCTGGCTCTGCCCTCTGCAGCACACAGAAGCTGTCGTCCAGAACTGGCTGAGTTTGAATCTCTTGCTGGCAGCCGAACTTGGTACTGTAAGAGTCACCCTGGTGGCGTGAAATTTTGAAGGCATGAAGGGGTCATGGATTGCTGCTGAGGCTTGGCACTAGGAGAGGCCAGGAGAGGTTGCAGCCTCTGTAGTAGTTGAAGGCCCAGACTGAAGGGGCCATGAAGATAAGCCCCATGAAGAGAGCCTACGAAAGTGCGGCCTGGTTGTAACAAGTGACCCCAGCGTTCTGAAGATGCCAGAACCGTAGGACGACCACCAAGAGCAGCAGCAGTGGAGGGGACCTAGCCGGAGCCTGGAAGACAAGCTGTGTGTGCTGCAGAGGGCAGAGATTACATGTATGAAAATGACTCTGTGTCTTCCTTGCTGAGCTGCCAGCAGCAGTGTACAACTACAACACACTTCCTCCAACAAGGTCACATATCCTAATCCTTAAATAGTCCAACTGGGAAACAAACATTCAAACAGATGACCTCTGGGGGCTATTCTCATTCAAACCACCACACCCTGCAATGTATGAGAAGTCATGAGCAGTAGTTCCTACATTTATTTATTCAACAAATAAATAAAATTCATTTAGAGTGCCAGCTGTGTACCAACCATCAGTATAATGTCATTGTTATCACTGGCCTCCCAGATTCCAGGTTTCTTCTTTGTTAGGCTCAGCTTTGTACCCTAAAGACCCAGTTCTTTGTTCAAAGCCAATATCATTTCATCTTCTGTATATTTTACAGCAGATAACAGGCTATTACTGCAGATAATTACAGAGCAACAAGTCTATTAAAAGTTTAAAAAGATATAGAGGTTGAACTTGTTATATGCAAAGGACATGGGGATTGAAGTCAGGCATAGGCTACAGGGGCAGGAGGAAATACGAGGTTACACCTAGGACCTGCCCTTAAGGGAGTTACATTTGTCAAAGGAGCATTTGTCACATCCACCTACAAAAACCAGAGGGCATTGGATCCCCAAAACTAGAGTTACTGATGGTTGAGAGCCACCTGATGTTGGTGTTGGGAAGAAACCTGGTCCTTTGGAAGAGCGGTGAGCATCCTGAACTGCCGATCCATCTCTCCAGCCTGACTAGAATGTGTTTTATACTTAACACTTACTTGACGTTTCTCCCGGATTTTAATATAGGACTTTAAAAATATGCAGAAGACTCCAAAAGCTGACAAGGACACCCTAAATGCCACTAAGTATGCACAGCACTTTACATGCACTTCTGTCACCCCCAACTCACCAGGAAGGTAACCTTACTTGCCCACGACACCCAGCTAACAAAGCATAGTCAAACTTAGTCAGGCTGGCTCTAGAGCCCAAGCTTGTGTCTCTATCACTTTAATGTGCCTACTATGTTCTACTGAGCAGCTATTATATGCAAAGGACCTTTTAATAAATGTCTTTACTTGAAATAGAACTCCATCCTTCCCCCCACTCCCTTTCCTCTTTCCAACCCCTTCCATGTACTCCCCCTTGCTTCCTCTCAAAAATCATGGCCTCTCCCCCTGGGGAAGACTATTTCTTTCACTCCGAGCATTCCTCGGTTGCCTGTAGTTCCTTGTCTATGGATTGGGCCCGTGGGATCCCTCCCCGCCCCCCCCCCCCCGGTGCTAACATGTCCACTGGTGCTCTACTTCTTTGGGTCTTGTCTAGGCAGCCATCTTGTCCAGGTATCACGAGCGAAGCTTCCCTGACACTCCTGGGACACACAACCTCACAGCAGCTTTCCCGTGGCTCTTACAGTCTTCCCACCCCACCGTCACCGTCCACAATGTTCCCTAAGTTTTGGGCACAGGGATTATGTCATAGATGGTTCCGTGAGGTTGAGTACCCCACTACCACTTGTTCTCTGCAATTGGCCAGTTGTGTGTTCCTGTGATGGCCACAAAGATAAATATCTCTGATATGGGGTGAGGACTACACCTATCTGTGATGATATAAGACTGTGTGGGATGCGGTTCAGCATTGTGCTGGCTTCAAATAGTGAAAAAGTGGTGGTAACGAGTTCTCCTCTGAGATCCACGCCCTCACTAGCCCCATGTGCTTGGCTAGGTTTCCCATACAAGCCATGGTTTCCCTCCCAGTGTACGGGCTAATCAGAGTGAAGAGTCCAAACACACGTTGGTTACTGCCAATACGTGTGTGCCACTATTGCACCTTTACGGTTACTGGGCCATCACTGTGGTTTGTAGGCATTGCAGCTGGTAAGCTGGGTAGGTGCATTGGTTGCTTCCCTCCCTTGGATACATGCATAGCAAAGATGGCTTCAAATTAAGATCCCTTCATTGGATAGGTATTATATATGTTGTTCTTTTCCAGGAAACAGGGCTTGTTCTTTTCTAGGAGAGCAGCCAAAATTGTATTATCCGATCATTTTTGTCCTTTTTTTTATTTTAGCAAAATGAACATAGATTTATTAAGGTTAAGTAAGAACCCCAGAGAGTGGGAGAGGTTCCAAGGTACCCTCTTTATTGGGAATACCCTCATTTTTGTCTTCTTAATATGGGACAGTCCATCACACCTTTTCCCAGGTAAATTGGGAGCAAATTAACTGTGATGTCTGTCAACTCCTGTGATTCTAAGAAAAGACGAGGCTCAGGGCTAGATGTGTGGTTCTGCATGGAGAGCATTTGCTGTACAGCCGTGAGGACCAGAGAGTAGATCCCAGCACCCACGTAGAAATCTGGGCAAACCGCAAACATCGGTAACTACACACACAGATACACACACAGATAAATAAATCTTAAAAACTGGAAGGAACAGATGTGGCTCTTCAATGAATTAGTTTGCTTGCTGTAATATCCAGATCTTGATGAGGACATCACTCCCTTGCTGTGGCTCTATGACTAGAAAATGAGACCCTTCAAAGTGAAGATCACGTCCTGTCTTCACCAGCTCCATCCCAACATATCTGGAACGCTGGGCGATTGCTTAATATGTTGATTGAATAAAAGATAAAGAAACCCAGGACCAGTTCCTGTATCCATGGATCCCTCATTACACACGAAGACCACACTTAGAAATGCAAGTTCAGACACGTACAACACCTAAATGTAAAGAACTTTCCTGCAAGGAACAGAAAAAGGCACCACCCTAGAACAGCCAGCAGGGGGCACCACACACCATATGCAATGAAGATGCGAGGCTTGCTCTGGAGCACAGGTTCCTTCCTGCAAATCAGATGAACCCACCCAGGTAGAGAGTGGCTCAGTGGGGCTGTGTTCTCCACACAACACCTTCTCTCTTCTAGTGTAGTCCTAGACATAGGTGTTCCTGTTTGCCTCATTTCATCAGACGCTAGAGCTTATTTTCTAAAAACTGCAACAATACAAACTATGTTTAAGTGACAGATGTGAAGTTCCAGATGTGAAACTGCACATGGGAATTTTTTACTTTGTTAACAAAGCATTTGAAAGCTTAAAGCATACAGTAAGATTGGAAAGGTCCAAAGCATAAGTAACGATTGCTTTTGTACTGACTTTTATATGCATGTGCACACTTGCTATACGTTCTCTAAGATAGAATATACATGTATTTGACACAAGATGCAATGTTTCCTTATCCCAGTATTTAGAAAAAGTTTTACTCAAATACCCTCTGTCTCTGGAAATGCAAGGGTGTTGGGGTTCTCGTCTATTTAAATCTGTGCCGTTGGATGATGGGTTCTACTCTGGATTCATCTAGAGCATTTTTTACAAGTGTCAGAACTCCCTGCCTCCTCGGGGATTCTGACTGGCGATAAACCTAAACTGTTACCAGGATTTAATGGTTTGCAGGATGGTTGAAAGAAATGCGGTTTCGTGTTTCGATAACTTGTACTTGAGAAAATGTCAACGGAAAAAGAAATCTTTATAGGGATTGACTAAGGTTCGTGTTGGGAAACTCAGACAAGCCTAGGTGTCAAGACTGGTACAGACACGTGTATATCTAATAGCTCTGAATATTGGCTTCGTTCCAGTATTCCTTCTAACTGCCCTGAAGCCCTGGGGAGATAATTAGTGTTACTAAAGGGCTTTTCAACTTGAAATATGTTGCGTAAATGCTAAGCCCAGGAAACACACAAAGGATTTGCATGTCTTGAGACTTTCTCAACCAAAGACGATTCGATGCATCTTTTGGCCAATTTCTTCTCTGCAACTGAACTTTCTCTAATCTTTAATCTAAGGGAAAGAAAGCGAGTTGTTTTTAATGGCTTTCCTACAAACCAAAGACCTAAGAAGATTACCTCAATCATGATTTCAGAAGTGGGGTTCCCACGACATCATACTAACGTGGTTTGTTCGGATGAAGCCTGCGCAGTTCGCAGGCTTGCCTTGAGGCAGGTACTGCCCAGAAGAGAGTCAGACTAAGACAGTCCATGAGAAAGTCTGGCACCAGTCTACACCATATTTTGTTGTTTTCATTTTCTGTGGGGTTTTTTAAAGAGTTATTTTATCTATATTTTCTTTTATTATCCTCATAGTCTTTTTATTAGGCCCAGAGCAGTAATAACAGGTTTCTTTTTCTTTCCTTTTCTTCCTCCCTCCGAAGACAGGGTTTCGCTATGTAGCCTAGCTGTCCTGAAACTCGCTCTGTAGACCAAGCCTTGAACTCACAGAGATCCACCTGCCTCTGCCTCCTGAGTGCTGGCACTAAAGGTGTGCCCCACTCACGCACAGGTTTCTTCTTAAAGCTCTCAAATTACTTGAAGCCGAGACATACTTGCATGATTAGTCAGGCTACATCAAGGTGGGGGCTATGTCTGTCTTGTGATGTAACCAGATCTAGGCCCTAGAAAGATGAGACCAGGCTATATAATTGTTTTTGAAAAGTGTGCTAGAAAAATGGATGGCCTCTTATCATCCAGGTTGCAAAGGAGAGACAGGGCTAAAGAAGGGATCTTATTCATCAAGAAAAAACAAAGCATGATTTCTGAAGAATGCCAGTTCATAATTTTCTCCCCTAATGGCTGGAGGAATGGGTGCAATCTCAACATGAGCTTCAGAGTCTAGCAGGAGTGCTGAGGGGCGTGGCTTCCCAGCTGGGGGACAAAAATGGAAAGTGTATTGCCCAGTGGCTGTGAAAGGGAGCTAAAGCTTGAGATTTGAATAGCTACAGCTATTCAGTTCTCTAGGAGGTTTCTTCTAGAAACAGACAACTAAGACTCTTCCTCTTACTTCAGCAAAGAAGTTGTTTTTGAAAGCGTTTGGAAAATTCCGCCTCCACCCCTCTGATGGGAAGTGTGGAGAAGGGAGTCCGCAGGCCACCTTCTAGGCCACATGGGATTGCTGAAGGCTGGAGACCCCGTATAAATGGACAGAAGCAGCTGTCACCGCCAGGACGTGGAAAATCTGATGAGACTGGAACCATATGTCAAATTTTCCAGGAAAGAGGCGCTCAGGGATCTGAGCAGCATAAAGGCCAGCTCCAGTGATGGCTATCACGCTAGATAAGCCATCAGGCCCACTGTGTTGCCGTGACGAAGCCCTCAGGGAGAGAAGAGTACACGGTGGGTACAGCACCACTCAACCCAGTCCAAGGAACACCCCTACTCTCCTCTGCCGATGCTCAGGAGTGGCAAACCGGTCCCATTGTGCCACAGCGGTGGCAGAAATGCCCAGGTCACAGATGATGGAGAGGTAGGTGAGCTGTGGCTTGCGGAGCAGTAGAAGTAACAGAGCCAGGGGACAGAGCTCTCCGTAGCCAGCACAGCAATCCCGGAATAGTTCAGTTTGAAAAAAAAAAAAAAAAGTCCCAGAGACTTTCTCTGAACAACAGTAGACTTTATGGAAGCTGAGGCAAAACACTGCACCCACAAAGAACATCCCCCCCAAATCCCTTTCTCCTGTAGGGGAGCCATGACGTACAGATTTGGTCTGAGCGTGGTCAAGATTCCCAAGATGAGAAACAGCATGAAACCAAGCAGACGGGTCTAGATGCTGCTAGTTTCTGTGTGATACAGAAGATGCTCTTGAAGCATCTGACAGGAGGGCACAGGTGGTCCTATAGCAGGTAGTCATTGCCTTTCAGCTAGCGGGAAGCACGTTATATGAATGACCCTCAGTGTCCCTCCCAGGCCACATATAAACGAGCTCCTCCATCTGCTCCGCGGCATGGTGGACTTGCAGAGGAAGCATCCGTACCTGCACCTCCTCCTCTCCCCAAGGCACTGGGCGTGTTTGTTCTTCAGCCTTGGGTTCACGATCTCAGGTCCATGATCTTGAAGCTCTGTTGTTTCAGCACATGGGAGAGCAAAACTGCTCACTCCTTGGCTTCCCGGAAGCAGAGGAAGAAAGACAAGACATCCTCTTCAAAGGCACACCCTTGGTGTTTCCTCCTAACATTCCCAGCACTTCCCAACAGCACCAGCTAGGGAACAAGCCCTCAACACATGGGCCTCTGGGACATGAGAGGCCCATAGGCGCATGCATACAGATCTCACAGTGCAAGCATATCAGTCCACTTCCAAGAGTCCTCAGAGTCTTAACAGGTCTACCAGCGCCTGAAAGTCCAAGACCAAAGCCTTGTCCAAGACTCTTGGCTTCTGTAAACATCAAAAAAAGCAAATCACGGCACAAAAAAAGCAAACAATGGCACAAGAGAAACAAGACCATTCCAAAAGGGAGAGATATGGGGAATAAAGATACAGGAATGAGAGATGGGGGTCAAAGCAAGACCACTATCCAAAGCAAAGCATGTTACTAAATCCTGTGGCTTCGACTCTGGCGTCCAGGGCACGCAGCAACGGGACATAAGCTCTAAAGGTTAGGGCAGTCCCATCCCCATGGCCTTGTCTCGGGCCGGCTCTCCTCACCCTGCCACTTTCCTCATCGATGTCCCACGTTTTCACATCTGTCACTTCCTGGAATCTCTGTTGTAACCTTTGCTTCACCCTCCCGAGTCATGTCCTTGCAGAGGGACTTACAAGAACCACAGCCCTGCCTTCACATCGCCTGTTCTCCAGGCCTTCCTTTGGAATCTAGATGGAGGTTTCCAGGACCCCACGACCACTCTTCCATTTTATAGGCTTGCGAAACTTGTGTCATGGGACAAAGCTTCAAGCTTGACTCATAGTCAGACCCATTTGGATCACAGCCACAGAGCCCCCTGAATACCTGGATGGCTGGGTGTGATTAAATGAGCCCTGGGAAAACTTTGCTACCGTAACACCATGCCACTCTCTTTTTGGAGCAAGTAAGAACTGGATCAACGCTCTCATCAGCATCATTCTGACTTTTGACAGCTCATTTTCCCCTTCTTAGGCTTCTCGACATGAGTGTCCACAAGGTGTTTACATGTACGTCTGTGTGCACGTGCACACACCTGAGTGTGTTCTTTCTGAAAGAACTGCATTTGCACTTGAACTCCAGGTTCAGTGAGAGATCCTGTCACAGAAAAAGAAGTCAAACAGCAATTGAGCAAAATGTCTAATGTAAACCCCTAGCCTATACACACATATACATGTATGCATGTACACACACCAGCACACACAAAAATTCTTCAAAAGGTAAAAAAGCAACCCATGGGCTGGGATAAAATATTTGCAATGGATATTCCTGGCAAATGACTCATATTTGAAATTTATGAAGAACTCGTATTTCAGTAATAAGATGGGGTGACCTACTTCTCTAATTTGGCAACTGTCTTTGTTACTGTTCTACTGCTGTAGAGAGACACCGTGTCTTAGTTACTGTTCTATTGCTGTTGAAAAGACACCAGGTCCAAGGCAAGTCTTATCAAAGAAAGCATTTCATTGTGGGCTTGCTTACAATTTCAGGGGGTTAATTCATGACTATCACGGCAGTTAGCAGACGGGCATAGGGCTGGGGAAGTAGCTGAGAGCTTTATGCCCTAATACGAAGGCAGTAGGCAGAGAGAGAAGAAGAGAGAGAGAGAAAAAAAACAGAGAGGGAGAGGGAAAGGGAGAGGGAGAGACCAAGGGGGGGGAGGGGAGACTGGGCCTGGCATGGACTTTTGAGACCTCAGAGCCCACCCCCCAGTGACACACCCCCTCTAACAAGACCACACCTCCCAATCCTTCCTTAACAGTCCACCAACTGGGAACCAAACAGTCAAACACATGAGCCTATGGGGCCATTCTCAAGCAAACCATCACAGCAACATTTGGACAGATAAGCTAGATCAATGATCAAAAGCTCGTGAAAGACGCTTACCGTCTTCAGTCACGGAGATGCAATTTAAAGCCACTTACATGTTACCACGATTCCAAAGACGACTGAAACTAGATACACAGACTGCGTGGGACTCTCAACACTGGTGACTGGAATGGAAGATGAAAATAACCACTGTGAAAGCACTATTTGGCATTTGCTTATCGTGCTGGTTAGTTTTTCGGTCAACTCGACACAAGCAAGGGTCATCTGGAAAGAGGGAACTTTAGTTGGGAAAATGCGCCCATTAGATCGGCCTATAGGCAAGTCTGTGGGGCATTTTTCTTGATTAATGATTGATGGGAGAGGCCTGGCCCACTGTGGATGGTGCTATCCCTGGGCAGGTGGTCCTGGGGTGTCGAAGGAAGCAAAATGAGCAAGAAAGAAGACACAAGCCAATTATCTGTGTTCCTCCATGGCTTTCGCTTAGGTCCTGCCTAGAGTTCCTGCCCTGACTTCCCTCAGCAATGAACGTGACCCTAGCGTTGTGAGCTGAAACGAACCCTTCCCTACCTACAGGATCTTTGATCGTGGTGCTTTCCCACAGCACTAGAAACCTAAGACGTTCATGAAATTCCTGCGCAAGAGAGATGAAAACGTGCCTGTTCGGAGATTCATAATAACTTTATTTGTAACAGCAAATTGGAAATAATGTATATAGTTATCAAAAAACATGGATACGTAAATTGTGGTACATCTTTACAACGAAATGCCAGTAAGTGATCAAAGGAAAGTAGCTACTTCTAAAGGCAGCTGCATGGATGGACGCATTTTTTAAAAACATGTCATGTAAAATAAGCCAGTCTTAAAAGTATATACCGTATAATTCCTCATGTATGAAATTCTAGAGCATGTACAACAGCCTATAGAAACAGAAGCAGATGGGGGCTGGGAGATGGCTCAGTGGTTAAGAGCACTGGCTCCTCTTCCAGTGGGCCTGAGTTCAATTCCTAGCAACCACACGGTGGCTTATGATCATCTATAATGGGATTGGATGCCCTCTCCTGACATGCAGACATACTTGCTAATAGAGCACTCATATTCATAAAATACATTAAAAATTTTAAAATAAGAAAGAAAGAGAGAGAGAGAGAAAAGAAACCACTTTCTCTGAAGACCCATTGGAGAAATGAAGGCTCTGTTTTCCAAGATTATGTATCCTGGGCCTTAAATTTGCTATGTAGCTGAGGATGACCTTGAATTTCCTGATCCTCCTGCTTTCCAAGTACTCGGAATTATGGGAGCGCATCACCGTTTTATACAATGCTGGGGATCCAACCCAGAACTTCCTGCATGCTATGCAAGTGCCCTGCCAGCTAAGCTACATTCTCAGTTCTTGTTCTGTTTTTAGCACTGAAGATTGCATCCGGGGCCTTTGGAATACATTCTGTCCCTAAGTCACACTGCAGCAGAAATCAAAATTTTGACAATCCTGAATGCTCAGACAAAACACCCCGTTGTCCCCTTTGCATGGCAGGCAATGTTGGGATAATTCCAAGAAGCGCAGTTCAGTACAGTATTGTTCTCAAGGAACTCGCAATCCTGTCTTCTTCTCATGCCTTCTTAACTCTGCAATCAGATATTACTGCCTTCTGCAGCTCCCTAAGTCTAGACACTGTAATTATCAAGGCAATTTCTCCATTGCCCTAATTAGCATAAAACTAAAAAGCAAGGGCCCCCAGCAGTCATATCAGTCAAAGCCGGCAAGGAAATGAACCTAGCACAGGGAGGAGAGTCATGCCCTTCCTCCCTTCCCTATCTCTCTCACTTGGCCTTCCTGTATCCTTCCGGAAGGAAGATGTCAAAAGTCTGCTTCCACTTGCCCGGTCCCTTGTTTAACCTTCGCATCCCACATGGCACTACGCAGACCCACCTCAGCCATCAGCATCCGTAGACAGTCTGTGCCGGACCACGACATTCTAGCTGGCAGTGCTCTTTTGAACATTTAACTTTATGCAAAATTATGAATGGTCATAGTTCAACCTGGACGTAAGCAACTTGAGCTTATTCGGACAGGACCCTGGTTCTCTGTTCTGTGTGTTGAGGTTTTTCAAGACCGGCTTCCATGGAACCCAGGCTGGGTCCAAGCACAACTGTATAGCAGAGGCTAGCCTTGAATGCCCAAGCCTCCTGCTTCTGCTTCCAAAATGCTGGGCTTTGGGTTTGGAGTAAAGGATATTAAAACAGCACCTATGTAGATAATGGCCTTTCCCTCTCAGTGTAGAGGGGCCTGGTAGAGTTAAAAACAATCACACAGTACTTGGATCAAGGCTCTCACCTCCCTGGCTCTCTCTAGCAGTGAGTCAGAGGGTCCATCCAGATCCAAAGCTGCCCAGTTGCAGCTTTGCCCAAGGTCAGAGGCACTTTTCACACAAAGGGCCTGACATTTCCTGGCAGATACAGGATGTTTAGCTCTGAGCCAAAAATTCCGGAGCAGTTCATTTGTGTGTGCTGAGCAGCCTAGCCCTTCGGGAACTCACGCCCAGTATCTTCTTACTTCTGCCTACCCACCTCCTTCTCGGCTCTCATTGTATTTCCTGCGTGCCTTTCCCCTTTGTCTTGAAAAACTTTGTCAGGAGGTTACTAGCGGAGTGGAGGCATGGGTAGAGAAGGGAGACTACACAGAAACAGGCTCTTCAATTGGGGGTCACTAATTTCACACTCACACATACACTGTACCGCAAGTACTCAGAGCATTGGGAGAGCCTTGAAAGTTCTTGGCAAGTCACCGTGAAATATCGCTTACTCAGTAGACAGGAGAGCCCCTCCCAAGCTCCTCACCATTGTTCCCTGTCACTGTTCCCCTCCTGGATGACCAGGCAACCTTTCTACAAAAACAAATAGATAAAAATTACTCCCGAGGTTATCCCTCTTGATAATGATATCATTAGTATAATATTTGACAGGTTCAACGCACCTTGCCTGTGCCTTTACTCCACTTAAGCCGCGCTACAGCCCTGCGAAATAAATTACCCTGCGGTCCTTTATTACAGATAAGGAAATCTGAGTGCTGACTACTCGGGCAAATTAGGCACTCGGTGGCCTGAGGAGTCCCAGGGACCATGTTGTTCAACAGCTGCTTCTAATAGGATGAGCCAAATCCACAGCCCCCAGGACCATTGGAGTCACAATGGGCTAAGGTCTGCATAAGTGACTCAGGACTAGCCAAAGGTGGCCACCTGGTCTGAGGCAGACCAGTTGATGGCTCAGAAAGATGCTTTGTACAGAGGGCTCCACTCAAAGGGCATGGCCATTTGCACTGGCTCTCTCTGGATTCAGACCAAGGAACTAATTAGTCTGCTAATGAAAGAGGAAAATAGAGCAACGCACAGGAAAGGGCAGAGAGATGACAAAGGGGGCAGAGTACTGATCCTGAGAGAGACGAGCTCTCCCTACAGCAGCTTCAAACCCAGAAGGATTTTCCCAGCTCCAGTTGTACAGTTAACTGAAGCTCTCACCGGGAGAACCTCCACTTCCCAAGTCCAAAGAGGTTCACTACCTGGAGTGAGTTTAGCAGAGAGACTCCCACCAAGCCAGTCAGTGTAGCTTCCTGAGATCTCTCCAGTTCCACTGGTCAGACAAGTAACACACAGCACAGGCTGCTGAGCCCAGGTGGCGTTTTATCTAGCCTTCTGAGGCTCAGCTTTATGAGAATCAGAATGTCTGACTCAGAGAATATTTTCTATACTATGACAGGCATGTTGTTTGGGTTTACAAAGAATCAGATCGTGCTCCAAAAGTAAAGCCTCCTACAAAGAGAAGGGCAAGCCCCTCCCAGTACGAGAACACAGACATTACACCTTGAGCAAATCTGTTTCATAAACACCTCTGTGGGACTGAAGCTTTACAGGGAGGGGGCCTGACAGAGAGGGCCTTTCTCTTTCCAGAAAGCTTTTCTTCAGGAGGCTGTGTCTTCCACACACCTGGGCCTGACTAAAGGAAAGCTTCCATTTTCTCTTCGGCCATAGCATTTTGAGTTCACGTGTGTCGTTTTTACTGTCCTCAGACTTTGGGGAAGGGCCATCTTGAATACTTTTGACCTGTCTCAACAAGAAGCACCAGCAGGACAGCCCCAGGTATTTAAACTAGGGTAATTCAAAAGGCCACGGGTTCTGTGATCCCAAACATACGGAGTCTACAAATATGATTCAGCCTGATCTTGTGGTACAGCCTGGAGGCTTCCATCCAACCTAGCAGGAGACAGAATGGAGAATGACATTGTACCTCTGCCAGTCCAATACTGGGCAGACACAAGGGCACAGAAATTACAAGTTCCAGTTCAACCTGGGCTCTGTAGTGAGTTCTAGGCCACCCTGAGCAAGATCCTATCTCAGTGACAAATCAAAAAGATGAGAGAAGAAGACACACTCCAGACAGCAGCTACAGTCCTCCACAGTTACGGTGTAAGGCTTCTGGCCCTGGGTTTGTTTTGGTTCCTGTTTGTCACTGGAGAGTTGGGGTGATGAACAAAGGAATGGGGGACGTGTTCAACTGCAAACAAACAGGGCTCTGGAGACCCGAGAGTCAGAGATTTAGTACCCTCGCACATCATTTGAATGAGAACAGATATTTTGACATTCTGGCTTCTGTGGCAGAGACAATAAGGAAAAAAAAAAAGGTTTTGATGTACAATATTTGTGTGCATAAAAACTTAAGGCGAACAGAAAAATAAAAATGTTTTAAAAAGAAAAGAAAAAAGGGCTTTGATAATCTAAACCCAATGAGTGCCACAGATTAATAGTAGGTGAAAAGTACCCTAAAGTCTCCCGCTAAAGTGGAAAACTTCCAGGCTTATTCCCTAAGAGAAAAGTAAAGAAGGGGACCCACATCCTCTTCCTGCATGGGGAAGGCCTCCCATGCCTCTGCCTGGTTCACCATACCCCAATTCTTCAGGGCTTAGCTTAGCACATGTGGGATTCCTCCAGATGTCCTGCTTTGACTTGAGATACTAAATGGTATGCCTTTGCTCAAACTCCCACTAAGATCTTTGAGATAACCCTCTCCTAACATCTCTTCCTCTGTAGGTCTGTTTTCTTTTCATTATACCTTGTATCTTCTTTTCCTATTAGACATGGGAAGGTATTTGTTTTGTTTTGTTTGTTTTAAGACAGGTACTTACTATGTAGCCCTGGCTGGCCTCGAACTCACCATGTAAACCCTGCTTCAAACTTGTAATGATCTTGGTGTCTGCCTCCAAAGAGCTGGCATTACAATGTGTGCCTGTTGTAGGAATTTATTTTTAGTTATGTATAATTGTTTTATGCACTGTTGGGTAAGGGGCTGTCTAGGCTGTTTTGTATTGTTTGCATGTATTGGATTTCTGTGGGGGATGTTTAATTGCTAATGATCTGCATGTGCTATCAGTAGAACACCTGAGGAGTTCTGAAAGAATAAAAACACCTGAGCTCAGATGCTCGCGGTTCCACCGTGAGTTCGATGCCTGCCATGGTGGTGGTTCCCTCTGCTGAGGTCTGCCAGGGCTTCCACCTGTGAAAATGCCTCCTTGTCTTCTTGGTGAGCTGCCACAGCAGTGTACTACTGCATGTGCCACTAGGCTCAGTGAGCTTAATAGATGCTTAATAGGCATTTGTTGTATGCCTGATTAGCTTAGTTGACATGTAACCTCTGGCCTTCGGTTTTCTATATTGCTAATAAATCACTGTGATGCTAGCCACTCAGAAGTCACTGTTCATGTACAGAATCCCAATAAATGATCCTTCTTTTCCTCCTCATAAGATCCTATAGACTGGGGCTTGGGGATTTTCTAAAAAGGATTTGAGAAAGAACAGGGAATTAAGGAAACTTAGCTGGGATTTAGTCCCGGGAGCTTTAATTAAAAAAAGAAAAATTGCATGACAAGAGTAAGAAGGCATATCAGACTCCCAGGGCTTCCTGGGTGGATTAGACCATGGGGTTTTCTCGCCTTCCTGGAAGCTGAGCCTGCCAGGCCAAGGTGTCAGCAGCACTGGTTTCTTCTGTCTCTGGCTTCCCAGGGTCTTCCTCTAGTGCATATTTGTACTAATCCCCTGGTCTTATAAGGATGCTAAGCATACTGAAGGGGCCCACACCAATCGTAATACCTAACCGTAATGGTTATTAGACTTGTTTAGTTTTGAGCAACATCTCATTTAGTAAGGAGGACCTCAAGTCCGATTCTCCTGCTTCTACCTCTGACTGCTGGGATTTTAGGCATGCACTTCCACACCCATTTATGTGGAGCAGAGCATGGAAGCCAGGGCTTGGTGTATACTATTTGACGCTCTCCTAACTAGGCCACATCATCAAACCCTTTCGTGGTTATTTTAAAAATTCAGTCTTCAAATACATCCTGAGGAACTAGGAATTGGTGCTTTTTGATGCCTATTTTGGAGGAAACTGAAAAATGTAATATGCATTTCCAGCGGAGGCCCTGGAAAATATTCCACTCCTCTTCCTTCGATTAAAGAAACTCTCGTGGATAATCTCCTGGCAGAGGTTAACACCCTTGAAATGCACACAGGCTGCTAAGATGGCGGTCTCCCAGCCACTCACCGCTCAGATGCTTCACATAGCGTGTGCCACTGCTGCCCGGCTACTCTCTACTTTTTTAAGGGGAAAAAGCCTCATGCATCATTTGGATCTATGTTGCAGGCCACAAGTCCCAGGAACACAGATGTCAAAGACCTACCCAGGACATGAGTCTAGCTTCACAGGTGCACAGCTTATCTCTGTCGGAAGGGCTGGGCCTCAGACCTGGTTGGACTTTCCCCACCTTGGGAAGCCTGTGGAAACAGGTTTCTTCTGAACCATTCCCTGAGTCAGATCTTTTTCTAGGGCACCTCATCTCCACCCTATTCTGTTCAATTCCCTTTTTTTTGCTGTGATTGTTTTGTAACAATCCCTCTACCATCATGAAATTAAATATTTGGCTATTGTTCCATACACTTCAGGGGAAACACATCTGGGATGACCAACAGTCCTGGTTGGCTCAGGGCTGAGGTTTGCTAGAACACAGGAGCTTCATGTATGCAGTAACTATAACATAAAAGGGGAGTAAACGAAGAGCGATTAAAATGAATTAACATGTTCAAGAAACCCTTGGCTGGTTACGTTAAGGGACTCATTAAAATGGTCAGTGAATGGACCAGAAGTACCCACTCAAAAGATCCACCAAGTGTCTGAGGCTTTCTTGAAGACAAAAAAAGCACACAGAATTAAGTTTATCTATGACAGAACTGAAATTTACCAATGAATACACCTCGACTGCTTCCTGCGTACAAAACCAAAAAACAAAAATTAAATACATTAAATTGCTAGCTGATCTCACTTGAGGGGTGATTCTGAGGGGCCTGGAGGACAGAGATGGAGTCTTCAGAGACTAGCCAGCATGTGTAGAGAAAAGCCCAGGCAGTCCGGCTGCAAGCTTGTACAATCCCCTCCAACTGCTTGGAGATCTCCCTCTCCCCCCTCCCCCAGTAAGGATGGAGACACAGTGAACTTGGCTGTAGGAGAAGATAGTAGACAGAATGAGGATTTGGAAGTCAGGTCGACAGAGGTTTAAATCCCACCCACCAGAGGTCATCTACTAAGTCTTTAGCCAGCTTAAAGAGCGTGCCTTGTGCCTCGGCCTTTAAAATAGATCCATGACGTCGCCATTCACACCAAACGCTGAACATACCTTGCAGAGGCTGGGTGCAGACTGTTTGCTTCTTCACTGTTAAGTGGGAGAGCAGCTGTTTGCCTCTGAGCGGAAGAACATGGGGGAAAGTTTAGAGCGGCCTACTTCTCGGAGAAAACAGGAGAGACAACAGAGGACGCAAACGTGACTCATCTAGGAAGAGGGGATGCTGGAGTTATCAGTAGGATAAAAAACCCTGGGTTCATAGTCGCTAACAGGTGGCCTCCGAACTGCCTAGCAGCTCAGAGGGAGGAGGTTTATATTCAGTAAACCTGGCTTCCTGTCCCAATTGTGCTTCTTGCCAGTCAGCTGGGAGAGAAAAAAAAATCACTTCGTTTCTCGGGATCTCTATAAGTGATCTCTGTAAGTGAGTTTAATCATACATGACTCTTGAGTCTCTTATCCAACCGATAGCTGCGAAGCCATCGTAAGAAGAGTCAGGTGTTGAGAGGACTCCTTCTCCAAGGAGATGTTAAAACACATCTACGCCCCCTCTCCTCACAAGGTCCCAACAACAAATCGAAGTATCATGGGTTGGATCAGCATCCACTCTGGGGGACTGATGAGCTGGTTGGGTTACTTCGGACGAGGGTTGCAGGCAGGAGCGTGGGTGACCCCAGTGAAGTCCCAAGGGGAAGCATTCACCCCACACCAGGGATGGCTCCCCTCCCTCTCATTATCCTCCCTCAGCCTAAGTACTCTAACACCTCTCGTGTAATTAGGACAGACTTGCACACCAATGGCTGAGAGGGTGGCTAGAATCTCAAGTGGGGTGGGGGGGGTGTCTAATGACCTTCCACAACCCCTCCTTCTCTGAAAGAAGGTCGATAGTCACCATGCCTGCTCCTGGTGGCCTCTGTAAGCAGCCACAGCTTACATAATGAAGAGGAAGACCCTACAAGGTCTGCTGGCGATGGGGCCAGTTTTGCTCAGAGCGCCACACTCTGACAGGACCTGGGAATGTGAGCTTCTGTTTTTGGCGAGGTTCTGCTGGGGTTACAGGTAACACTCAGATCCCCATGACGTGACTCTGAAGATGTATTTCCATTCATTACACACCATCATGTCATCTTCATTCCAAGCCCCAGGCTGACAGGAGCAATGCCGGTTGCCCCAACACAGAAAGGGTCAGACTGTGGAGCTCTGACCTTCCTTCCGTGTTCCCACCCATGTTTTGTCGGCCAGAGCAAATGACGTGGTACCGACTTCAGATAGGTGGGAAACTACAATTATCACAGGCTAGGCAGTGGCTCATTTCCTAGAATGTACGTCTAGTATTCTTGAGGCCTCGTGTTCCAGTTTCAGTGTTGCATAAACGGGGTATGGTGGTACATACTTCTAATCGCAGCAAGAGGGGAAGTAGAGGCAGGGGTTTATCCACTGGTTCAAAGCCAATTTGGATTCTGTCAAAAAAAAAAAAAATTCCACCATAGGTCAGGAAGAAAAGGGAACCAGAATATTTGTGACCAGCCATAATGACTACTTCAGAATGATTTCATTATCTCCTTTCTCAGAGAAAGACTCGTCATGAGTCAGCTTGTTGCGAACTGGCACGCACGTTCCCAGGGATATGTTTTTCTTTTCTTGATGAAAATAAATGATCACCCAATAGCCTTGCCAAGCCGCTGCAGTCTCCACGGTGTTTTTCTGTCGCCGTGCCCACCACCAAGTGCCAGCCGTGGCCTTCTTTATTACGAAGATTACCTTCTCTCGGTCCGGGGGCTTTCTCCTGTGTTACAGCGTTACACTTGCTTTTGTCCTTTCTCACTCCCGTTTGGCCCCCAGTGTGGAAGGCTCCAGCAGAAGCTCTGGCTATTAGACCAGGGATGGTGGTACATGCCTACAATCCCAGCTCTTGAGAGCCTGTATGTAGTAGGAGTTCACAGCCATCCTTGGCCACTTAGTGAGTTTATGGGCGGCCAGCATGGTAGGCTACATAGTACCCTGTCTCAAAAAAGACAAAACAAAGAAGAAAAAAAACCTGCCTTTAATGGCCAGTTTCTTGAGTTGTTGTTGCTGTTGGGTTTTTTGTTTGTTTGTTTGTTTTTTAGCTTTGGATGACCTAGAGTTATAGAGTTATATTATAGAGTCCAGCCTGGCCTCAAACTTGCAGGGATCCTCCTGCCTCTGCCTCCTGGGCGCTAGGATTACAGTTTTCAGCATGTGAGTTGTTTTTCTGTAGGGAGCCTTCTGTACACTCTGTGTGGGGGCAGGCACCAACCATCTGATGTTCTGTAATAGTCTCCTGAAAGTTACCAGTATAAAAGCATAGAGAGACCCACAGTGAGATGGGTCCTCCATACCAACCAACAGTCAAGAAGAGGCTCCACAGATACAACCACAGCCAACCCGAGAGGGTCAACCACACATACTCAGGCCTCAGATTAAGCTTCCGTTCTCAATACAACACTATTGTCAACCCTTTTAGAAATAGCCTGCTTGCTCCCCTCAAGTGGCCGGGCTGGAAATCCTTAGGACGGTACATGGCTTCTCTGCGGCTTTGTCACACGTTTTTATTTGGTTCTTGTTTCTTTAAAATTGCACCCACTCTCGTATATGTGAAAGGCTGTCTTGCTGTTTTCATTTGCATTTTCCCCTGAAGGCTAACAATATTGAGCACTTTTTTTTTTCTCTGTGTTTATTAGTATTACAGATCTTCTTTAGAGAAATGTTCATTTATGCCTTTTGACTATTTTTTAAAATAATTTATTTTATGTGTATGAGCATTCTACCTGTACACATGCATGGTTTCACCTTTATTGATTTATGTATTTGTCTATTTATTTATTTATTTGGTGTTTGTTTTTTGAGACAGGTTTCTCTGTGTAGCCTAGGCTATTCTGGAACTCTGTAGAGCAGGTTGGCCTGAAGCTTAGAGATCCACCTGCCTCTGCCTCCCAAGTGCTGGGATTAAAGGTGTGCACCACCACCGTCTGGCTTCCCTTTTTAAATCGCAGTATGCCTCTCTTTTATTATTGAATTGTATGTTTTTTATATTTTAGATACAAGTTTCTTTTAGGGATGTGATTTTCAATGTTCTGCAAGTTGTTCACTTTCTGGTGGTGTCCTTTGAAGTATCAAGTGTTTGATTTTTGATGGAAGTGCACTTTATCTGATATTTCCTTTTGTTGCTTGCTATTTTTGAAGGTTTCTTTTTTTCTCTTCTTTTTCTTTCTTTCTTTCTTTTTTTTTTATTCTGTGGCATCAGGGATTAAGCCCAGAGTCTCCCCGATTCTAAGCTCTTCCACTGAGCTGTATCCTCAACTCTGGTGCTGATTTCACTCCTTCTTTCGTGGGTGAGCAGTATCACAGGTGAGTGTATGTAGAGGCCAGAGGGCAACCTAGAGTCACACACCTTGCTTTTAGACAGGTCTCTCTCACTGGTCTGGATCTCACCAAGAGTCTGACCTGGCCGCCCACCAAGCTGCAGGGGTCCACCTGTCTCCACTTCCACTGCACTGGGTTAACAAGCATGCCACTGGACCTAGGCTCTGGGGATCCAACTCAGGTCCTAAGGCCTGTGTGACAAGCTCTTTATTGATTAAGTCATCTCCACAACCCCTCGGGTGATGCTCTGAGTTTCTTGCCCAGGATTAGAGAAATTCCTCTGATATTCCTTTGCAGTCCCAACTTACTTAGAATAGGAGAAGCAAATATTGACCATGTTCTTACTGTAGTCCTGACTCTAGTTCATTGTTTGGACAGTGTGAGTCAGCAGCCCAGGAAACATGGGGTCAATTCACCTAACCTGACTCGGAAGCTTCTGACTTCTGCACAAAGTGTCTCCCTCCTCTTCACACTTATTTCACTCTGCAGGAAGAAAAGGGTGCATCAGGCTCTGGGACATGTCAACTCTGCCTTTGTTCTTTGTTCCTTGCCCTTCCCTGAGGTCAGTCCCCTGCCCCACCCTTTCTAGGGCTGCCAGCATCTTCAGGCTTTCCAACATACACATGGATTCATCCAAAAGAGGCAAGACAACACCCTCATTCATGACTCAAAGTCCAGACTGGCACACGGCCACCTGTCTTTGACCCTCATCTCACCCTCACCCTTTTAAGTCTGTCCTTTGGTTGTGACAGACTCAGCTTTGATATCCAGTGGTTGCTCTGGCACCACTGGGAAGTGAGTTCCATTCGGCAGCTTCCCTACAAAGCCCCACGGAAGCTCCCAGGTTTAAAAACGGTCAACTGTCAGTTCAGCGCAGCACAACCTTGAAGGGCAGTAGATCAAACCAAGCGGAGGAACGTCTCAGTTCTCCTCGGCAATACTGATGCTTCGATGTCAACTTTATAATTGCTTTTAAGAAATACATCAAGGCGGCATTACCCTACAGAGTCCAGAAGCTTCTCCCACGTTCCCCTTTCAGCCTATTCTATCCAACTGCCTATCAAGTCCATTTGGCTCTACTTAGGAAACATCTCTTGCCCCCCCTCCCCCGCCCATCCTTCCAGCTTCTGCATAGATTGAGATGTTATCATACCTCAGGTGTACGAACTGATCCGCATCGCTCAGTCATTTCTCCCATTGTATTGAAATGAACTGAAGTATAGCTTCAGCTGGGATCCTTGAGGCCAAAGAGCAAAGACAACTCTCCTGGCCCTCAGGAAGGAGCACGTAATCAACACGTGTGGAGAGATTCTCATCACCATACTTTCCCCCACGGCTTACAAGTTTTTAATAAAAGACCCACGGTTAAAACAATTAAACCCCACCAGCGGTGGCGGCGCACGCCTCTAATCCCAGCACTCAGGAGGCAGGGGCAGGTGGATCTCTATGAGTTCAAGGCCAGCCTGGTCTACAGAGTGAGTTCCAGGACAGCCAGAAACCATGTCTTGAAAAACAAAAGGAAACAAAGCAAAACAAAAAGCAAAAATTAAAACCCACACCATCCTGGTACAGGACGGCCCTCCCTGTGCCAGCTATGAGGACGGCTTCAGGAACAATCCTGGTGTGATCAGGACAAAGTAGAAATGTTGTCACCCATGACAAGGGGTCACTGCAGGCCTATGTAGGGATGAAAGGTGTTTTGTTTGTTCTTGGTTTTTGGTTCTTGAGTCAGGTCCTGCCAGGGTGGCCCAGGCTGGCCACTGATCGGTGATCTTCCTGCTCCAGTCTCTCAAGCGCTGTAATCACAAGTGTGTGTGGCCACCATGCAAAGGTCACCTTTCTGTCACCCACCACAAGGGTCATGCCCAACACCACAAAAAGACAAGCTGGCAAGAAAAAACAATTACACATTTACTTAACAAAGTTTTAGCAGTACACGACTCTTCACAAAGGCGCAAAGACTCAGGGAAAATGGTGTGTGTGTTTTAATGTATCTTTGGTGCATGTACAAGGCATATGTGTGTGAATAAACGTGGGACTTCGTGTGTAGGTTAGAAGGCAGCCGCAGATCTCAGTCCTCACTTTCCAGCTTTCTGGAGACAGGGTCTCTTTGTCGTTTTCCTCTGCCACCAGGTCTCTGGCCCAACACCTTCTGGGGATTCCCCAGTCTCTGAGGCCGAGCTCCAGGACTGCAAATGCCCATGCTATGTGGGTCCTGGAGCTTTGAACCCAGGCCCTTATGCTTTCACAGCAAGTGCTCTCACCCACTTGAATCATCTCCCAGGCAGAGGACTGGAGTTCAGGTCTCATCACACACATCAGGCAGCCCATAACTGCCTGTAACCCTCTTTTGGTTTCCGAGGGCACCAGCGCACACACGTGTGTGCAAATACAAACACGCAGGCGCCTAAACGTAAACAGAAATGAAAAATAATTTTTTGAAAAAGTACTCAGTATGTCAAGGCACCATTCTTTGGGGGACCGTGGGTTAGCTTCTCGTTTTCGTGGTTGCGGAGGGCCTTCTAGCCTGTCCCTCTCAGACCCCTCTCCCCACCAGGTGACCATTTCCTTAACATGTCCACATCCATTTTCAACCAGAGAGGGCACCTCATAAACAGTGACAAAGGAGCAACTCCCCTTCCCAAGTTCAGACAAGCATTATGGGGCCCCCCATCTGGCTGACAGACGGGAATGGTGTAGGTCAACACCCGCCAGTGCGGGCCTTCAGAGCAGGCTGCTCACTGTTCTGCATCTCCCCAGGTCTCCGCTGTCATCCCTTGAAGATCTACACTTTGTCAAAGAACCCTGCTCCCTCCTGCCCCGTTCCCAGGGAGGTCCCAGTTGCTACTGTCTTTTCTCTGTAGTTGCAAAGATGTTAGAGAACATTTTCCTCAGCTCGGCCTCAGCTCTTCTCCGTGGGGGGAAGTTGGGGTGAGTGTTAGGTAAATCTGCACAGTGGAGGTTAAAGGCTGGGGACCAGGGTCCTTCCGAATTGTCTAAGGGCAAGTATCTTCCCAAAGCCACCATTACTCTCCCTCCCGAAACAGCGGTGGGCAGGAAGGAAGGAAGAGAGACGACTGGGAGCCTCTAACAAGTTTTCCATCGAATCCTGTTATTAAGAGTCTGGCCATATTGGGTAAGGAGGTTTTATTTCCTCTCTGGACCTGTTTTATTGCCAAGGCCCTTCGTTTGAAAATATTCATTTACTTCTTTCCACAGACTTTTCTGATCCTCTAGTTGCAGATGGAAGACGGGGGGGGGGGGGGGGGGGGGGGGGGGGGGGGTCTAGTTTATCCTGGCACAGCAACAAATAAAAACTTCCACGTCGAATTGGCGATGGAACTGGAAAGCTGTGTTCAGGGCTGCTCACACAGCTCATCGACAAAGTGCTCACCACGCGAGTAGGGGAACCTTGAGTTTGATGCCCAGTGCCCACATGATGAAGCCAGGCGTAGTGGCTCGTGCTTAATGTTAGTGTTGGGGAAGCAGAGGCAGGCAGTCCCCTGGGGTTTGCTGCTCATCCGGCCTCCCCTAATTGGCAAACTCTACATCGATCACAGAGCCCATCTCAAAAAGACAGCATCAAAGGAATAATGTGAAGGTTGACCTTTGAACTCCACACTTACATCATACCTACAACCCCCCCCACACAAAGATATGTTTAATTTCCAAAAAAGGTAGTGTTTGAGATATCTAATGTATATGTGTCCTCTTGTCTTTTTTTTAGGCCCTAGGGCCTAAGAGACCCTTTGTTCCAGCTCACCGCCTGTAGAACGAAAGGATCCCACATAAGGTTTCTAGCAGATTTTTTAAAAGACTTTATTTTGACCTTAAATTATATGTATGTGTGTGTACCTGCGTAAGGGTATGTGCATGTGAGTGCGGGTGCCCAGAGTAGACAAGAGGAGGCTGTTGGAGCCCCTGCATCTGTAGTTACAGCTGTTGAGAGCCTCCCATCTTGGCCTCGGGGAACTGAACTTAGGTCCTCTGGAAGTTCTCTGTGGTACTTGCTCTAATGTCTCTCTGGCCCCCTTAGCACAGTCCCGATATTGTTGCCCGATATTGATATCCAGGCGTCTCCTGAATAGCTGTTATGCGCAGTACTCCCTGCGAAACGCTATTCTGTATCACCCAGGGGAAACGTCTCACGGTTTCTCTAACTGTGGCTAAGATGAAAGCTGTCCCGGTGATCATTTCCTTTTTTTTCCCCGTCAACCTAAAAGGAAAGGAAGCAAAAATCATTTCCAGAATGATTTATCCCTTCAACAATCCTTAGCCCTCAGAGGGAGGTCTCATGGGATAGGTCCCTGGGTTCGGAAGTTCATGGAAAACTATTCCAAATTCCTTCTGTCCTTTCCTTGGGTGATGACTTCGCTTAACTTTGACAGTAACAAAGAAACTTCTTCAAGGGGGTAGAGGGGATACTGAGAGGAAAAACCAGACTTGGACAATAGCTCAGTCTTAACATATTTCAGTCGGAAATACGAGCATATAAACAATGTCAGACATTTTTCTTAAACTACCTCACAGGAGAAAAATCATTTATGGGAATCTAAAAGACGACAATTTCTGAGGGAGAAATGCAGTTATTTTACTAGTGGGTCTTCAGAAATACCCTAATTTTCCACAAGTCCTTGTTACAAAGATTCATCAACCTCCACTGGAAAATTCCAGGCCCTGACAAATCAACTTGCCTTATAACATGAAGCATCATTTTTCTGAGTGTTTTTACCAATCATCCAGATTACCTTTCTCTCAGGACAGACTGTCACCAGACACGATCTAAATCCTAAAACAATATATACCCTTCCATTCTAATGTCAGACGAAGGCATTTGTATCAGTACACACACAAACGAGTGTTTTCAAAGTCATCCTTCATGAGTTGCATTTTTTTTTTTTTTTTTCTGAACCAAGGTCTCACTATGTGACTCTGGCTGTCCTGGAACCCACTATGTAGACCAGGCTGGCCTCAAACTCACAGAGATCCTCCTGCCTTTTGACTCTTGAGTGCTGGGATTAAAGGCGTGTGCCACCACCGCCTGGCTGAGTTGCACTTTCCGATTGACTGCCAAACACCAATTCTACATCCAAGTCTTGTGCTTCCCTTATCCCCGAGACCTCTGTTCCAGTCAAGACACCAACATCTTGCACAAGAACCAATGCTCTACCTGCTCCCCTGAAATGTGTTTTCTTTTCACTCTTCCTCCCATAAACTCTACCCTTCCTTTAGCCTCCAGGTTGATCTTCAAGTTTATTGATTTGCTCCCTGCTTCCTTGCAGTCTGCCAGTATGTTCCATCACACTGAAATGCAATGCAAACTTGGGGCCACAGCCTAGGAGGCCCCACATGATGTGCCCTGTTTCTTTGGCCTTATCCCTCATCCACTTCTCCCTAGCCTAGAAAAGGGCAGTGTTCCTCTAACCCACGCACCACATTTCCTACCTTGGCACCCGAAGCACTATTGAGAGGTAGAAGAACCTTTAGGAGGAGGGTTCTAGTGGGAAAAGTCACTACGGGAACGTGTTTTAGTAACACAGAACAACAACAAAAACCACGCTGATATAAGATCACATGTAGCCCAGGCTAGCCTTGAACTTGCTATGTATCCAAAGATAACCCTAAATTTCTGATCCTCCTGCCTCCACCTCCCAAGTGCTGAGATTACCGGTATCCATCATTGTGCCCGGTTCCTGCCGTGCTGGGTATTGGACGCAAGGCCTGTGTATACTAGACAAGTTCGCTACCAAGCGAGCTATATCCCTAGCCTAAAACAAGTTGTTTATGTTTCTTTTGAATTTGGCAGAAAACTGATTAGTCATGTCAGTTGTTTTGGTACAAATCAGCTAAACTTAATAAGAAGGAAGAAGAGAAGAGAGGAGGAGGGCCTCAGACACTATGGTGATACTTGGGATGGCAGCACCAAGCACGGTGGTGCGTTCCTGCAACCCTTCCACTTGGGAGACCGAGGGAGGGCGACTGCAAGCTCCCAGGCAGCCAGTGCTATGTAGTGGACTCTGAAGGAGCTCAGACTACACAATGAAACCTTGCCGCAAACGTCACAGCGACAGGAGGCTGGGGGTGGCTCAGCCGCTAAGGACCCTCGCCGCTCTTCCAGAGAATCTGAATTTGGTTTCTGCAGCAGGTGAGTCTCTGAGGCAAATGAATAAGGACACTGAGGGCTCCCTAGGACAGCTTCTGAGGGCTCCCCGGTACAGCTTCTGAGGGCTCCCCAGGACAGCTTCTGAGGGCTCCCCGGTATAGCTTCTGAGGGCTCCCTAGGACAGCTTCTGAGGGCTCCCCGGTACAGCTTCTGAGGGCTCCCCAGGACAGCTTCTGAGGGCTCCCCAGTACAACTTCTGAGGGCTCCCCAGGACAGCTTCTGAGGGCTCCCCGGTATAGCTTCTGAGGGCTCCCTAGGACAGCTTCTGAGGGCTCCCCAGGACAGCTTCTGAGGGCTCCCCGTACAGCTTCTGAGGGCTCCCCGGTACGCTTCTGAGGGCTCCCTAGGACAGCTTCTGAGGGCTCCCCGTACAGCTTCTGAGGGCTCCCTAGGACAGCTTCTGAGGGCTCCCTAGGACAGCTTCTGAGGGCTCCCTAGGACAGCTTCTGAGGGTTCCCCGGTACAGCTTCTGAGGGCTCCCCAGGACAGCTTCTGAGGGCTCCCTAGGACAGCTTCTGAGGGCTCCCTAGGACAGCTTCTGAGGGCTCCCCAGGACAGCTTCTGAGGGCTCCCCGGTACAGCTTCTGAGGGCTCCCTAGGACAGCTTCTGAGGGCTCCCCGGTATAGCTTCTGAGGGCTCCCCGTACAGCTTCTGAGGGCTCCCCGGTACGCTTCTGAGGGCTCCCTAGGACAGCTTCTGAGGGCTCCCCAGGACAGCTTCTGAGGGCTCCCCGGTACAGCTTCTGAGGGCTCCCCAGGACAGCTTCTGAGGGCTCCCCGGTACAGCTTCTGAGGGCTCCCCAGGACAGCTTCTGAGGGCTCCCCAGTAGGGCTAGAGAGCGCCAGCGTTTCATCTTCTAGAGTCCTGTGGCAGTCAAGACTGAAGCCCGACATTTCTTGCTGCACAGCATGGGCCGCACTACCCATTTGTACCCTTTAAGGGTGTTGCTAACATCATGAACGTTGGTCTGGGTTTAGGGGAATGACTGTCGGTGTTGCACTGGGGAGATGACCTATCACAGTCCTTCACAGAGGCGCTACGGCATGTCCTGCCAGAACCCCCACAAAAGTAGCACAGAAAATTACAAAGACAGAGTATCCGTCTCTGGAAAACAAAAATACACCAGTCCCCAGCCAGTGAGATGGCTTATCAGGTAAAGGCACTTCCCAGGACTACGCAAGCCTGGCGGCAAAGTGGCTCCACAGGAAGACACATGCCATCAAGACTGCAAACCTGAGCTCCACACCGGGGACCCACGTGGTAGAAGGAGAAAACTGACTCAGACGAGTTGACCTCTGCCCTCCACACAAAACCAACCAACTGCGTGTATATATATTTGCAGTCACATGACAACTTACTTTGTTCACCTATCCAGTAAGCAAGCGGAATAGCACGGTAGACTGAGCCTATCAATAGGTGAAGCAAAGCCAGGTGAGCTAGGCTGGCGTGGCATTTCAGTGGCTCTGACAGAACAGAATCCAAAGCCAGGTGTGATGGTTCAGCCTGTTGCCCCAGCTCTTGGAAGGCTGAGGCAGGAGAACAGCCGTGAGTTAGAGGCCAGTCTGGGCTACACAGTGAACTCTTGGCCAGCCTGGGCTGTAATTTGAGACCCTGCCTCAAAAGCGTAAACTAAACCAAAGCAAAAAGAACAAACTCCTGTTGGGGAAGTTTATTTTTAGTTACGTTTAAAATGTTTTTATGTACTGCTGGGTGATGGGCTACCCTAGGTATTTTGTTTTGTGTTTTGTATTGTCTGCAGGTGTTGGATTTCTGTGGGGGGTGTTTGATTGCTTATGATCTGCACGTGCTGTCAGCAGAACACCTGAGGAGTTCTGAATCAATAAAACACCTGAGCTGAGACGTTCAGGGTTCCACTGTGAGTATGGCACTAGCCAGGACGGTGGTTCCGTCTGCTGAGGTTTGGCAGGGCTCCCACATATGAGACTGCCTCCGTGTCTCCCTGCTGAGCCCCCACAGCAATGTACAACTACAAATTCTAGGTGTGTTTGAGCTAGGTTACGAACTGTGCAGTTTCACTAAATTCTCCTAAAACAGTCTGTGTTCTTGTAGTTGCCCTTAAAACGAAGATGAAACAATAGATGAATGAGAAAACTTATACTAGTAACTAAATTATTATTATTTTTTTACTTAGAATGACACTAATGGATAAAAATTTGAAGAAAAGAGAAAGGAAGAAAGGATACAGTTTGGGTGGGGGACACTAGAGGGAAGGTCCAGATAAAGAACTTGCTGGGCAAGCAATCAGCAATCCTGGGTGACTCTGGAGGCCTGCTTCTAACCCAGCAGAGATGGGGGAATCCTGGAGCAAGCTGGCTAGCTGGACTATGTTGGGTAGCTCTGGGCTCACCTGAGAAACTGCATCAAAGGATAAAGTGAAGAACAATTGAGGACGACTGCTGATGTCGGCCTTGGGCTTCAAATGCAGCACCCACACAGACAGGTGAACCCACACATATATGAACATACATGTACACACATGTCCAGCACCCATACAGACAGGTATACCCACACACATATGAACATGCATGTACACACATGTGTAGCACCCAGACAGGTGTACCCACACACATATGAACATGCATGTACACACATGTGTAGCACCCAGACAGGTGTACCCACACACATATGAACATGCATGCACACATGTACACCACACATTCAAGATATAAAAATAAATAAAATAAATAAAGGACAAAGCTTGACATTTTAGAGTCAAGATGACTCAGTCAGTAAAAGCTCTTGCCACACAGGCGTGAGAACCTGATCTGAGTCAGCACCCAGGTAAAAAGCCAGACATGGCAGTGCAGGCCTGTCACCCAGCAACGAGGGGGTGGAGACAGGTGGTCGCTAGGGCTTACTGGCCATTCAGTCTGACTGAATTGGTTCAGAAAGAGACGTGTTTTAAAAAATAAGGTGGACACAATTGAGGAAGAAATCCAATGTCAACCTCTGGTCTACCCACACGCGCGTGCACACACACACACACACACCAAAAACTAAAAATTTAAATTTAAAGACAAAGGAAGAAAATAACTTTTTAAAGCCCCAATTTGCTTCAGCACTCTGCAACTTGTCTCAGGGAGTTTTTTATATTAAAATTAATTAGTCAAGTAATTTTGTTTTGGAGGCAGGATCTAATGATCCCAGGGTCCACCGGGAACTCTGCATACAGTGGAAAGTGACCTTGAATTTTCCATCCTCCTGCTGCCTTCTTCCAAGGTTGTGCTGCCACGCCCAAGGTGTCACATGTGGTAGGCAAGTACTTTACCCAAAGGGCTTTTCTTAAGGGGCACAGGCTTTCCTCTCTGCTCCTCAAATTATAGAGCACGTCTCGTACTCATTTCAGTATTCTCTCATGCCTGGTATTGTTTTCCTTAATATTAAGCTTGGCTCATTAAGCAAGCCCTCCGGGGAAAGACGGCTGCGCAAAGCCCAGCAGAGATAGTTCTCTGCTCTGTGCCGAGGCTTTAAAGACCTGTTTTACACCAACAGTGCAGCACCAGGGGCAGGGGCCACAGAGACCTCCCAGCTTCGCCTTTTAAGGTCTCTTGGAGGCTCCAGTTCCTGATGACCTTCAGTAAATATCAAAGAAAAGAAACTTCTTGTTGTTGAGGGCCAGATGGTGAACTTGATGGGTTTATAGAGCTTCCCAAGCTCATGCTTAGGAAGACACAAAGAGGCACCTGCCCCAGGCGGTACTGGTGGCTGGTGGTTGGTGGGATGGCTGGGCAGGGAAGTCAGTTTACCTCTTCAGAGATAGGGTCTCATGTAGTTCAGGCTGGCTTCAAGCCAATTATGTAACCAAGGATGACTTTGAATTTCTGATTCTCCTGCCTCCATTACTGAATTCTGGGATGACAGGTACGCTATCTGGTTTATGGTTCTGGGGATCACCCAGGGCTTTGTCCATGCTAGGCAAGTGATCTCCCAACTGAGCTACAGTCCGAGCCCTTGCTAATCCATTTCCAAGGTCCAGGCATCGAAATTTGTCTAACCTGCCCAGTGAAGTTGTGGTGAAATAAAATGAGACTTTTTTGGGAAAGTTTTTGTTTTTTCAAGACAGGGTTTCTCTGTTGTAACGATGGCTGTCCTGGAACTCACTCTGTAGACCAGGCTGGCCTCGAACTCACAGAGATCCGCCTGCTTCTGCCTCCTGAGTGCTGGGATTAAAGGTGTGTGCCACCACCACCTGGCCCAGGGCTGCAATTTTAAACAGGGTAGTATAGCGGTTTGCAAAAATTGTGGTCCCGTAGGCTGGGTGTAAGCAGGCAGATCCTTTGAAAGTTCCAGGCCAACCAGGCTTATACAGAGACATACAATCTCATTACTAACAACAACAAATTGTACCTCCTGACAAACCACACATTCCTCTGCCCCTCTAGCAATAGGTTTTGCTGTTCCTAACTACCCAATCAGGTGCCAAAACTCTGAGGTACCTTGAAGCTTCTACACTCTGAAGTGAAACACTCATGAGTGTTCTTACGTTCTTAGTCAGGGTCAGACGGTAGCACTGGGGTATCAAAGCTGTTGATGTCTCTAGGCTATGCTGCATGAAGGACTGCCTCAGGCCACCCAGGATTGGGCAACTCTGGCCCATGGGTTTTGAGAGCAAATGTGTTTGTTTCGTAGGACATTCGCACGATGTTGTCATTTACAAAAGTTCACGTACACTAGAATCTCACAATCCACTTAGGGGGAAAAAATGGAGTATTTTGAAAGGTTACAAATTTGTGTTGTACTACATATTCATTGATATCCTGGGCTACAGGCATGGGCTAGCCTCTGCAAAGAGATACTTCACAAACCGAGGCCTGCTAACAGCAGTAGTGAGGGTAGGTCCATATGAACAAGGACCTGGTCTAGTTTCCAGGTGATTCCAGGGACCCTGGTTGGCCTAGAGCACCGTGATGTCTATGTTTTGAAGAGAGGACCAGAGAAGGGGAAAGCCGCTCGGTGAAGATGCTTTCTTGTTTGTTTGAGGCGGGCAGGGGCTTGTGGAGGCCAGGCCGTGCAGCGGAGGATGACCTGGGACTCCTCATCCTCCTGCCTCTACCTCCTGAGCACTCAGATACAGGCTTGGGCCATCAGTCCCAGCTTGGTAAGGCGATATTTAAACAACAGCTGGAAGGGTATTCTGAAGCCCCAACTCCTGTCGTTACTCTCCTGGGAGACGGAGCCTCTAAGGAAGAAAAACCATGGGGCTGGAGAGATGGAGCAGGGTCAGGAACACTTGCTGTTCTTATGGAGGACCCAGGCTCAATTCCCAGAGCCCACATGCTTGCTCACAACCATCTCTAACTCCAGTTCCAGGGGATCTGACGCCCTCTTCTGGCAGGCATGCATATGGTATGCAACCAAAATACCCATACATATAAAATAAGATAAACATTTAAAAAACATGTAAAGAAAAGAAAACCATCTTATACCACTCTTAACCCTCTCGCTCCAACACACACAGTTAGGAAAGGGCATGACGGGACACAGCAAGAAGGCTAACTGCAAGCCAGGACAAGCCAGGACAAGAGCCCTTACCAGAAATCAAACTTGCCAGAATGCTGAACTTAAGGTTTCCCAGCTTCCAGAATGCTGAGAAAATAAATTCCTGCAGTTTAAGCCACATAGTCTATGGTATTTTGTCATGGCAGCCTGGGCTGACTACGATAGAAGCCATAGAAACGTCCAGGAGAGGTCCAGAGATGGGACAGCCGGTGTAAAGACCATGGAGCATGGACAGGCTGCAGCATGGACATCACAGATACAGAGGAGGGGGAGGGGAGAGGTCAGGGCTGCAGCATGGACATCACAGATACAGAGGAGGGGGAGGGGGAGGTCAGGGCTGCAGCATGGACATCACAGATACAGAGGAGGGGGAGGGGGGAGGTCAGGGCTGCAGCATGGACATCACAGATACAGAGGAGGGGGAGGGGAGAGGTCAGGGCTGCAGCATGGACATCACAGATACAGAGGAGGGGGAGGGGGGAGGTCAGGGCTGCAGCATGGACATCACAGATACAGAGGAGGGGGAGGGGGGAGGTCAGGGCTGCAGCATGGACATCACAGATACAGAGGAGGGGGAGGGGGGAGGTCAGGGCTGCAGCATGGACATCACAGATACAGAGGAGGGGGAGGGGGGAGGTCAGGGCTGCAGCATGGACATCACAGATACAGAGGAGGGGGAGGGGGGAGGTCAGGGCTGCAGCATGGACATCACAGATACAGAGGAGGGGGAGGGGGGAGGTCAGGGCTGCAGCATGGACATCACAGATATAGAGGAAGGGGAGGGGGGAGGTCAGGGCTGCAGCATGGACATCACAGATACAGAGGAGGGGGAGGGGGGAGGTCAGGGCTGCAGCATGGACATCACAGATACAGAGGAGGGGGAGGGGGGGTCAGGTCAGGGCTGCAGCATGGACATCACAGATACAGAGGAGGGGGAGGGGGGGAAGTCAGGGCTCATGCAGGTCAGCAGGGCAGTTAAGGACCTGGCTTTTTACACTGAATTCAAAGGGAATTTCTCTGTGGAGAGTTTTAAGGGACGGAGGGACCCGTCGTCAGATGACACGCGTTTCTGTCACATTTGACTGTCGTGTAACTACGAACATGTGTTGCTTTTGTAATCAGGGAAAAAAGCCACCAGAACCCTAGGAAGCGGCATAAGAATAGGGAAACAAGGACAAGCTGTGGGCCTCAGTGCCAGCACGTGGGTGAGAGGAGGAAGGAAGAAAACAGTGGAGAAAGATCGAAACTGATTAGAGGTACTGGTCCCACCAGTCCAGCATCCTTGGGGTCCATGGAACCTATGAACTGGTCCTGTTCCTTTCCTTTCATTCATTTAGAGAGGTGTGTGTCTGTGCGCGTGCGTGCGTGTGTGTTCGCCACGGTGCATGTGTGGAGGTCAGACTATAATCCACGTGAGTCAGTTCTTATTACCACCAGGTGAGTCCAAGAGATTGAGCTCAGGTCGCCAAGCGTGGCAGCCAGTGTCGTTATCCGCTGTCGAAATCCGCTGGCTTGCTTTCCTGCCTTCTATGCAGACGTCCAATAAACGTTTCTTAAAGAAATGAATGAGGAGCTAGAGAGATGACTTGGTTGGGGACGCGCTTGCAAGGCAAGTATAAGGACCCCCGTTTGATCTCCAGCTCCGACTTCGCTCCAGTTCTTAGGAAATCTGGGTGTGGTGGTGTGCACTTGTGGTCCCAGTATTGGGGAGACAGAGTACAGGCAGGTCCCTGGGGTTTTCTGGGCAGTCAGCCTGGTGGAGTTAGCAAGATCCAAAGAAAAAAGAAAGACACTGTCTCAAAAGCTCATGGTTGAGACTGACTGCCAAAAGGGCTTAACTGGTAATGGTGCCTTTCTCCAAACCTGAAGGGCCCAGAATGGTGGAAGGAGAGAAGGAGAGAAACTGAAAGCTGTCTTTTGACCTCCACATGTGCACTGCGGTGCACGTACACAGAGACAGACAGACAGACAGACAGACAGACACGCCACTCAAGAAAAATGTGATTTAAAAGAATTCAGACTACGAGACCCTCAGTTCACGATAAGAGTACGTACTGGAGACTCAGTGGCCAAAGGAAAGCATTTTGTTTTATGTATTTGCAAAGTTGGGCTTCCGCCTAGAACGGCAGTTGCACTGACTCAAGCAGAGAACTGACTGCCTCTATGGACCCCAACGAGTCTCCCTTCCTCCCTTTTCTAAGTAACCAGGGGCACAAGGAGACAGTCTTCTGGGTTTTATCGAAACTCGTGTTTCTTTTTCTCAACAAGTGCAGTGTGTGGGTTCATCCCTCTGTTTTACTTCCTGCTTACTTAAAGATCATCAGAGGCATGATCTTGCAGGCAAGCTTGGCTGTTAGTAATTTTCTATTCTAAACTTCTAGTTGGGTGTGGGGGAATGCCTAGCGGGCAGGGGCCTTGTCTTTTCTGTTCATTTTTCCGGAACCTAAAGTAGCTCGAGGCACTGTCGAAAATGAACTGTCAGATTTCATCTCTCTTTTTCTTAAAAAAAAAAAATTAATTTTATTAATATTTTATTTTAATTTTTCTTCTCTCACGCAACTTATAGAATACATACTGGCCTCCCTCCTGCCCTCCTTCCACCTCCATTTCCCTCCTGTCTCCCCCAGATCTAACCCCATCACTACCCACTAACATTCCCCCTTCTCCCCAGAAAAGACCTGATAGATACATCAGCCCAAGGAAGTGTTCTTTGAAGCTATTCTTTGGAAATATGTCCTGGGGCCTTTGGCGGGACGGACCATTGGGCCTGGCCCAAGTTTGGAGTACTAATTAGGAATAATCATAACCAACTAAAGAGGGTTCTTAACATCTCAGCGTGTGTGACAGCCCCGATGAGCTAAGCAAAGTAAACAGACTGATAACCGTGAGCGCCTGCCCTTGCGAGCAAGGCAGTCAGGCCCTCCTGGCCAGCACGCACCCTCTTACCTCTCATACAGCTATGTTCCAGCCCCCTGTTTTCCAGGTTTCTTTTTATTTTTGCTAATAGACACACATTTTAATATTTCAGAAACGTGTCTAATAGAAGCTGCTTCCAAGCTGTAAGCTCTGACAGAGCCGTGTATCGCTCTGGGGCCGGGGGTCCTTCGTGCTAATGCATTTAATCTTCTCGAGATGCTCTGAGCTCCTTAGCATCATCAGTTTCATTTCACAGGCAAACACGTGCGGCCAGCAGAAGGGGCAGGTGGGTAAAGGCATTGTTTATTCAATAGGACTCTGAGGCCAAGAATACAAATTTAGGGTTGGCAGCCACCATGAACTCAGTAGGGTCAAGGTACCTTAGTACCGTCCATGATCACCAACGCTGACGGAGCACACACTGTGTTTTTGCCATGTTTTCACTCTGGCTGGTGGAAGAAGCTACCCTGAGGATGTGTCATTGGCTGATTTTATTCTGCAAATGGTAGAATAACTGTTTATAATACGAATGAGAACACTCCCACTCCTTTCCTGGCTTCCTAAAGAGTTCCTTTTCTGGTCCTGGTCACTACTGACTCTAATTTTAGTCTTGGCAAAAGGGGGAGATTTCCTGCTCACGGTGATTCCATGTGAGCTGAGCTGTGTTACCACCTGAACGTTCCTCTCAGTTTTATAAGGAGGTCAGAGATAACAACACACACACACCCCACTCCCTTTGGAGGCCTTGAATTTCACTTCTGACAGGTACACATTGGTCCACAGGGGCGAGAGCTGCAAGTTAGTCTCTTCAGCTTCCTTCTGTCTCTATTCTGAGCAGTTCTCCATATGAAACTGGCTCCTTCCTCTCCACAGACCCAATTATCTGCCTCCTTGTCCTAGCCCAGATGACGACTACAGTGACTGTCCAGGAGAAAAGAAAGCAATCCATCCAGTGAAAATAAAGGTCAGAACAATGCAGCCGCCTGCTGCTGCCTGGCAACAGCCTGGGGATCCGCCTTGGAAATGCCATGCCAGAAAGAAAAGTCACATCGGCCCCACGGGCCTTGCAAATGTGCTGGTGTTTTCCCGCACCCACCTCCCTGGATCTGCTGAATGCCACCCTCCAAACACACCAACCCCGCATCAAACAGTCCGACAGAGTGCTCTCGTTTCTGAGTAGGTGACAGTGAGTAAGGGCGGCCACACCCTTAACATTTAGGGAGGGAACATAATTACATTACCTTGGGTGGGTTGCCCTTTCCGAACAAGTCGTAACGCTATGGGCAGATGTGGAGACACATCAAAAACTTCTGATGCTAAACCATGAGGGAATCCTAGCTCTGGGCACATTTATGTAACTGGATGTCAACACTGGAACTGCTGACAAGACAGAACACCAGTTATCTGCTGTGTAGTTAGTGAAGTAAGAGAGTACAAACTCTGGTGTCCTGTGTAGACATGCTCCTGTTCTGCTTGGTGGGCAGAACCTCAGTTTCCCCGATGTAAAGTGCAGTTCTCACCTCAAACAGAATAAGAAATAATTTATTCTGAGGCAAATAGGAGTGATTGTGTGGCCTGGGGACATGGATTCAGCTTGCTCAGATCAAAGCCCAGTATGAAGCAGTTTCATAAGCTTTAGCTACAGAACAAAAAGCAAGTTGTAAGTCAAGACGTTTACCATATATATTAGTGGGTTATGGCAAAACAGGGTTTTAATTTTTAAGATTTTACTATTGTGTGTGTGTGTAGCATAGTGTAGTCTATGCATACAGAGGTGTGCGTGTGTACACGCCCAAGCGTGTGCCCCTACAGAGGCCAGAGGAAGGCACTGTTGAGTTCCTACTCCTTATCCCTGTAAGACAGGGTCTCTCACTGGATCTGGGGCTAGGCTGGGGTCAGCAATTCCCATAATTCTCTTGTCCCTGCCCCAGTGTGGAAGGTTACAGGCATGTTCAACTTTGTACATAGTTTCTGGAGACTTGAACTTAAGTCCTCTGGTCTGTTCAATAAACACTCTTGCCTACGAGGTCACCTCTCCAGCCTGCTATGGGATTTAGATGCTACCTAATGACATCCTTAACTTCTGGGTTCCTGGAAGCCCACGATCTAAGAATACATTCCGAAAGTTTTGATAGGACGCTAGGTAGACACAGAAGTGGGCAAAATGTGGCTATTAAGACTAAAGATAGCCGGGCGGTGGTGGCGCACGCCTTTCATCCCAGCACACGGGAGGCAGAGGCAGATGGATCTCTGTGAGTTCGAGGCCAGCCTGGTCTAGTGACAGTCAGAGTTACGACAGAGAAACCAGACTTGAAAAAACAAAACCAAGAACAAAAGAAGGAAGGGGGAGGGGATGGGGAGGGGAGGGAAAGGAAGACAGGAGGGGAAGGGGGAGGGAGACAGGGAGAAGGAGGGGACTAAAGATAGTTCCGGGCGGTGGTGGCACACACCTTTGATCCTAGCTCTCAGGAGGCAAAAGGCGGGCAGATCTCTGAGTCCGATGCCAGGACAACCAGGGCTACACGGAAAAACCCTGTCTCAAATAAGTACATAAATACATTCTAATTTTAAAAAAGACTAAAGACAGCCCAAGATAAATAATTTGGCTCTGGATAAGGTAAGCCACCTTCCCACTCTCTACAATCATGTCAGTGAGCCCTGAAGCCTCTTCGGTGCCGATGAGTGACTCAGGTGTGCCATCTGCAGGGTCAGTGCTGGCACACTGCGGCTGGCTTACCCAGTCTGCCTCTAGAGCCTCTTCCTGCAGTCCGAAGTGAAAACCCGAGCAGAGCAGCCCAAGTCACAGAGCAGCACTGGCTCAGAGCCTCGGTGTGGAAGGTGCAGGCTGGGATGCATCAGCTACTTCCCAAAGGGAGACAGCTTGCTGTCTCTGAATGAACTTCCCACTACTCTGCCCACAGAGTGTTTTATCTGCTTTATCTGCGGGGCACTGTGCTGAAATCATCATCACTGTGCCATATCCCGAGGAAGAGATGCTAAAGACTCAATCACCATGGTCAAGAAGATGAGGGATTCGCACTGAGATGGTAGGTGACCAGAGAGTTGGAAGCTTCAGCTGCAGGGAATACCTGGGCAAGCCAGCCCTGGAGACGTGTCTTGAGGTCTCTTCAGGGAAAGACTCTACTTGGAAGGACTGTATGGCTACTTAGTACTTAAGTGATTTTCCAAGACAAAATTGTAGACACAGACCCTGTCACGCTCCCCCGCCCTTCCGTGATTCCTCAGTCTTGGCCTGGGCTGAGGGCAGTTTCCCAGGGGCACGCTGTGGCTAGCTGGGCCCGTGAAGAGTGACGGTGTGTATGTGTGTGTGTGTGTGTGTGTGTGTGTGAAGGGTTTTGCACAAGTGTGCGTGTCGCTGGGGCAGTTGCAAAACCTTCCAATCTCATGCACCTATGATACATTTTTTTATTTTTATTTTTGAGGCAGTATTTCAATATGTAACCCTGACCAGACTGGAGCTCAGAGAATTCGAGGCTGCCCCTTCCTCTTGAGTGCTGGGCTTCAACTTGGGTCACTGTATCCACTTAACGACCCTTTTAATTATAATTTAAGGGCAATCACAATGGTATATTAAACTACTCACTTAAAAGGTGTAGTCCTGCGACTCTAACCTGCTCCCGAATGGTGCTCGGCAGCTACCATCCATGTGACAGATCATCATGTGACACAGAGGGAGATCTCCAGGACTCTTTGCAGGTACCAGGACCCCCACCCCTGCCCAGTTAACAACTGTCAACAGAGGTTTGTTGTTCCTTCACGCAACCCTGCTCCTTGAAGCCCTCAGGAACCCAGGTGGTGTTTATTGTGCTCCTATACCACAGTAGTCTGTATTCTGACTGGAACTCATTTCTATCTGGGTTTTAATCAGGAATGGGATAGTGGGTGTCATGCCCTTTAAGGCCTGATCTCCTTCATTCGGTTATAATTCAATCTCAGGGCTGCGTTTAGTCCCAAATAGGGCTGGGGAAGACTGTATTTCATCCAGTTTATTCTGTGTTCCAGATACCCACTGATAAATTCACAGACAAGGACAGAGAATGCAAGTCACGGAAGGCCCACCGTCTCTGCGGCGGTGCGTGTGAAAATAATGGATCCGTTCTAGCGTGCTTACTGACAGAGATGCAGCACCATAAATAATACACTTCATATAATTCATACACACGCTCCATAAAAGAAGGAAAAACCTAGATAGAAAACACCACCACGTGGCAATACTGCCTCCCATTTGTGATGAAGACACGGAGGCTTCAGTGGAGCAGCCTGCAGCTGGGAGCGGGGCAGAATTCTAATTTAAGAACCGACTCCAGAGTCTTAGGAGTAAAGGAAGGATCGTCCACAGTGCTGGGGTGGTGTTTACCTTCAGGGTCCCCCAAAGCAATGGTGTGGGGGGAAAAGAACACGCAGCTCTTGAAAGAATACCTTTCAGGGCTGACTCCAGGCAAAGGATCTCACGGACATTCGGAAGAAAGGGAGCATTTACCAAAGACAGTGTGCATTGTATTTAGTCACGTGTGGGGGGACACACACACCCGTGATTCCAACACTCAGGAATCCAAGCTCGGGGCCAGCCTCAGTTAATATTGAGACTTTATCAAAATTAACGTCACAGAGGAGTTGGCAGCACACCTCAGAGGCAGAGAATGGACTTAAGACACAGAGGCTCCCGTCCTCAACATCAAAATTTAAATAAATAAGTAAATAAATAAAACCAGTAAAGTGGCTTATTCCCAATTCATCATAAACATCCCTGCTGGCCAGGCCAGACCTGAGACAGGCTCATGTTTGCCTGCTGGCCTCCAGCCTCCAGCAGGGACCGCTCTCTAGGAGAGCCACAGCTGGCCAGGACCAGACACGGCCACCCTGTGAGGCAGTCCTAAGTTAGAGGACACTGGAAAACGTGTTTCTAGGGATTTGTTCCCTTTTCCCTTCTTTTCATGGAAGGGGCTTTTGTTGGCATAGCCTCTGCTTGGGGGACTCAACTAATAAAGGGGCCCTTTTATTGGAATGAATTACCCACCGCTGCTCCCAGCGGGAGGGCAGTCCTCCAGCTTTTCTTCAGCAAGGTAAATGGAAGCAAGGGTTGGGCGCTGGAGTCAAGGGCACTCTGGAGTTTGCTGCCGTCAGCAACATGAAGGGTTTGGTTATTGGTTAATGTGGAAACCAGGGCAGTAGTTACAGTAAGTCCCAAAGAGACTTATAAAATAGAAGGCCTCCCTTCATACTTGAAAAAAAAAAAAACACGTCAACACATTAGGGCCAGGGGCTTTCGACAGTGGAATCTTTCTACCCATTCTTAAGTTACTAAATCTCTTTTACCGAAAATGGGGCCTCTGTAATGGCTTTGAGCTCACCTTTCTGAACTGAGAAAGCCAGTTCTGTGTTAAGCCAATCGACTGCCGGGATGCGGAAGGAGGTAATCACAGGAAAACCATGATCTCTAAGACTGTAGGCTTCACTTAAATTTCACTTAAACGTGGAATATTTAATATTTAAGGGCCGGAAATGTAGGTAGAATCCTTATCTAACACGCACAAAGTTTGGGTTCCATCCCCAGCACTTGGTAGTTAAGAGACAGAAGATTAGAAGTTCAAGGTCATCCCTGGCTACATTGTGAGTTAGAAGGCAACCTGAGTCACAGAAGACCCTGTATCAGAACGAAACTTTCATAGTCCTCAGATGCCGAGGGTACAGTTCAGTGGTGGACTCCTTGCCTAGGATGTTAAGAGGCCCTTGATTCTATTCCTACACCAGAAAGACACAGTTTAAATGGGTGCTCAAGGGATTTTGAGGCAAAACATCGTCAAGCCAAAGCATGTCTGATGTGTATGATACCAACATGCAGTCACGAGGACTCATGGGTTCACAAAGCACTTGGGCCCACGGTTCCTCATGCTTTCCTGAGACTCCACAGCCCAGTGCAATTCAAGTCTTTGGATGAATCAGCATTTTGCAGTTAGTCTCTATCAGAACGCTGCTGTTTGCAAACAGTGGCACGGAATGGGGCACTGAAATCAATTGACCGCGAACTCTTGAGAATTCAAGAGCATTACGAAAGGTTGATAAAGTTAATAGAATCTGGGTAACAGAAAAGGCATCCCCTCGATACTGTCTGAGGGCATCTAACACCCATCAGTTCTAAGTGATTAGGTAGCAGGTGCCTGTGGGCAGAGAAGCCAGTGTCCAGCTTTGGACTTAGTACTGATTAGTCTCTGTGGAATGGCCCTTGGCTGAAAGGCAAGTGAGCCATGGCATCCTGCCATCTCTGCTGTTTACAGTCAGCGTGGAGCGCTGGGGAGGTCACTCAATCGTTAAAGTGCTTACTGTGTCACCACGAGGACCGCAGTTCAGATCCACAGCACCCACAGAGGCTAAGCACAGCGATGCACACCTGTAATTCCAGAACTGGGGCGACAGTGACAAGTGGCTCCCTGGGGTTCACTGGCTAACCAGCCTGGCCTGATGCCTGAGTTCCAGGTTCAGCAAGAGGCCACATCTCAAAAATAACAGGATAGAAGGCTGGTCAGATAGTACATCTGGTAAAGGCACTTGCCGTGTAAACCTGGTGACCTGAGTTCAATCCCTGGGATCCCACATAAAGACGGAAGGGAGAACGGACTCCACCAAGTTGGCCTCTGAATTCCACATGCATCTGTAACAAACATGTCACCTACCTCCCACCATGCCACCATGCACACATACACAATAAAGAACAATTAAAAATGATGTAGAAAGACACTCCCTGTCAACATCTGGCCTACACACACACACACACACACACACCACAAAAACCAAGCACAAATGACTCTTTCATTGAGATTAATGTTTTCGATACTTAAAAACAAAATAGAACAGGGTCTCACTGTGTTAGACCAGGCTGGCCCGGAACAGGTATTTCCATCTACCTGCCTCTGCCTCCCACGTGCTGGGATTAAAGGTGTGTGCCATCATGCCTAGCTACAGATGTAAGTTTTATAACAGTGTCAGCAAATAAGAGCCCTTTGCTGCATCTCCAAAACTCACCATCGAAGGAAACCCCTCGAGGCTGTCCTCTGTCTCCTTACACTCAACACAGTAAGTGTGTACTCACACTCACACACACATAATAGTAAACATATCATTAGAAAAAAAAAAAAAGGTTTCTAGTTTCGGAAGCAAATATCCTACGACCCGGCTTGCTGATCTCACCATTAGAACTACGTGGCATCCTTTTCAAAATACTGACCCAAAACGAAACAATAAAAGAAAACAGGACGCTTTACCGGCTTCAGGTGCTTACTAAGCAGGAGCGTTGGCAGTAAAAGTGCTGGCTTCCTGAAAGCTCGTCTTTACCAAGTTCACCGTACTCTGGCTGTGTTCCTTTTCACACAGGTTCTGAGCATCTTCTGGAAAGCAGCTGCAATCCAGTACCACCATCACCAGCACATTCCTATTTCTTCCAGATAACCGGGGCCCATGTCTCCCTGCAACACGGGCTCCCTTGTATCCACTAAGTACAAGCAGGTCTAGGCAACACCAGTGAATATTGAGACAACTGGAAGATGTGTATGGAGGAGAGAAATTGTCTGCTTTTCCAAGCTTGGGCTTTCGTAAGCCCCGTACCTTAAACCATGTAGGGAGAGAATGAAGTGTGGTAGTCCATTGCTGCTGCTGGGATTGGGGTGGCTCAGCAAAGAAGACACGGAGGCATAATCATAGATGCAAACTCTGCCAGATCTCAGCAGAGGGAACCACCTTCCTGGCCAGTGCCAGACTCCAGAGTGGAACCCCGAGCATCTGAGCTCAGGTGTTTTATTGATTCAGAACTCCTCAGGTGCAGATCATTAGCAATCAAACATCCCCACAGAAACCCAACACCTGCAGACAGTACAGAACGCCAAGGCCTCTGCATCCCTTTTCCCAACGGTGCACAAAAACAATTATTTTAAACGCAACTAAAAATAAACTTCCATAACAAATGAAAAGGCAGAGCACAGCCATTTCCTAACTCGGTGAAAGTGGCTACTGCCTTTTCTCTTAGAGGCACTATCTCTCAGAGTATAAGTTCTCCAACATGCCATTTTGTGAAGGAGAACACGTGAACCCATCTTTTCCCCAACTGTCAGAATCTTCCAAGCTATGCTTAACGGTCAGGGAGAAGCCCAGTGTCTCTGTGAGAGTCCAACCTTACAGAAAAAGGACAGAGTGCCAAGTGTAGTGGCCACATCTGTAATCCAGCACCAGGGGACAGATGCAAGTCTTGAGGCCAGCCTTGTCTACCTAACCAGTTCCAGATGAGTCAGGCTCCAGAGAGAGGCCTGGGAATGGACCTCAGTGGGCAGAGTGCTTACCTAGCATGCATAAAACCCTAGATTTGATCTTCAGTGCAACAACAACAAACCAGGGTGTCACGGTGGTGCACACTTGTAATCCCAGCACATGGGAGGCGGTTAAAGAGCTTGAAGCCAATTTGTGGTACAAGACGCACTGTCTACAAGGAAGGAGAGGGATGGAGAGGGAGAGAAAAAGAGACCCCATCAAAAAGGAAAGGAAGGAAGGAAGGAAGGAAGGGAGGAAGGAAGGAAGTGGAGGGGGGGAGGCCACCATTGTAGAAGGCCTGTGAACTGCCCAAGTAGTATGTAAACAAGTGATGGAGGTTGTCCACCCACAAGCTGATCCAGTCTCTGAGTTAAAGAAGAACTACAATCTAGAGTAGACTCTCTAGCATTTCCCCAGACACCACCCCTCCTCGTCACGGACAGACACAGGAAATACAGCTTGCCACGAAAAGGCACACGAAAAGCCAGGTGCCTTCCGGCTCAGTGAATCACAAGCCCTTTCTCGGACACACCATCCCCATCAGCACCCCACTGCTAAGACGTCACACGACACGGGGAAACAAATCTGTTTATACTGTGAATGCTGATAACCGGAAGGTCAGGAATCACTACAATTTAGGTAAACTTCTTTTTATTGTTATTAGATTTATTTTTAAAACATTTTTTTCTACGTATTCTCAATCCTATCACATTGGCACGAAAGCGTGCCACATGTAACCAAAACTTCAGCCAATAAAGTGACTATCGAAAGACGTTTTATTTTTAGTATTTGTTCTTCGGAAACAAGAGCCCTGACACTTGACACACCTCGACCATGTTCCAGGCCGTCAGGACTGCAGAGTCTGGTGTGGGATTCTGGGAGGTACGGCACCACCAAGTGCTCCGGGAAGCACTTGATTCATTCGCTCTAAATTAAAACAGTAAAGAAGTCAGTATGTTAGCAGATCTACATTTATGAGTTTGGCCCCTTGTGTCTTCAGCGATCCGAGACTGAGCGATATTGCACCAGTTAAGCAAAAATAAATCATGACACCTCAAAAAAGGCAGTGTAGTAAGAAGAAAGTCAATTTAATCATTTACTTTAGCAGGCAAGCGATGTGTAAACATTCAGCCAGCAGCCGCATCCAACTTACAATTTAAAAAGAACTGAGATCAGTGATTATAATTTTTTCTTCCCTTTCCCCAGAAGAAAACAAAACAGAACAAAAACAAAAACAAAAAAAAAAAAAACAAAAAGGAAAGAAAAGATTTGGAAATGAATGATTTAAAACGCTACAAACATTGAACATTCAGTTTTGTCTGCCGGCAGCCTTCCGGGCTTCCTGTGTTTTGTTTAAAGGGTGTATCTACTCCTAAAATGTGTATCTTGTAATAACTTGCAAGTGAGCATCTGCCATCTAGGAAGTCGTTCTCGCCCGTGGACGTGCCCTCATTCGCTCAGTTTAAATCCCATTCGCAAAGGGGACATTTACGTCTTGATTCAATGCCTCTTTGACTTCCGGTGGCAGCGTGTCAAACAGTTGGTCTTCCACAACAAGCCCGCTTTTCTTGAGCATCCGACACTGGCCCAGCTGGGCTGGCAGGCGGTCTAGGCAGTTCCCCTTCAGCTCCAGCTGAGTGAGCTGGGTGAGCTGGCTGATTTTCTCGGGGAGGGAGGTGATACAGTTCTGCCCCAGGTTCAAAGTCCTCAACTTCACGCATTTAAACAACTGTTTCGGCAGAACGTCCACTTTGTTCCCTGTGAGATGCAAATGCTGCAGGTTCTGGAGCAAACCTATCTCTGTGGGGATCGAGGAGATGTTGTTATAGCTGACGTCTAAGCATCTGAGTTTCTGTAAACTGAACACTGCCACTGGTAAGGACTCGAGCTTGTTGTTGGAGAAATAAAGAGACTCCAGGTTCTTGACGTGGGTGATGGAGGGCGGGATGGTCACAATTTTATTGTGCCATAATTTTAAGCAAGTCAGTCGCTTCAGATGTTGGAAGCTGATGATCTCCTCGATCGTGCGGATGTTGTTTGACTTCAAGTCCAGTTCCTGTAAATTAGAGAGGCTGAAAATCGCGTGCGGGATTCTCTCTAGCTCACAGTTCTGCAGTTCCAGCTCGGCGACATTCATCATCTTCTTAAGGCTGTTCAGTACCAAGAGCTTGGTGCCGTCGTTGTGAATGACAAGCTTCGTGAGGTGAGGAGCCACGTCCGTGATGTTGGAGGGGACTTTGGTCAGGTTACTCTTCACGTGGAGGATCTTAAGATGCCGCAGCTCCCGGAGGGATTCCAGTCCTATCATCTTATTGTTTTCTGAGTTCAGATTGCCTATTAGATACAACTCTCGAAGGTTTTTGAGCAAATACACCCAGGCGGGGATCTCAGCCACGTCCGTGAACTTTACATGAAGGCATCTCAAGTGATCTCGGAGAAAGCTAAAAGCAGTCTGTTCGACCTTCGCAGGGCAGTGGCAGAGGTGCAGCTCTTGGAGGTTAGTCATCTGAGAGATCTTGGCGGGAATTTTCGCTTCTGGAATCAGTTCAAGTTTCAGCACATCCAGGTCTGTGAGGTCAAAGACAGCATCGGGCACCCCGGACAGCATGAACAGGTGCAGTTCCTGCTTGTCCTGGGCATTGCGAGACACGTGCTGCCTGAGTTTTTCAAAAGTCCATTCGTGGTTCAAACTAATCTCCCTCAGTTTGTTTTCGCTGACTTCTGATAGGAACACGCCGAAACGCTTGGAGTAGAGCTGGTCGTACTGGTCTACCATGTGCAGAAGGAACGCAAAGTCGTTTTTCACATCCGGGATGTCGCTGAAGCTGCTCTCTTCCCGGACTTTCTCGAAAGAGTATTCCTTCAGAGGGATCCTGAATAGCCAGAAGAGAGTGTAGAGGCAGATGAAGCCATAGACACAGATGATGGAGATGTAGCTGATGAGAAGTTTTTTCAACATGTAGGCCATATTGTGAGTGCACTCGAACACCTCGTAACCCGTCAGGTGCTCGACTTTTGGCTTGCAGACGTGCTCGAAGCTGATGGCGTTGACAAAGTTCGCGGTATAGCAGAGGATAAAGATGAACTTGGCAGTTTTGATAAGGGTTTGGACCACATAGAGCTTATAGATCAAGTCACTGTCTTCGACGTGGGCGCGGAATTTCCTCACCTTCTCAAACAGGGCCTTGGCCTGTTCCCCGTCCTTCTTGTCCAGGATCGTCACGCTGGGAACTTCGATCACCGGTTTCTCCGCTGAGAACTTAAAGCCGGTTTTGTTGATCATGGGGGTGCTGGCGCTGGGGCTCCCCTCGTCACTGCTGGTGGAGACGTGCTTCGGGAGCGTCTGGGCACCTGTTATTCGCTGCTTGTTTTCCTCGGAGTCTTCACAGGCTGTCTCGGACAGCGCTTTAGTGGTCCAGGGGGATTCAAAACACTTTCCTAATATTGAGACAAAATGCTCAACTTTGGAGCACGTTTTGGGATATTTGAACCAAAAGTTGCTACTGACCATAAGGATGATGGTGTGTATGAGAGCGAGGTACGGGAAGTACTTGGAATACCAAGGAAGGGCCAGGTGGTAACACATCTGATTGATGAAAACATACTGCTGAAAGTCCAAGTTAGTTTTGCGGCCCGTTGGGTCTCTCTTCTCCTTCTTCGCCTCCTGATCCGGAAAGGCAGACTCTGCGTGAGGATGGGTAGCTTGGAGAGGTACGTCAGGCGTCACAGCAGATGTGCCGAGGGAAACGTCATCTGCCGTCTGCCCGGTTTGGTCCTGACGCGTGGCTGTTTCCACCCTCGGGATTTCGGTGGTGACGTCAGCATTCCCAGGCGGTGAGTGAGCTTTTATATTTGCAGGCGACGGCAACACCGGCAGACAGACCACTTGATCTTTGGTAAGTTGCATGGTCCCTGCAAAGATGGCTACCATCAGCATAACGACTGCCAGGTAATCCATAAACACGTCCCACCATGGCTTCAGGATTCGGTAAGTTGGCTGGATGTCATTAAGCGAAGCAACTTCCGCAAGGGTAAACATTCCTGGAAAACACAAAGAAAGCAACAGACGCCATTACAGAGAGGCAACTGAGTCCTTCTCATCTGGGTCCAAGACATTGTAGTCAAACATGAACTAAAGGAAGGAAGGAAGGACTGGCTATTGGGCAAGACATAACGGAGGTGTCCACAAAGTCTTGGCTGCTCTTGAACTTGAAGAGAGGGGGCAGCATTTCTACACTGGAAGCAAGGATTGGGGCGGTGGGGTGGGGAGCCAACTTCTGTTTGTGTAAGTCTAAAGCACCGCGTTACCCTTAATCTCTCTCCATAGCTGTATATTCCGGACTGAGTCCTGCCACTTCCCAAAGGGATGAGTCTCAAGGCCTTGTGTTTACCATCTGTGTTTACAGGGGTGACAGGGTCTAAGGGTGGCTACAAAGGTTAAATTAGGTAACGACTGCAAAGCTCTTAGCACAGCTTGGATCGCAAGCATTTGTTAGCGGTTTATGTTAGTGTATACTACCCTGCTAGACAGACCCCACAGACAGCTGAAATGAAGCGTCTAGGATGTAGGCAGAGTTCAGCTGCAGACGCAGTTTATTTGGTAGAGAGCTTGTCTACAACAGCCTCAAACTCATGATCTTCCCGCCCCTAGCTTCTGGACTCTAGATGAAATGCATGTGCCACCACCACACGTGGGTTACACCGTGTTGGGGATTGAACCCAGGGCTTTGTGAACTTCAGTCGAGCACTACACCAGCAGAGCTACAACCGGAGGCTAGCTCCTACCTCCTCTCCTTTATGTGATTATGTCAACACAGCCGTAAGAACCGGAAACATCCAAACCACTGAGTTCTATTTATGCTCTGTGAAAAAGCATACACCTAGACTTCAAGGATTGAGTCTGAAATGCCTTCTAGTGCCCCCCCCCTACATGAGTGATGCCACGCCCACTCCTTTTATTCTGAGCTTCCTGCAAACACCTTATGTGTTTTGTTGTTGTTTTTTTTTTTCCCTTTCACACTTAGATTGGGAACCCAGGTGGGAAGAAGGGCTCCTGAAATTATAGTAAGTCAGAGTAAAAGAAATACAACCCAAGCGCATGTGCATGTTCGGGTTTGACTGCTGATGGCTAGCCACTGTCCTGAGAGCAAGGGTACTTGTCGTTTACACCTCCATGCTAACGCCTCCAGCTGCCTTATGCATGTCTCCCCTCCACCCCCTTGCAGGCACTTCCTTTAGTTAGCCTTCTCTCCCACAACTAGGTCATTTCCAGTTAGCTGCTCCCCTCCCTGAAGTTTTCTGCTGCTGGAACTCTTCCTCCACGGCCTGTTTTTGTCTCCTTTTCCTCTGTGAGGCCAGGCCTTGGATGTGTTCCTGAGGGGTGCAGCGCCTCTGCCCATCACTGTTCCCCCCCCCCCCCCCCAATCATTCTGTTTGCTTGTCTGACCATTCCAGTGAGTAAGGGCAGAGGCTGTGGCCATTTCCTTTCCTAGTTCTGTACAGACAATTCCTGACATAGCAGGTGCTTGCTCAGTGAAATCACACCCCATATTTTAATAATCATCTCCAAAATATAAAGATTCCAAGGACATCTTATTAACTGCGTCTCTACAGCACAGGGCAGGGGACGTGCTTATTAAACACAGCTGCCCCTGCAAAGCAACGACTATGAAAGAATAAAAAAAAAAAAAAATCCAGGACAGGCCCTAGCATGAAGGAAATAAATGGCCGCACAGGAGAAGCTGCGAGGTTTTATGGTGCAGTTGTCAAACCATCAATGGCGCTTCAAGCATCTCGCCCCAGGAACAGGCTTCGGTGCCAGGGAGAGACAGGAACCTGGTCTTTTCCCAGTAGATGAAGAAAGCAGAGAAACCCTGAACGGTAGTAGCGGGGAACACGCCAACGTGAGTGCACTGTGACTTCACACCAGCCTTCTACCTCTCCGGTGAGAGGGACACAGCCAAATTAAGACCAACATCGGCCTTACGCTCAGATGAACACAAACAGCAGCATCTGCTCTGTCACCACCACAGGGTCTGTGCTGAACACTTCCCCACCCTCTTTCTGCTAAACTTACTAGCTCCCAGCTCTCGGACAGCCCTGCCCTCCCTGCTCCTAGCACGGGGACCAACAGTATAACCGGCTTCTAATCTGAGCTCCTTACTCACCTGGGCATCTACACGGCCCACCCTGACCCCTGAAGGAACGCAGGGGCACCCAGTGACAGTAATAACAGTCAGGACTTGCCTTCTTCCTTCCACGCACTAAGCAGGAGAGTTGCGCAGGCTTTGACCCTGCTTTCGTATACAGAGTGTGTTCCTGAAAACAAATTCGTTATGAGGAGTTCAGAGTTTCGTGTTTTGTGGGCTGTCTTAGTTGCTTTCCTACAGCTGTGGCGAAACACCGTGACCAGGGCAACTTAGAAAAGGGAGCAGCCGAGGGGGCTCACGGTTCCAGAGGGCCAGTCATTGACAGTCATAGCAGTAAGCGGGGAGGCAGGCAGGCAGGCGTGGTAGCTGGGAGTTCACCTCTGATCCACAAGCACGAAGCACAGGGACAGGAGAGCTAGCCGGGAACGGCATGCAGCCTTTGAAAACTCCAAGTCCACCCCCAGGGACACATCTCCTCCAACGAGGCCATACTTCCAAATCCTTCCCAAACAGCCTGAGCACTCCAGCATGTGTGCCTGCGGGAGCCATTCTCATTCAAACCACTTGGGCTTCCACATCATCACTCTGTGCTGCTGAAGTGCTCTGGCTTACCCCGGACAGGAGAAGAAACAAGATCCCAGAGTCCAGGCCACGGAAGCCGAGGGAACGATGCTGGAATCTAAGGCCAAAGCAAGTTTTCTCTACAGATGACACGGCTTCTCACGTGTGCAGTACTCTTTACAGTTTGAAAATGGCTTGTTCGCACAAGTTCAACTGCCTTCACGAGAACCCACTGATTCATGCATTATTACCGCCTAACACTACGGGGAAACACGAGGTCCAAGAAACTCAAGGGAACTCCCCGTGTGAATCCCACGGACCCAACGGAACCTTTCACCTCCAGATTTCTCTTTCTCTACCAGTGTCAACCTACTGTGAGAAGGGAGAAGGGACTCTCCCTTGTTGTCCTCGGCTTTGAGGAAGGAGGCAATCACTGCTGCCACGGGGTGACTGATCTTTTATGCAGCTTCACTCTACAAGAAACTCAGCAGCCATGGGTTGGTACCACAGGGGGCCAGAGCATGGAGAGATACAGAAGAGGTAAGGCATTTCCTCTCAAGAAACCTCCAGCTCAGTTGGGGTGGGGAGGGGTCATAAGCAATAACAGAGGGAGACACTGCTCTGACTGAATTAATCCAAAGTACAGGAGAGGCCTACGACAGGGCAGGTTCAAGTACGCACGCGGAATTTAGGAAGACTCTCCAAGGGGTGGGTTTTTAAGGTAACAAAGAAAGGAAGATATAAAGCATAGGGTGATGGTTACAGTTTTGGGCAAAGAAACAATAAATACAAAGGCCCTCAAGTCTCTCTACATGATCTTTTGGGTTCTCTTTATCATGTAGGACAGTGGGTTTACAAATGCGTTAGTCCTCATGGGTCCCACACAAGTTAGCAACCACCAGAAACTTCATTCATCATATACTGATTATTTACCATGTGCCAGATACAGGTTTGGGAGTTTTAGGTGGGAGAATCGTGTGAAATTAATAATTGCAATAAACTCTATGTGGTGATATAGAAGTAAACTCAAACACTCTGGAAGCTGAGGCAGGAGGATAGCAACTCCAAGTTAATCTGCATTACATAATAGTGAGACTTTGTCTCACACATGTACACACACACACACACACACACACACACGCACAAAAGAACAGGCTGGAGAGACGGCTCTACGATTAGGAGCACTGGCTGCTTTTCCAGAAGACTCGGGTTTGATTCCCAGCACCCACATGGTGGCTTACAGCCATATATAACCCCAGTTCTAGGGCATCTAATGCCCTCTTTTCGTCTCTGAGGATACCAGGCACAAACATGGTACTGAGAAAGAAGAGGGAAAAAAGAGAGAAGAGGAGGAGGAATTGGAGGAGGGGGAGGAGTCGTAGTCGTAGTAGTGGTCTTCATCCTCACTTCCTTACTGAGATCCTGTCCTGTCGGAAATGTACGGATCAGGGGCAATGGCAACAGGCCAACCTTTACGAAAGCTCCAGAGAAAGATGCTCCTAAGATCTAGGAGTTCAGTCAAGCATTCATAATCTTAACTTTATCCAGTTTACAGTGCAATCCTTCCTTCCCTTTCCTTTCTACAAGGGTGGTTAAATGGGGGGTCTCACACAGCCCAGACTGGCCTTGAACTCTTCCTGCTCCCCTCCCAGGTGCTGGGATTGCAGGTGTGCACCACCAGTCACAGCAAGCGTTTCTGGGGGCTTTGTTAGGGGAGCTTCGCTCACATTTCTACATCCCCTCCATCCGTGTGTAAATCAGACATCTCAGCCCCAAATTGTTGGTTTCCTCTTATGTGTACTCATCTTGAGCGTGCTCCTTGGGTAAACAGTTTGTACCCGAAGCTGGGCTAGAAGGGGGGAAAAAAGTTTCCCCAGTCCCAGACTCTCTAACATCTTCCTTTGAGACAGGAAGTCTCTGTTCACACATCCTAGGATCCCGCTGGGATGATGACAACCTTGATCCTGCAGATCCTTATCCCTAGGTGTGGGAGATTGCTAGAAAGCAATGCCTGGATCTGTGGGCCAGAACTTGCTGGCCCCCAAATACTTTTCAAAGGCAGGCTAGAGAAGGACAAAAGGAGAGACAAATCCTACTCCGTCGATAGGGAATTTATTGTTAAAAAGGTTCCTGGGTGGTGTGTTACGAAACCTTAGCTACTGGGAAGGAAATGAATGCAGATCAGACACTGGCTTCCGTGACCCCTGCCCAAAACTCAGTTGAGTTCTGAGGACTACCTCCAGTAGGTTTGAGTTCTCCTAGCAGGTAGTTTCTTTTATCTGCATGTCCCCAGGTCAGGGCCCTGGTCGAGCATTTAATATATGCTGCAGTGCAGAATGAACCACACAGACATCTCACACAAGCTAGGCGCAGGCTCATGCTGAACCCAAACCCGGTACTGCCAGCAGGAAAAGGTCGCTAGCAATCACACCAAGGTGAAAATGACCGATGCTGACAGGCATTTCTCAACATCCAAGTGGACAACACACGCTAGATCTTTGTAACAGGTTATTTTTGAAGCTAACTCATTGCAGCCAGCCATCCACAGGCAGCTTGGGAAAGGACAGAGGTACATACTTGCATGTCCTTGACAGGTGAGAAGATCAAGTCCGACTCCCGATAGGTGATAAGCCCATGATCTCTGGGACGGGAGCCAACAGACTCAGCACGTCAGAGGTGACACCACACCAAAGGCCAGGAAGTGGCCTCCAGAGGCAGCCTCCTGCCTCTGGCTTCCTTCACATCCGGCACAGGGTTTTCTACCCTTCTACAAGGCAGTGGGGCAGGAACTATGAACGAAGGGAGCCCGTGCGTTAGTCATAAATGTCTCCCACTGTGTGTACATTTTACTGCTGTCAATAAAGCAGAGCATCAGGTCAGAGAGCTGTGCATACGCCCGGTACGTCAATCACTCAGCACAACTTAGCGATGAAGCGCTTTTGCCACACTGAGAAACACGTTTTATTGGAAGAATCCTATAAACACTCGGTACTAAGTTTGCTTTTCGCGAACTAATAGAGAGAGCCAGGGAACAGCAAGCAAACCCACTTGGCTTTCTTTGGCTTCTACCGAGTCCAGTTACCTGTCGCGTAGGCAACATCAGCCTTGACAATTCGTTCACTTCCCAATATTCACTCGTTTCCCCCTCTACACAAGAAGCATATACTGAGCGTTCAAGTGCAAACACCACGGAAATCCCTGGGGAAGGCTAAGGGGGCAAATCCAGACCCATTTCCCCTTCCACAGTGTGCGGAGCAGGGGAAGAAACAGCCACTTGGCTGGATATAAACATTGTCACCATGTGTGACCGGAAGAGGCAGATGAGCTAGACAGTAGACAAAGCTTTCACACCGGCTCCCCGGCCTCTGCTTATAGTCAGGATCAGGGAGGAAGAGGAGGGTACAGTGAGCTGTAACGAAACGCTGTAGGGTAGGCTGGCCTAGAACATACACACAGGCCTATAGAAAGAGAGGGGGAAGAACACCGAAGGAGTTGAAAGATTTGGCTTGGGCTTTGAGAGTGAGCTCACAGTGAGACATGGTGGGGGGGTTGGTTTCCGAGGCTTCATTGGATGTCACCCCACTAAGGGGGTGGGTTCGGGGGATGTCACTGAAGTGGACCGAGGTGGAGGTGGTGGGGAAAAGTCAGATCTGTCTCTGTGAGAACACTCTTTGGGGCCTAGTGCACCAGGGAGGTGGGAAGAGACTACGGCACTATGGGGTGGGAGATACTGGCGGTCCGTTAGCTAGGCCTGAGCAATAGGAACGGCTGAGTGAGCACCATCGTGAGAGGAGAGGGCAAAGACAGTGGACTTGGCAGCGGATTGTATGAGGAAGCAAGGGCTGGAGAGAACCGTGCTGGCTCAGACTGCTTCCCATTCCCCATTTACTGGCCCGCCGCTGCCGCTTCGACTCAGATTTAATTTTATAGTAAATGAATTCTTTTTCACGAACCTTCAAATCTCTTTGAAAAAGTAAGTTATGTATACGTTCAAAGAAACAGACACCAAACGCTTAGTCACGAAATTTACCAGGACGTTAGTTGGGTGAATACGACTATAGTGATATTGAAAGGGTTTAAGAAATATGAAACATAGAAATGCAATCACATATAGGGGGAAATGCCTTCCCAAGTACGGCCATTAACAGTACTCTTCAGTCTCCTCCCCACCCACAGGGAAATGACTATTAAGCTTATCAGCAGGATTCGTCGTTCCCCAGCATACCAGGAGCCACCCTGTCCCAAGGGGCTAGTCCAAGGGCACAGGTTGACCACGCCCCCCCTGGATCCCGCGCGCGCGAAACTCCTGACCAATTAGTCTAACATAGAGAGCTCGGAGCCAATCAGCTGCACGAGCCCCCATCCCCAGACCCCTTTGCCCTAACCCGATAAAAGGGCTGGCGGGGAAGGGATCGGGGCCCGCCATGCTCATCTCCTGCGTGGGATAGGCGGGACCCGGACGCGCGCCGGTAATCAATAAATGCCTCATGTATGTTACAGCGGTCTGTGTCTCGTGGTTCCTTAGAAACCTGCCTGGCTTGCCCTAACAATATCAACGTCTAAGTGATTGATAACTCTTCTGTGGTGCCATTTCTGGGGTCAAGCATCCCTTTAAAACACAAAACAATTAACCCTGTCTTCGTCTATAGGGAAAGAACTCACAGTATGGGTCATGGGGTAGAGGACGGTGTATACGGTGTAGTCGAAAGGAAGCTAGCATACCTCCAGGATCCTCTACGGTCAAAGCCTATGATTATTTGCACCGACGATCCGGTTTTCAGAGTAACTGAAATTAGAGGAAGGGAAACCTGTATCCATGTATACTCCCCTCCTTTGAGTGAGGCCGAGGGAGGCAAGACATTTTTATTCTTACTGTTTTTTCCTCTGAAAGTCAATGCAAAAGCGAGTTTACGCCAAGAAAATGGCCAACGGTCAGGGAGAGGCTGAGAGAAGAGGGTGCAGGTATGAGGGTCAAATCAAGCCGGGTAAGCCCGTTGTAGATCACAATGGAACGGTGTGACGGAGACGCTAACAGCCCAGAGTCTCTGGCTGAGTTAAAACAGACCTGCCAGCACAGGATGCGTTAACTTGCTTGGGTTCCAATCCTGTCATCCCTCACGTACCATCAATACTGTGGGAGCACACGTGGCCTCGCTATCTTTACGGTGAGCGTAGGCCTCTCCTTTTCCTATGGATGAAAGGGGGATAAAACACCACCGTGACAAAGCAGCCACACCCGATGCTCCGCTTCAACAATTCCCGGGACCGCCTCTAGATATCGGAAAACATGGGGGTGGGGGGGTCAGGCGTGGCCATGCAACATGATGCAACATGATGGTAATAATAATATTAATAATATTAATAATAATACTAATAATGATAGGATCATGGGAGCCGGGAGATGGCTCAGCGGGTAAAAGGCAATGGCTGCCAAGCCTGACTACCTAAATTCAAATCTTGGGACCCAGAGGTACAAGGAGAGAAGCCACTCCCTACGGTGTCCTCCCCACGTAAGCCGTGGCACACGTGCATCTACACACAAATAGGTGTAATTTTTTTTTTTTTTGTCTGTTTGTTTAAAGAGTGCGTTTCCCTGTTGTAACTCTGGCTGTCCTGGAACTCACTCCGTAGACCAGGCTGGCCTCGAACTCACAGAGATCCACCTGTATCCCAAGTGCTGGGATTAAAGGCGTGCACTGTCACCACCCAGCTAGGTGTAATTTTTTGAAAATAAGGACCAAGAAAACTGAGAGGGAGAAAAATAAACGAAGAAAAAAAAATCAAGGAAACCAGTAGCTAAGGAGAGGATCTTAATAACAATATAAATCAATCAAATACCGCAGAAATTACAGGTGACCCTCTTGAAAGTCATTAATGGCCTCTGGTAAAACCACCTCTCTTATAATGGCACTCATTCTGACATTAGGAAACATGTTAGCGTTCACTAACAATTCCTCCAAGGGCTGGCCTTTTAAAGTAGTCCAAGCAAGGCCTTATTTTAGAATCATCAAGAAACTGGTAAATCTGGCTGAGTGCTACTTTTGTCCTATTTCAAAGGCTTTAATAACACAAAGACATGTTTGATTCGATCTGAATTTATCTACTTGTGCTTCCAAAGCACCTAAGTGAGCAGCTTTCCTGGAAGTTGTTTACGATCTTTAAAAGTGAGTGGAGAGGGCATTTAGCTCAGTCCCTCCACTAGCTAAGGCGTGGTTGATTGGCTGGCCACCTCCCTGTCCCCCTAAGTACAGAAACTAGTAGATTTGTCATAGAGAGCCACGGGTGAATTATAACTCAGATCATCTCCCTCAGCCCTCATGGATTAGGGGAGCTGCAATACTGAAGCGCCCGTGAGCCCATTAGTTTACCAAAAACCAAACTGAGCGATAGAACGGCACAAAATATACGTAAATCAGCAAGCATGGACCTTCCAGAAAGGCTGGTTCCCTGAGGGCATCATGGAGATTTCTGGGATAATTCCAAGTATTTCTGATAAATACATGTTTACCTCTGAAAGAATAGTCCAAGAAAATATATTTTAAATAATGTTTCTGAACTATTTTATTGCGTTTTAATTTACTTTTGTGTGCATACGGGTTGTGTGTGTGTGTGTGTGTGTGTGTGCGCGCGCACACACACACATAGGGCAATTTGATTGAGTTGGCTCTCTCTTTCCACCTTCACATGGGTTCTGGGATTTGAACTGAAGTCCCCAGGCTTGTGTTGGCTGCACCTTTACTGCTGAGCCACCTTGCCAGCCCACAATACATAATCCTGTATTAAAAATGAATAAAAGGCAGCCATGTAAACAGCACCTCTCTCTCTCTCTCTCACACACACACACACACACACACACACACACACACGTTTATAAATATGTGTTTCTTACATAAACACTGTGCAGAGGAAATAGCAGAGGCTGTCCGTAGCTGCAGGATGCTGTGTACATTAACTGAGAAGGTTTATATTTCAGGAGGCAGAAATGCGTTCTGTTAGAGCGTTACAGCGCACACCGCTCAGGAAGTTTAACTCGAACCACACAGCACACTGACGCTCACTTCCGAGAGCAGAGGCACACGATGGTGAGGAATGAACACTAATTCTCTGACTTAAAGGTGGAATGATTGAGAACACACCTGATATTGGCCTCGTACCTCTAAACGCACATATATGTAAAGACATCCCCCCCTACACACACACAAAGGAACGAGAAGAGTCAATTGTATCTGCTAGAAAATATCTTGATAAATTAACACCAAACGTGACTGGGGATGTGGCTCAGGGGAAGAGAACATCCCCCACAAGTGCAAGGCCCTGGATTCATAGCTCAACACACACACGCACACACACACACACTGTCTCTCTCTCTCTCACATACACACACTATCTCACACACACATACACACTCACACACACACACTCACACACACACACAGTCACTCTCTCTCTCACATACACACACTCACACATACACACTATCTCACACACACTCACACACACACTGTCTCTCTCTCACATACACACACTATCTCACACACATACACACTCACACACACACTGTCTCTCTCTCACATACACTATCTCACACACATACACACACACTCACACTCACACACATACACACTCACATAGTCTCTCTCTCTCACATACACACACTATCTCACACACTCACACACACATCTCTCTCTCATACTCACACTATCTCACACACTACACACTCACACACATACACACTCACACACACACACTGTCTCTCTCTCTCACACATACACACACTCACACACACACACTCACACACACAGTCTCTCTCTCACATACACACACTATCTCACACACATACACACACACTCACACACATACACACTCAGTCACACAGTCTCTCTCACATACACACACTATCTCACACCACACACACACACACTCACACAGTCTCACACACACACACAGACTATCTCTACACATAAACACTCACACACACACACACAGTCTCTCTCTCACATACACACTATCTCAACACATACACACACTATCTCACACATACACACACTACACTCACACACACACAAACACACACACAAACCCTCACTCACATACACACACTATCTCACACACATAAACACTCACACACACACACAGTCTCTCTCTCACATACACACACTATCTCACACACATACACACGCTATCTCACACACACTCACACACACATCTCTCTCTCACATACACACACTATCTCACACACACACACACTCACACTCTCACACACACACACACTCACACACACTCCTTTAACTACAAAACAAGTATTCTCTCACTAACACGATCACAGGTCTTAGACTGGCAGATGTACAATAGGGATGGATTTGAATAAGTAACTGACAAATAATGAAAATAATGCGTTATAAAATCACATTAAAACAACAAACACAATCATAATAACTGTAGTTATGTAATAACAAAGTAATAGTAAACCTGTGAGAGGCAAAATACGCCAGATAGTTAAAGAGATGATTTGACTCAGCCAATGAATTAGACATTCATTCGTGAGGGCTATCTCAGAGAAAAGAAGGGGGCCTGCCCTCAGAAAGACTCACAGAGACCTGAGTCTCATGGGAACCAGAGGAAGGAGAGATGGTTTCACCTCAGGACACTCAGCAGAGTGGTCTGCTGTGCTTTCTCAGACCCCTCAAAGAGCGAGGAGGAAACTTCTGGAAAATTGGAGGATGTAGGGATACTTCCCATGAGTCAGACTCGGAAAATGCTGTCAGATGGAATGTAGCAGAAGACAGTAAGGAACCTTTGGATGGTTTTACAGGTGGGGCAATGAGACTGGTTACGTATCTTACAGGATTGAGAGGGACGGGGGAGGAAAGGCTGGAGACACACGGAATGAGTAACTTTAATTTTTCAGTTTGGATGGCTTGCACTGATAACACTCGTCATAAGTAGAGATAAATTTGGGCGGGGCTACCTGGATTATCAAGACGAAGACCAGGGATAAATTTATGAAGTGGTCAGCATATGCAAGATGAGACCACTCAGGGAGACAAAGGCCCAGGGCAGAACAGAAGGAAAGGGCTGGGCAAAGGAGGAGAAGGGGCGGGGTAGAGAAGGAGGAAAGGAGCTAGCAAGAGGTCAGATGGGTGCCAGCACAGGGACCCGAGGGTCCTGGAGGGGGTAAAGGTCACAGCTGCCTGCAGGTGAGAGCTGCCGGGAGCAAGCTGAGACTCAGGCCTTTCCAGCGAGGAGACCCTGTGCAGCTGGGCCAGGACCAAGCAGGAACGCGAATACTCGCTTCTCTCAACTTGCCTGGATGGAAAAGCCAAGGCGTGAAGGAGAGCTGGCAAAGGATACATACAGAGCATCAAATCATATAGCACAAATGCATTCTGACTGGGAATTATAACACGTGCATGCACACATATGCACGCACACACACACACACACACACACAGGCGCACGGCTTGTGTACAGAGCATCAAATCATACAGCACAAATGCATTCTGACTGGGAATTATAACACGTGCATGCACACCTATGCACAAGTATGCACGCACACACACACAGACGCACGGCTTGTGTACAGAGCATCAAATCATATAGCACAAACGCATTCTGACTGGGAATTATAACACGTGCATGCACACATATGCACACGTATGCACACACACACACAACTTGTTTAACCTTCACATCCTGTGCAGGGATAAAGATGAAGGAATTCCCATTCCCGTGAAAGTTTCCTCTACGGTGTTTTCCCTTTACTGCATTGGTAAACATTAACTCTGCCAACCACCATCTCACTCACCCAACCGAAAAACTTTAAAGGGTCTTTTTTTCTTTCAGAGTCTGAAGGGGGAAAAAAAAGGGCAGATTGTAAAATGAGTCCATATAACCACACCCCCTACACACACACACACACACACACACACACACACACACACACACACACTCCACATGGTTGTGAGGGAACGGCTCTGTAATATTTCATAATGCCAACCAAGCTCTCTGGGAAAGCTAAATATCCAAAGAGTTCAACTTAGATCTCACTGACAGGGAGAAAGCACGAGAAAAAAAAAAAAAAATTATTCTTCCTAAGCAGAGAGTCAGGGACCTAAGAAGTAGCTTAATTTACTGTGCATGTCCTTGGCCACAGTATGGGGTGGGGTGGGGGGGTGTGGTATGTCACAGGGCACACAGGGTGATCTCAGGTTGTTATGTTCCCCGGCCCCCCACCTCTAGGGGCTAAAATCCTAGCCAAGATTCTCACTTAGAACTTGGTATACTTAGGGCCTTCTTTTAACTCTACTCTGCAAAAGAACATTTCCTAAATGAGTGTTTCTGCAAGGGTGTACCACAAGAACCCACACGCATTCTCTGCTCCTCGGGGAAATGGAAAAGGAGGTATTAAAGAAAATACTTCTACCTGTTAAACAAGCAGTCCTTTGCCAAGCTTCATCTAGTCAACCTCTGCCTAGTGGCTCCTTTCTGTCCACAACGTTATGAGGAATGAGGCTTAAGTGACTCAGGTCGCTAATTCGCTAATGTCACAACCACAGGCAGAAGAAAGAGCAGGCCTGAGTCTCACAATCTTAACCAGAGACAGTAAGCCGCAGATGTAAATTACAGGCCTCTCCTAAAATGCTGTCATCCACCGCGTGGAGCTTCCTGCCCCATCAGAGCTCTCTTAATTGCTTTTCATCCTGCTGTAGGAGAAGCAGAAATCCGAGCCACCTCTGGCCACCCCAGGGGCGGCATTACGGGAGTTTCTCTCACATACCCCTTTTAAAGCTCAAACAAGAACATCCAGTTTTGAAGGAAATACTAAGAAGGAGCAGGTATTTTCCATTGGTTTAAAAATAAAGCGTTCTACTCTTTAAAAAAAAAAAAAGTGCCTCAGAATTATAGGAACAGGAAGCAGCAGCTGGACATAGCAGCCTTTGTTTCCTCTGAGAGCCACAGCGAGGAACTCCCCATTGAGACAAAAGCAATGCAGGGACTAGTTAGTCCCCACTTAGCTACTCCACTCCATACCAGGCTGCCAGAGCTCTCTGCACCAGCGGATGGTGGCCCGTCAGGTCAAAATTACTGCACACCCGACTCCCACAGCCTCAGCGCCCTGGAAGACGAGCTTCCTATCAGTCTCAAACAGTCTACCTGTTCGGTTCACTCTGGAGACTTCAGGAGCCAGGGCATCGGAACCCGGATGGACACAGAAGCCGAGGCCTGGTGCCTCTGTTGGAAGGAAACAAGGAGCTGGGTGGGTTCCAAGCTTCCTTCAGTCATCTGTGATTACAGCTGAGGGTCTCAATCCCACTCTGCCTCAGCTCTCTCCTCTGTGTACAGGCAATCAGGTCACCCACTTCACGGAGTCATAAAACGTCAATAAGGCGACCACTGTGAAATACTTTTCAAGTTGCACTGAAATAACAGACTAGGGTAACAGTAATACACACTCTTAATATTACGGGGGCTTCCGAGTTCCAATACTTCCACAAATAATATCATAATTCATTCAAGCCCTAAACTAGTACATAGCATAGGGGGTAATGGTATAGCACCACCACCACCACCACCACCACCACCACCACCACTATGATGGGAAAAGTGTGTTCCAATCCCTCAGCAACAGTTCAAGTCAGGGGCTGGGAGGTGTCTGGTGAGTAAAACTGCTTTCTGAGTAAGTAAAAGGATCTAAATTCACACTCCCCGGCACCTATATAAAAAGTTGGGTCTGGCCGGGCAGTGGTGGCGCACACCTTTAAAGCCCAGCACTCAGGAGGCAGAGGCAGGAGGATCTCCGTGAGTCTGAGGCCAGCCTGGTCTACAGAGTGAGTTTCAGGACAGCCAGAGTTACAACAGAGGACACAGTGAAGTCTGGAGGTTTCTGGGGCTTCTGGTAACCTAGCTGGAAATTCAGTGAGAGACCCTATTTCAAGAAAATAAGATAAAAAACGATGGGGGACAGGACATTCAATATTCTCCTTTAGCTACACACACACACACACACACACACACATACACACACCACATCACACACATACACACCACACACACACACCACACAAACACACAACACACACAGATACACACACACCACACACATCACACACACCATACACACACATACACACACACACACACACACACACATACACACACACACACACACACAATCACACACACCACACACACACATGCACAATCACACACACCACACACACACATGCACACACAATCACACACACCACACACACACATGCACAATCACACACACATACACACACACACAATCACACACACACACACAATCACACACACCACACACACAAACACACACCTTTGAGTCATCTGAAACGCATCTGGCAGTATGTGCGTGTCAAGAGCAAGACGGAATTATGAAAGTTCGTGGTTTTCAGCCCTGCTTCTCTGGGCAAGTCCCCTTTACCTCTTGGGCAACATGATTCATCCACTTGTCACCAGCACCACGCTAGTGTCGGACAAAAATAGATTAGACCTGGTTCCAGCTCTTGAAGAACTCGCTCTGAGGCAGGGGTGGGGGGTGGAAAAGAAGTGCCATATAAACAAATCTTTTACAAAACAGAACTTCCTTAAAATATGGAGTCTGAGCAGAACACTGTGGGACCCAGGACAGGAAATGACTAACTTTGTCTGGGGAACTTATGGAAGAATCACTTGAATGTGTAAACTGGGAAAAGAAGGACACCGGACTGCAGACTCCTTCTATGTTTGTTTTAGGCTAAAACTCCAAGAAATCGGGCTTAAAGAGATGGTCCAGTCTCCATACCCTGCACAGTTCCTACTGCTCACCTGCCTGTAATCAAGAACAGACCACGTAAAACAACAAAGATGCCGTCAGTGATAGAGAAATCCAATAACTACAAGATTCTAAAATAATAATAACATTTTCAGAGCATTTCTCAAACAAGTATGATGATGCTTTTTAAGTTACAGAATGCTTTGGAAGCCGGACAGCGTCCAGCCCACATGCCAGTTACGGGACTAAACACCAGAGCCCAAGGGACAACTTCACAAGTTGCTTGCTGAGTGAAGATGGGTGTTTGGTCTCTCTCTGATTCTGTTTCCACAATTATGAAATGGGAGAGGCGTGGCTGTGATAATCCTAAGAGCAGCGGCCACCCGCCTCAGAGGGCCGACCTGAGGATGACGTATGTTCAGACCGGGAAGCACGCAAACCATTTCTTGGCACAGAATGAGGGTAACTGGAGCTAGCTGCTACTGTAAACCGCTGAAGCCGACCGAGAATGGTGTTCGTGTTCTGACTGGGGATGCAGCTCAGTTGGTATAGAGTGCTTGCTTAGCGTGTACAGGATGCTGGTTTGGTTCTTGGCACCAGAAAAAACCAGTGTGGCGATGCAGGTCTGTAATCCCAGCACTTAGGAGGTTGAGATGCCAGCACCAGGAATCTAAGGCTATCTTCAACTACACAAGAGCTCAAGACTACACGAGAGCCTTTAAAAAAAAAAACAAGTGAAAAAAAATAAAAATTTGCCAGGTGGTGGCGGTGGTGTGGGTGGCGGCGTACACACCTTTAATCTCAGTACTAAGGATGCAGAAGCATCCTGTGAGTTTGAGGCCAGTCTGGTCTACAGAGTTCGTAGCTAGTGCCAGGGCTACAAAGAAAAACCTATCTCAAAAACCCAATAAACCAACCAAGCGACAAACAAACAACAAGAGCAATAAATATAAAAATACTATTACTTTGCTTGCTAGTCACAAAATGTTCCTTTAAGGTTGAAAGTTTTAGATTTCACCTAACCCTCCGTATTTCAGTTGTTTAGTTGATTAGGCTCATTGAATTGATTTAATTAGCTAGTTAATCAGGTCACGTGCTTCACATATACACCTGTACAGAATTGAGGGGTGCATCACAATATGAGAACTTACGAAAACATGTATGAACAGAGGTTAGAGGCGATCGGATATCTTAGAGAATGATACACCTTTAAAGTGATTCTGTTGGAATTCTGAATATTTCGGAATTACCGAAGAGCAAAAACCAAGGAGGAAGTATTTTCATATCCTCACAGAAACTCCTCTCCACTGTCTTAAATTACCTTTAAAACAGGGTTTCTAATACTCCAAAATGTAAAGAATTCATTATACCACCGAAGAGGGAAGCGAAAAAAGTGGTAACAGCCACTTAAATAAAGTTATTTTCATTAAAATTTCGTTGATTTTCCTGTATAGGAGAGCTTTGCCAGCATGCCTGTGTCCCGCGTGTGTGCAGCGCTGGCAGCGGCCAGAAGGGGTCATGTGAGTTACAGGCGGTCGTGAGCCATCCAGCGCGTGCTGGGCTCTGAACCCAGGTCCTCTGCAAGAGCAGCTGGTGAGTGCTCTTCACCACTGAGATCTCTCTAGATCCCCTCATTTTCATTTTTCTCTCAGTGTCCTCACAAAGAAATTTAGGGACTCGTTGGGACCTTCATCGCTATTTTGTCAGTATCATATCGTGATTGTCAGCAGATGAAACAGGTTGTATCCAGATCAAATTAAACTTCTATAAATCAAACTGGGTGTTCTCATTGGCAACATTACTAGCACTCAACAAACCAAAAGGATTCTGTATTTAATATTTAATGTATTAAACATCATTCATCCATTGGCTTTTAAAACCAAAATCAACACTTTCTGACTCCAGGGGCCTGTGGTTTTTAGCGTAGTCAATAATACTTAGGGTCAGACCTCAAAATCCACCACTAAAACCTTCTGCTAAGAAAGGACTTACCGGAACTCTAAAAGAATAAAGAGAGGTATGTTTTGGGGGAAGGGTTCTCATATTCTTATTATATTTTAGAAAGAATGGGTTTGTTTTTTTTTTCCTTTATACAGACAGGGGTTTCGGTTACTCTTCTTAATGCTTTATAAATATGTCCACAGGAAATGAAGCAAAGTAATTCAAGCCATGATTTATTACAATTCCATTACGTGCTGGACAAAATGGAAGAAGGGTTTTGCAAGACCAACTCATTTAATTGGTTTAAATTCTCCAAGCAAATGATGTCTCCAGTTTTTCACATGAAAAATAATGAAATATAAAAAGGTTAAGTTGTGGCACTTCGGCCACTTGGCTGAGACAGATGTCTTCACCAAGTGACAAGGCTAATGTTTTAGCTCAGAGAGTCAAATTAAATAAGAAAGGGAAAATGACATTCCGGGCAGTTCTAGGCACTGCACCCAAGACCTTGCACGCATGTTCTTCCACCAAACTACACCCCAGCCCTGTTACTTATTTTAAACTGTGGAAGAATCAACGATGCCCAGAAGAGTTGCCATGAGCTCGGGAACCGCCTGTGCAGCTTCTGAAAACAGTCGGGCGCAGGTGGTGTGGCTGCACCACGGCCCCAACCCTAACCTGCTTTAAGTTTATCATTTCAGGTGCCAGGAAGTACACTGCTGGTCCGCAACAGCTGGCTACAATCCAAGCAGGCACTACGACACCGAAGAAGTAATTCCAAACAACTAACCCACCATTTTCCTTGCCTATCTTCCTTTCGGGAAAACATCCTGTTGTTCTGCCGGGGTGTCCAAGAAATTGTTTTAGAGAAACATAAGGAAGAAAGCATTTACATGAGTCTCGATCAGGGCATTAGACTAATCCGCCTCATCCTGAAAACCAGAAATTACAGTGGCAGAAGAAAATAAACTTGCAAGCTATGTGCAGTGCCACACACTTGTAATCCCAGCACCCAGGGAGCTGATGCAGGAGGATGACTGCAAGAACAACCTTGGCTACACATGGAGAGAATCCATCTCCAGAACAAAACAATAATATAAATGCCGGGCGTGTTGGCCTAAGAGTGGAATTTCAGCACACAGGAGGCAGAGACTGGGAAGATCATCTGTGAGTTTGAGGCTAGCCTGCTCTACACAGTGACTTACAGTAGGCCAACCTGGGCTACATAGCCAGACTCTATCTCAAGAAAAGACAAACGGCAAAAAACGTTAAGTAAATAAATTTGTAAATGTTGGGTGGAAAAAAATTCAGAATGCATGCACACCAAGACTTTTTAGGTACCCTTATAAGGTCAAAAGGCCATGCCAGCTCACTTTTAACCAGTAGAGCGATACTACAGTCCTATATAGAGAATATTAGTCTAGGACGGTTTGAACAATCAAACATTAGAACATTTGAACAACCAAACACAAATCTATGCTTAGCAAAACAGATGAAAATGCTGATTGCTTCAGCCTATCATGTGCATGATTATGTTGCCTGACAGTCTAGTGTATTTGGTGTCTGTATACCTACGGGCTGGCTACAAATGAATCGGATGACAGTCCTTATAAGGCAGCTTCATGGTAACAGGGCTGTGCAGGAGAAGCCATACCCAAACCTGATCCGGTCTCCTCGAAACTCTTAACAGGATAAACCCACCCATGGCTCAACCTCAACTTGCAGCACGAAGAGGAGAGTTTCAGGGACTTCTTCCCCTGCCTCTACACTGCTGTTGGGTTCAGGCAAGTCACCCGAAGTTTCCAAGTCTCAGATTCTTTATGCGTGCCCGATTAGATGGACCTGAAACTGTTAAATTTAGTTCCTACTTAAAAATCCAAACTCCAATGTGCCCTTGTTAGCAAAGTCTTCCACCCCACTGCAGAGCTGCGTTAACTGGGCAGTCTCTGAGTCACTGTATCACGTTACCCACAGTTCATTAGTGAGAAAACACTAGGATGGAAGTCTTGTTCACCCAATGAACTGTGCCACTTCCCAGGGGAGACTGTGTCTTATTGATCTCTGGATATTTGCTACCTGTTTCTGGCTGCCTTGGACGTAAGACACATGACAAATGGTTATGAAATAAATTCTCTAGATCTCACTGTGAAGAATTCATTTGCCATTCACCTTTGTTGGGGTGGTGGTGGTACTATATATTCTAGAGACATACAACATTCTCATCCACAAAACATTTTCAATTTAAAAAGCAGGGGATGGTGAATGTTAGTCAAAATGTAGTACATTTAAATAATAAGTTCAAGTGAGCAACACAAAAAACACGTTCTGGGATCCGCTAAGGTCTCCGGGACCTCTGATGCATTACTGTTTTGTGATTCACCCTGGAGAGCTGTAAACAATGGTTTCTTATCCCTCCCTTTGCTCCTGTATACGTGGACACGAATCCCACCGTGCTCATTTTTAATGATTCAACTGTTCAGAAGAAAGAACGAGCCCATTGTGGGAAAACCTGGAAAAGACTAAAAACACTTGGAGGGAGGAAGAAGGGATGGGGGGAGCCGGGAAGATTAGGGAAAAAAAAAAAAGAATTAAAACAAAGTGTTGTAATTTAAAATATGAGGTCATATCAGGTCTAGCCAAATGGAAAAGGAGGGAAGACATATGTTTTTTGGCCTGAACGTGTTTGGTTTTCAAGTTCCGGAACAAAGGTTTATGCAGGACTTGTCTGCTCTTTCATATTTATTTTTCTTGTTCATGTTCATCCCTGGCGATCAGGAACAAAGGTAAGAAAGCTGTTGGCTTAAATGCACAGCAGAAGATGGGAAGCCTGGCACCCGCAAGACTGTGGGAAACCTCCGAGGACCCTGGGTGCTCACCATGCATGAGCGGTGAGAGTCACAATCACACTCTTGAGTGAACAAATGTTGACAGGCTGGTCTGGAGGAGTGCAGTTACCCACTGAGTGTTTCTTGTAACGTAACACCTGAATTCAGATGAGCAGGGTTTCCCTCAGACCTATACCCCGGTTCCCTTGAGCCCCTACAGACCTACAGAGCTGTTGACAGGCTGGAATGTGTGAGCAGGAAAGGCAAACCCAGTTCAGCTTGGAAGTCCTAGCCAGCCTGGCAGAACGGAGGTGACTCAGCAGGTTGGAGCAGTGATCCTTAACTGGTGGAGAGTTCTTACCCAGGGCCTGCTACGGATGCTCGTGCACGGACTGGTCTAAAGCCAGAGCCCACCTAAGAACGACATGTGGCACAACCTGGCACAACACACACACACACGTTTTTCTCAAGAGAGTCAAGTCAGCCCTTGGTCCTGGGTGTCAAGCAGCTCCCAAAGGTTTGGCTGAGAACACCAGCAGTAAAGGCCAGGCGGACAACTGGCCGCTGGCTGTCCTGTCCAAACTCTGGTCTGGAGGCAGGATTCAGATGTACAGTGGGGTGGGTCTGTGTGATTCTGCAAACTGTTGGCAATGCCAAGAGCCGTAAACTGGCTTGGATGACGACGGGTGTACTGACTTTCCTGCTCCTCTCCAGCTGACAGCTGCCACGTGATCTACTCTGTGGGTATTTAAGGTAAAACTCACCTTCAGGCTGTGTTGCGTTCACCTATGGACGCTCGGCAGGCAGGCCTGTGTCCGAGCTTTATGAAGAGGAATCTTTCTCTCATGCTTTAGTCAAAGAAGGATTAATTATTCAAGGAAGCTTGAAATTCGGCAGTGAGAACAGCAGGAGGGAGGGGGACCCTGCTCTCCCTTCCCTTGGGACACCCAAGGCAGCAGCTGAGTTGAGAGGACCTTTGTTCGCACTCCTGTTATCTCACCTGGAGGGATCCCTGAAGGAGTCCACCCGGCCACTTCTCGGCCCCACCCTCCTCAAGAACTCTTCCCTCTGCCTTTCTTTGGTAGGCCAGGCTACAGAGGCCCTGATTTCCGGACTCCGGGCCTGCAAGGTGTAGGTGGCTTTTCCCTGTTGGCTGCCTGCCAGTTCTGTTGTGCTGCTGAGCCAGGGAAAGGGTACTGAAGTCCTCAGGGTTCAGGGATGAGACCTCAGGCGGCCAGAGTCTACAAAAAGTACCATCAGTGGTTAAAGCGGAGCATGCCTAACAACCAGCCTGACCCTTGACACCTTCTTCACAGGTTCTGAATGTGACAAAGGGCTCTTACTTCCTCTTGTCTTCTACATTTTTGAACGTGCGCAGTGAATATTCAAGGTAGATGTGCAAAACTAGGAAGCTAAAAATTTGATTGGTCTTACCAAATCCCCACCAAATTCTTGGGAAGATAGTCTAAAGGCATCCGGCAATTTCTGGGCAGATCCTTTTTTCTTTCTTTCTCTCCCCCCTCCTTTTTTTAAAAGAATTTTTTGTCTGTATGTATATCTGTGTGCCACACGCGTGACTGCTACCTGCAGACAAGAAGAGAGGCCATCAGCTTGCCTGGAGTTGGGGTCACATACAGACAGTTGTGAGCCGCCACAGGGGTACCAGGAATTGAACCTAAGTCCTCTGGAAAAGCAACCAGTGCTCTTAACGGTGGAGACATCGCTCAAGCCTCTTGATCAAAAGCTTCAACAGCGAATCTAACATCCCGATTACAAATACCTTTGATGATTTAGCACATGGAAATGGGCTTTTGCCCTCACAGAAAGTTTCTCCCAGACATTTTATGTGCCAAGACCGGCGAGGGTGTGCTTGGGAGCGGCGGCTGTTTTCTGGAGTGGAGATAAATCCGAGGGGCACCGTGACATTCTCTACAGATTCTTCCTCGGTTTTACAGCCAAACATTTAAAACTACCATTCCTTTAAAATGAGCTATCTAAAACCTCCAATAAATAAAAAGGCGGCCACAGAGGCTGCGCAGCAAGGCCGGCAAGGTCACTACAGTGCGTGTCATCATTTACCCAGCCTTTCAACCCCACACGTTCCCCAGGGAACTCGGTATTTAACAGAAGTGGCGCTGAGACGCAAACCCGGGTCTTCAGATAATAAAAACAAATGCTTTCTACGGAAGTCACGATTCTAAGGTGCCACATCTGTCCCTGCGGTCCCCGCCATGCTGGGTCCCCAGGCCTGGTCTTTCCAGGAGTGACGGGGGGCCTGGGTAGTATGCCAGCAAGAACCAAATGAAAAAACCCGGAACAGACATCAGCCCACGTGATTCAGAGAGTAGGGGTGATCTGAAGGTTACTTGAGCATCCTTTGTGCTGCCCAAGCCCCCCACTCCCATCTCTGCTTCCTCTTCTCTGAAGTCAGCAGAGTGTGACGCCAGTATACGGCACGATGCCTCAGGGAACGAATTCACTGTCCAAGGGAACCTGCCATTTATAAGCTGTGTGGCTTAAAACCGGGTTACTTAACAACTCCGTGCCTGTCTTTCCTTATCAATAAAGCAGATCACAGTGACTATAAAGACTTACAAAGTCCAGACATGTGCGTGTATAGCCAGTGCCTGGCACACAGCACCATCTGTGACTGTTGAGGTACATACACATAGCTACACTGTGAAAATACGGACCTACGCAAGCAAAAGCTAACCGTTCCCCTAGACAACCACACACAGAGCCTTCTAGAAAAAGCCCTCTTACTCTGGAGTCTGGGACATTAGCCTGCTCATTCCTTAGCAGCCAGAGTAGCTTATCAAGGGAGCCAGACTCCCAGGTCCCACACCAGGACTGGAGAGATACAGAGACACAAAGAGAACGAGGAGGAGCCAACAGTCCACAGCTGTGGGATGCTGGGCTCAGAAACCAAGTTCCCGGCCAGGGGCATCTGCTACTCTATTAACTAGTCAAGCTACCTACCACCACCTTCCTGCTCCACGCTACCGTGCACCTCTGAATGCTTTCAGTCCTCATAGAGAAAACTTGGCTCTCAACTCAGAGGAGGAAGATTTCACGCTGTGTACCTACCACCTCGACCATTCTACCCCAGCATGGCGCTCAAGTGCAAAGCTGAAAACATGGTACGAGTCTCGAGGACACCAGCCAGGAGACTGAGACACCCATGGCCATGTTGGCTTGTCCGAAAGTCTGTGTGGCCTCGGTGAAGAGTCACGTCCAAGACACTTGGAGAAAGGAAATGGAGGCCCAGAGGCTAATAGGTCATATCTCGTTCCTGCAAACAAACTAAATAACAACGAGTAGATGTGGACCAGATTCTTTTATAAACATTTACTGGTGGTGGCCGTGCTTTCCAGGTGACCTTACCTAAAGCATGTTTACTCTGCCTATCTGGTAACCCAGCTGGGCAGCAAGGAGTCTCTCCAGACTCACAGAGGCCTCGTATAAAAAAAAAAGGGGTGGGCCAATCGGAAAGGGAAGTAGAATGGCAGGGATGGGTGTGGTCAGCAAGACACAGGCAGACAGGTGAGCAGGCTGATTGAGAGCCGTTCACATGGGACCTGAAGGCGGGTGCAAGGCCCACCTGCCAGTTAGAGGCAAAGCAGGAACTGAAACTGGGTTTCCTGGTCGCTCTGGTGGAGCCCTTTCCAGTCAGTACACAGGGCACGGGAGACAGCTGACCAACATCAGGACTCAGCCAGCCAGGGGAGAGCCTGCAGACTGCCGGCCAGTGCCACATGCTCACAGAGCCAGAGGTCAGACAGGACATCCTAGTTATCACATTGTTCTGCACGTGTGTATTTTTGATACACCACATGGTTCACTGTAGTAAACTATAGTTCGCTCCAGGGATTCCTTGTCTCCTCTTCCACACTCTGGGATTACAGGCAGGCCCTTCTAGGGGCCTGGGCTACGGTCCACCCTCCCATCCTTATGCTTGGGGGTGAGCATTCTTAGGACCCTATCATTTTACTCTTGGTGAAACGACATGATCCTTTCACAGCGTCTTGCTGGGCTAGGAATCTACAGAGCACAGAATGTTGCCCAGGCTTTCTGTTTAACCACTGTCAAGACACTAGATGGCTTGCAGTGGGAAAGCCTAAGGCACAAGAATTCTGCAGACCTGTTCCCTGCCCCTCCTGTCTCCACTCATCATCCTGGAAGAACTGAATCTGGCTCCAGATACTTAGCTTTGAGAGTCTTGACTTCTAGGACAGACATTATAGAGGAAACGGGGTTGAGGGAAGACCCTCCCCAACTGCCCAAGGACAGTTCTGCACCGATGCTATGGTGGGGCCGACACAAAACTCGAACATGAGGCTCCACAGAAGCTCCAGCTGGTATAACTCCTCAGCTGTGACGGCTTGCACCACACACGGTCCTTTGAGACGTGAGGACTCTGTGATTCAATGCCCTATGCTTGACTTAAAAATATGCTTATTTTTAACCAAAGGTTTCTGATGTACATAAATTCATTCAACCTTGCTCCTCTTCCTTATCCCAGACACCGACATAGAATTAGGCGAATAAAACGGGTGGCTACTTCAGTATACGTTTGCTTTCCTTACCCACTGAGTTGATCCAAAATGGAAAGAAAGGGTTGAACACGGCATCAGAGTGTCTTCCCCAGGTCCTCCCCTAACCAGCCTCTGCCCTGTCTGCTCCCATACTGCCATCCGTGCCCGTGGGAAGCGTGCCCTGATCCCTACGCCATGACTCAATCCCTCTAACCCTTCCCCGCTGCTCCCAGACCATCACGTGCACTTTCAACTTGACTTGTTTTTATGATTACTTGGTTTTCACTAAACGTAGCCTCTGCGAAGCAGGGATCAGTTTTCCAGGGTCCAGTACACTGCCTGTACTTGTAATTGTAGGGCATTATCATTCAGACACATTATTTAGCTGGATTCTGCGCCGCCCCCCCCCCACCCCGCATTCTTTTAAACATATCTCAGGCTGGCCTGGAACTCACTGTGTAGCCAAGAATGGCTCTGAACTTCTGATCCTCCTGCCTCCGCCACCTAAATGCAAGGAGTGCGGGGTGTGCTACCACCCTAGGCTTGTGCGGTCCTGAGGATTGAACCCAGGGCCTAGTGTAGGCTAAGCAAATACTCTACCCACTGAACTACATCCTCTTGTTTTCTTGGGTGAATTTTTACATTAATACTGGAAGGTAGAAATGGGTTCCATTTTATGGATTAAGAAACTAAGCCTCAGAGGAGTTTTACGGGAGCCTCGGGCTATCAGTTCTGACCCCTGACTTGCAAGCTGGATTTTTGCTGGACCACATTATCATCAGCCGTCTCTCACAGTGCATATGGAGGAAAAAGAGAGCAGTCATATTCTGATAGACACACGGTGACTCGCCCAAGAAAACCCAGGCTTTCTGACACAGGGGGGTTGCTGTTCCGAAAGCAGAGAGCTGATCAGTATGCCGATGAAGTTTATATTCATTATTTTCTCAAGGGCCTTTCGGCCCTAAAGCTCGGCAGAAATGCCTGGTAGACACGAATTAGATCCAAACAAAGTTTATCTGGTTATAAGGTCATGAAACAAACTCTCTGGTTAGCTGCCAACACTGCCTGGGACGTCTCGAAAGAGCGAGACATGGGACAGGCACAGCAGCTGCCAGACTTAGATGGAACTCGGACGCGGCTGATTCCCCAAGAGACCCCACAAAACAGCCAAGGGCAGGATCTGGGGACAGCTGACAGAACAGGGTTAGCTTGAGTCTTTGACCTTGCACCACTCTCCAGAGAATCTAAGCGTCTCAGCCTAGGAGAGTAGCTTTGGGGGTAGCTGCACCCTAAGATCACCCAACAGTAGGCCTCAGCCACAAGAGGTACTGATTTAGTTAGCCTGGGGTGTGTTGGCTAAAACCCTGACACCTTATGTGCCCTGGTTTAAGACATTTAGGCGAAGACCTTGGAAATGGAAGTCCCAGATCTAAGTCACTTCAAATGCTGAGGGGTCCCGTCTTCCATCTGGGAGATTTCCCAGCCTCTACAAACATTTCAACCACAGGAAACTGGTTTCCTTAACAGGTTCTTTAGGAGTTGTGTGCTTAGTACAGGTGAACATGGTGGCATACACATTTAATCTCAGGATAGTTATTTATTAAAAGTAATTTCCTATAAGGATCAATTAGTGTTCCAGGTCATTCCGAAACTTTCATCTCTCTACACTAGGTTCTGGTGGGTTTCTGGAGCCAGAGACCGAATTTACATCTCCTTTCACTTTACTAGGTTCAGAGGTGCCCAGGTCTGGGTGCCTTTACTGCCTGTGGGACCCACAGCAAATGGAACCGCCAGATTCAGCTTCGCTCTCATCTCCTGACCCACAGGAAGTAAGTGTGTTTTCTTTGAAGTTTGTGAGAACTGGGAAATATCTAGAACATTCCAAGAAGCTCACTGATTAATGCTTACCTTCCCTCCACTGCCCATTAGGGGGGCACAACTCTACCTCTGAATTCACATTCTCTCTCTCCCTCCCTCCCTACCTCATCCCTTCAGACTTCCATTGTAGCCAAGGAGAATCCCCCTGCCTTTGCCTCCTGAGGGAACGCTGGGATTGCCGGCATGTACCACCACCAGCCGGATGCACATGGTACCGGGAATGGAACCCGGGGCTTCCTGTACACTTGGCGAGCACACTACCCTAGACAAAAATTCTCCTTTGGCTAACCATATACAATTTTAATGATCCTCATCGGACGCACGTCACCATCCTCGCTTCCTTCCTGTGAGCTGTTTTCAGATTTGGTAAATGTCTGGAACGGTCTCGCTTCCACAGTCTCGGTGGGCTCTGCTACAGCGACTGTATCATACATACCAATGGCCACTTGCTGGCTCGTGTTAACATTTTAAAGGTTTTTAGGAACCCAGAGTTTTCCCTATTGGCAGCAGTTGCCTGTGGGCCCTGAAGCACAAAGTACAGCTGTATCTGAGAGACAGCTTTACGTTCCTCAGGGACAGTTGTGGAAACCGGGTGGGAGTTCTTTGGTTATCGCTTGTGCCAGGAGGGGCTGCCCCGTCAGGATACGGCGGCAGCGCTGTTCCTTTGCTGTGCCT